>BPLQ01005932.1:0-222300 GCA_021605075.1 Caerostris darwini | reverse complement strand
TTGCTGGATCGTTAGCCTTATGTTGTAGCAAATGGCCCCCTGAACCACATATAGATATATAAACACATTATTTAACTGAGGAAATGACTCGGCTTCTTAAAATGATTTCTGTGAGGGACACAATCGTTAAACTAGTTAAGAAGATGTAGGGGAGATGTTATCCCAATTTCTTTGACTTGGTGCAGAAACAAGTAAAATACTTCTCTCATTCTACTTTACTTTTTTTCACCGTTTACTTTCTTCGAACGGTGTAAGTAGTTCTTTGTGCTGCATATCACGTAGATCGAAATTGATTCTTCGATTTTTTTCCCACAATGCTTTTGGTTTGGAGGCAATTCTGGTAAAATATTTAACGGGTTTAGGACTTCTCGTTGAAGAGCAAGGGAAAATAAATAATTGAAGTTTGAAGATTATAAAATCTGTATTTTTAAAAAATGAATGCTGTCTTTATTCGA
The DNA here is from genome assembly GCA_021605075.1 of Caerostris darwini. NCBI lineage: Eukaryota > Metazoa > Arthropoda > Arachnida > Araneae > Araneidae > Caerostris > Caerostris darwini. The sequence continues at coordinate 221,845 of BPLQ01005932.1, read as the reverse complement.
ATATTATAAATTTATGAAATAAGTATGCATAATATAATGGAAAAATTATATATTTAATTATAAGATATTTTATTTCGGAATATTGAAATGAAATAACTTGATAAATTGATGTACTGACATATGAGAGACAATGTGCAGTGGTAAGGTGGTTACTAATAAATATAAATAACACTATATCCTTCCTTGAGTTAAGACTTTAGTAACCACAAGAAAATACATCCAAAACAAAAAATAAACTGAATTTTTAAGACGATGAAGATTTTTCTACTTATTTTATAACCATATTCACGTTATAAGGAAGTGTACTGCATTTCTGTGTTAGAATATAACATGCAAATTATGTAAGCCATAATGTTTTCGAAAAGAAAATATTTATCTCATTTACTCAATAGATTTTTTAAAAAAAATAAATGCTTTTAAAAAATTGCTAAGTAACATTAATTTATATTAAAGTAAGCCAACGGCCGTACCATGTTGAATATACCGGTTCTCGTTCGATCACCGAAAACCACCTGGGATCACTAAGTGTCTAGCGCTCTAGCGCTCGGTGCCACAGGTTTCGTTCGAATCTATGTTGTAAAAGGTCCCGGTCTTCTATGACTGTAAGAGCGTCACGGAGCAAAAGTCAGGCTTCTACCTACGGGTGCTCCATCACAACAGAAGCTGCTTCCTTCCCCTTCAATCATGAGTACGTATGGGCTCGTGGGCTTGGCCAGCCAAGTGGGATAAGAAACAACAACAACATATTAAAGTAATTTAAAAAGTGTAAATATAGTGTAATTTATGCCAATTTACATTTGAAATTTCAATTCCTTAAATATTTAAATTGTATTATATGACGAATACGATGACATTTTAAAAACTTTAAAACTTATTTTTTTTAATAAAATGTAACTGAAATCTATTGAAATAGAAAATCTATGTCATTGTGAAAATGACAGAAATTTTTGTCAAAAACAATTGTTTATTAATGTTGAAAAATATTACAGTACATAGCTTGGCTACCACAAATAGCATAGTTGCTAAAAAATGAACATAAATGCATACAACATTCAGTCTACTATGATTATTTATTAATAAGAAAATTGTAAATAAGTAAGAACGAATTGAATAAAATAAATGTAATAAAGTAAAAAAATGTATGTAAATAAGTATGTAAAAAAAATAAGTGAAGGTAAATAAGTAAGATTGAATAATAAGATTAAAATAATGATTGTAAATCAATAAGACGAAATTATTATTAACGAAATACATAATTTCTATAATTCATATTTTATATTTCACACTTTTTTTTATAAAATTGGCATATTATATATTATATAGATTTAATAATATATATTTATAAAAATAACCACAAAACAAATAATTATATCTATAAGAAAAATTAAAAATTGATTTTAATGTTCTTTGTATTATAAAACCCATGCGATAGGATAGGAAATACAAATATATAAAAAACTAATTTCAAAAATGTATAAATTTTATACTATATAAGTTAAAATTTATACGTTTTTGAAATTAGATTAAATATAAAGAAATAGATTAAATATATAGAAATAATATTTGATTTTAAGTAGGTTAAAATAAAAAATTGTCCAACGATCATACAACTTTTTATGCTTACCACCGAAAAATAAATTTCCAAAAGGTCAGAAATAATATTAGACAATTTTCGTCTGCAAAGAACCGTATTATTTTATACCCAGTGCTCAGCAAATGTGACCGAAAATTCAACAGAAACACCAGATATCCAGGAAGCAACAAAATGACAAGCAGAGTCGCCTTTGTAGCATTAAATATTTATATCGAAAATGGCCAGGGTCCATAAAATATTTAGTGCTTACTTTCTTCCTACTTGAGAGTCAGTGGTACTCGAGAAATAATCAATAATTCTATAGCCATTTTATTTTACCAAACTAAAGAAGCTTTTTTTTTGAGGCATTTTTTTTTTCTTTTTCGTAATTATGAAAATTCCAATGTAACACGAAACTTTTATTACACTTGAAAGAAAATGTCTTCATGTCTGACAATATTTTTTTTCTTTCTAATTCTAAAAGAGAAAGTTCCAAAAATCCAATAAATTATAACATTTTCAAATGCAATTTTTGGGTTTGCTGTTTTTCATTTAGCTTGAAGGTGTCGTTTCAAATATCAAATCACAAGAATTGTACCCTTAAAAAAATAATCTTTAATATAAATAATTAAAATTAAAAATTATTAATATAATAAAAATAATTTAAATAACTTTATAATATATATATATATAACAAGTAGGCTGAAAAGTTCGTAGGTTCTGACATATAGATGGCGCTACTAGTATTAAATCCATGTGATTTTTAGTTAGTCCTAACCTTCAAAAGGTGTATAAATTTGACAGCTGTTGCACTATTAGTATTTCAGCCCACCTATTATATATGTGAATTATATAAAACATGTCAGAATAGAGAGCAATATATTACTTTTTCAATGACCCAACCCATGGTGGGCCAACGTCGTCTGCCTACTGGCAGATTACAGATCATGAGATGTTCTTCTTTTTAGGGGGTAGGATTGTCAACCTTAACCCCTAAAGAACATCGCATTTCTTGAAAACACTACCCAACACTCTACAATCATATTACATAGGGACCTGCGTTTTAAAATCTGAATCATACAACTACTACTATAATAAATGTTAACAAATCAGATTTAAAAATTATTAAACGCTTATACAATGAAATACATTAGAAAACTACATCTAGAAACAGTTTTTAATCTTGTTATTTTTTTCATTATTTAATATGTATGTTAGTGGTTGAAAATAACCTGCTTGATATCGTTATTCGTCTGAATGATGTTTGCTTTATTCAAAAACTTTTGATAATTAAATATACCTAAATACTTGATAAATTCGACAATATCTAACTCTTTAAATATAAACTGCAAACATTGTATTGCTTGTTTATTCAGCTTAATTATAAAATATAGTTTGAATTATATTTTCTTATTCTCCATATGCATATTTTATGTGGCCTGATTACTTATTTATAATACAAATACAACTATTAAAGTATGTGTATTAATAAAAAATGCTTCTGAAAATATTTTATTCATGTAATGACTAAAATATGAAAATAAAATTTATAAACAAACAAATTTAATACACGTAATCTTCTGCGCTGCACATTTAATTACTCTTTGGAGCAATTACTTCACATCTAGAATTATGAATATAATTGGGGAAAATTAATCTAGTGTGGTATTTAAAATAAGTGTTCTTTACAAAATAGAACATGAATACTAAATGGAAAACAAGTGCATAAAAAATGAAAACAAGTGTACAAAAAAAGGAAGAAAAATAAATGAACTCACATAGACGGAATTAAGGACATAGAGCTTTTTATTATATTATATGTTTACCATTCAAATCAATCGCAGTCTACAAGTATTTGTAATTTACAAGTACAGTATCTAGCGTGGTATTTTATATAAGCGTTCTTTACAAAATGGAACACGAATAAAAAATGGAAAACAAGTGCATAAAAAAGGAAAACAAGCGAATGAACTCACATAGACAGAATTAAGGTCATAAAGATTTTTATTATATTATATGCTTACTATCCTAATCAATTGCAGTCTACAATTATTTGAATCACTAGTATTTTTAGACCCAATGAATTCTAGTCTACAAATACCTTCTAACAACAATAAAAAATAAAAAAGGTCCCTTTGCATATTTCCTTTGAACTACTTTTTTGCAGAGTTTATTTTTTAAAAGGATGGTGCATATTCCTTTTCTGGCTGAAACTACGATCAAGTCTTTCCTGACGTTTAAGGGCACGTCTTCTTTGCCTCAAAGGAGAAATCTGCCTCCGTTCACAGTTCGTTGAATCAATAAGAAATGAGGAAATGATATCAGCAAACCCACAAAGATACTGATCTGCTTCTAGTGGTAGGATAAACAGAAGACGGTTATTTGTTCCAGCGGATTCCATTGTCTCCTCTTGATATTGAACGACTGTAACAGAAGATCTTTTTACCCAATGACCTCCACTGCGTGTATTTGAGGACGCATTTTGGCTGCCATACCCACTTCAAAAGAATCATCTGAGAATATCGGATAGATCTAGTAGACTACAGCACTTCATATCAGTTTTTTTCTCTTTATTTGCTATTTAATAGACGTGGAAGTTCCCTTTAGTGAATTCGATTTAGTTTTTTAAAAAAGGATTTGTATTTTTTTTCTCATAGTCAACTGACCGTTGTTTTATTTTAAAAATTATAACCTCACTAATTTAAATTACATTTTATGTATTTTAGGTATTTTTCATATGTTTTCCCTCCATTAATTTAAAAACATTTTTTTGTGCTTTTTAAATGTGTCAGCATCATTCTGTAGTACTAAGAGGTGAAAATGAATGTTATTTCTTAAACTTGTGTGTGAGGGAAGGGGATATATTACCATCTGAAATAGAAGGACCTCTTTTAGGACCGTATTTAAATATCATATTCGACAAAGCAATTAGAAACAGGCTGTTTAAAGCCAGATAATGTTTCTACCCTTTTCTCCACATCTCACCTGTTATAAAGTGAGGGTAGTACATCGGTGGGCCTAATGTTTACAACGAACAACCTACGGAAGGGGGTTAAGAGGAGGACGGTGTGTTCCGGGAGATCTTTTAGTATATTGTGTGTCATATATGTGTATCGAATGAGAAAAATCAGAAAATTCTCCTCCAATATCCGAATTCCTACAGTCAATCTAACTATCAATGTCAGGTTCTTTACCCATAGTGCCTCAATCGTCCTTGAGTGCCCTCGTTTCTGAAAGAAGTGACTACAAAAATACCATCAGCAGATTAGAACCTCAGCACTCCTGCACATTAGCTGTAGGCGTTGTCACTGATTCTTCACGAGTCGGGCAATGGGAGACAACCTACAATGAATCCATCAGACATACAAAGCAAAAACTTTATTTTCCCCACAAGTATTACAAGTATTCCCCACAAGTGTTCCTTTATTTTCCCCCAATCAATAAAATGTATTTATTGATTTATTTGCTAGTTTTTTAAATAACTATTAGAAAGTAGTTTTTTTTTCAAGTATCATTTACATAAATTCCTAAAAAAGAAATAAATGAGTTATACTCGAAACAAATTTTTAACTAGCAATAAATAAACTGTATACATTCACATTTAAAATTTTCAATAAACCAGCAAAAATATTTTTCATTGTGTAGTAATATTAAAATAACTATTATTAGAAGTTAATTTTATTTTATTAGATTACTTTTTCTAATTGCAAACAAAATGCGTCTTAAAAATATCTATGAAAAGTAGTAAAATATTTAATATGTTTTACGAAAATTGGTTTTTAAGTTATTATTACACTCTGTAACTAAACATAGTAATGAAGTTTTCATAAAAAAACTGCTTAAACACAATTCTTTTACAAAGACTATTATATAAAGTGGTAAAATTATGTTATTTTTACAAAATAGTTATTTAAAAAACACTTTCAGAATAAGTTGTTCCTTAAAGTAATTTAAAAAAACCTTTTTTTTCTACTACAAACCTTTTTCCTACTAATTCGGTATATAAGTACATTATTACAGTCTTTATCATAAGCCTTTCTTTGCCATTTTACTGCACCTTAAAAAAAATTTAATTTTCTACTGAGCAACCTGATCTTGCCCAAGATTAATAACTTCCTCTTTTATGTACATTGCGAAATAAACTGAAACAAGAATCCTTCCTATTTTATTTCACATTTTAAGGGAAAAAAAATTCTGTTTAAAAAATTAATGCTCAAATTCAGGGAACTGTTGTTAAAGTATTTATTGAAAGCGAATAGAAAAGATAGCGGGAAAATAAGATTTTACTTTTAGTTACTTCATCATTTTCTTACCCTTGTTCATAAAAAGTAATTTTTGCGGTAATTGAATTACACGTTTTCTTTCGAAGAAATATTGCATTGTTTACTAGGAAATATTTTCCTTAATACATGAATATTATATGAATGTTATAAATATTAAAACAAAGCTTATAGTTATGTAAAATTTTTTTGCTTAATATAAGCTATACGTTTCATACTTTTACTATATAATAAAAATATATTCTTAACAGGAAAAATATAATGGCTATAATCAGCTTTGTTAATATAATTAAAAGCTTTTAATATTTTTATTATATAATAAAAATAATGAATATTATAATAATTATAATAATTAATACATGAATATTATATGAATATTACTAATGTTAAACAAATCTTATAGTTATATAAAGTTTATAGCTTAATATAAGCTATAAGCATCATATTTTTAGTATATAATAAAAACATATTTATATCTATATATTATTTATATTATATAATAAAAACATATTTATATATATAACATATTTATATTATATAATAAAAACATTTTATATATATAACATATTTTTATTATGTAATAAAAACACATTTATACATATAGCATATTTTAATTATATAATAAAAATTTAAAAAGCTTTTAATTATAGTAATAAAGCTAATTATAGCCATTATATTGTTCTCTATTAAGAATATGTTTTTCTTTTGTAGTTCATATAGGCATGGCCTGATGGCTGATTGAATAACTCTCTGGATCTCGATGCCACAAGTTTCGAGTTCTAGCCCCGGCGGTGAGATGGATGCTTATAATGGTTCGGATTCCACTTTAAACCGAACCGTAATTCCCGGTCTAATATGACTGTAGAGCATAGAACTGAAAACCCTACTCTATAAAAAGAAAACATCTCCTGTCGCGAAATCTGCCAGTAGGCAGACGGCCTTGGTCCACCATAGGGATGTTCTGCCAATGAAGAAGATTGGTTTGGTTTGGTTTGTCTCTTTAGGCATTGATGGTCCTTTTGTGCACACTTAAGGCTCGTGCTCACCAAGGCGACAAGATGCAAGCGAAAAAATTTGACCAATCGCTAGCCTCACCGAGGTAGCCTGAAACCGGTTTGCAGTTCGCCGCTTGGAGTTGCCCAACTTTCAACTCGAAGCGGTTTTTCACTAGGCGTAATGCTATTTCTGACGTTTCGCTGTGAAGGGGTCGAAAAAAATTTGTCGCTTGCCTCTTGAATCTTCACGTCTCCCGCCTCGGTGGGAACGAGCCTTTAGGGCTAAATAGACCGGTACCTACAGTTTGTAGTTGTATTCTAAACCATTAGCAAGCATCTATGCCATCAGCAGGATTCGAACCTAAAGCCTGTGGTACCAAAGGCCAGAGTGCTAGCCAATTGGCCATCAGGCAGAACCAATGAAGAAGATACTATAGAAATATGATGATATTTTAATACCAGATTTTCTATCCAAAAAGGGGACAGCTGCAATACATTTCATATAGATAAGGCCTACCAGTAGAGCTTATAGCACTAAATAACGAGCATCTTCGTGTTTAATTGGAAAAAAAAAATATTGTAAAATTTAATCAGACAGCCTAATTGATTAAGCTATTCGTAATCAGTTAGTTTGTTATATTAGTAACTTCTCTGAAATCTACTCGATTTCCAAAGCAGTAACAGTGCTTCATGACGTTAGTGAAAGTCGAGCACATTTTCATTCACATACTAGTTTGACAGTATTTTAGTGAGAAAGTTAAACCAATTTATTTCTTTATATAAATATGCATTGTAAGAGTTCCATATTATGTTTGCATGAAATTAAATATTAAGATACAAATACTAATTTTATAATCTACAGTTTTTTCACAGACGTGTTAAATAAAATTATAATTCAGATACATAAATAAGAAATTCAGAACAATTTATATATATATATATACTCAAGAGCCAAAACATTATAACCACCCCTACATTTTGCAATGAACTCGCCTGGATGAAGTGGAAGGCACGTGATCAGGTGGAAGTGGTATTTAACTGGTATTAAGTGGTGGTATTAATCCATGCCAAGGCGGGTTGAAGCTATGTTGTGCGCCAAAGGTGGGCCAACTCGTTATTGACAGGCGGTCATAATGTTTTGGCTCTTGAGTGTGTATATATATATATATATATATAGTGTGTGTGTGTGCGTGTGTTTTAACGTAGTTTCTAAGTAAATAAGATAAGTAACATACATAATTTCCTATTTTAAAATAATATTTCCTATATATAAAATAAATGGACAGTTATATATACTGTGAAGATAATACTAGAGGATAGATATTATTTAAAATCATAATAATTTAAAATTACTAAAACGAAATTTTTCAATCTATTGTAGAGCTAAATATTTTATGGAGTATTTTAAATCGGATTACAAAATTATATATTAATTCTCAATTTATTATGATAACCGATCAAACTAAATATGCCACTATAAAGTTTACAATAAAGATTAAAATTGCATTATATGGGGTTAAAAAAGTATACAGAATAATTTACTAATTTAAAACCTATCAATGATTATACATAATTTAAAAAAAAAATGTTCAAAATTTTGCTATTGATTATTTTATGAAATTTCTTTTTTCCAATTTTTGAAAATTAATATTGAAGAATTTAAGTAATATCTGAAGCATAAATATAAATTTAATAATTAAAACAATTTATTAAAATATTTTTAAACTAATTTATTTTTCATTTAAATTTTTGATCTATGATTTTTTAAGAATAAAATATTAAATAAAATAAAAATAATAAAGATAAGTAAATAAAAATAAAACGAATTTATGAAAACCCTTAAATCATGGATTTGTTAGGAATCACTTTAAGTTAAGTTAATCAGTTATCATTTAAAGTTCAGATTTAGAAAGGTCGTTCCTAATGAAATTGTTTAACATCACTTTTATTGCACATTACAATAAAATCAAATTAACTATTTTTTTACCACATAACATTAGTTTCATTTAGCTGATGACTGTTCATAAATTTAAAAAAAATGTGTATCTTAAATGAAACGAAAAAGCTTTTCAATACATAAAATTCTGCAGACAATATGATGAATGAGGTTGGCATGCAAAATGGAAGAAATAACTGTAGCGGCGGAACACAGTAGAATAGATAGGGTTATTCGAAAAAGCTTTTTGGCAGTAGATGGGAAAAAGGTATTCGGATTTGCTAAAAGATAAAGAGGACTATATCCATAAAAAATCTGGTCGAGTTATTTAAAAAGCCTAGAGAATATTGGATGTCTGCTGACATAAAAGACCGGAATATGGACATAACATGCAAATAAATTATGGCGCATTTTTTATGTTTAAAAAGGGGTTAAACAGTGATTTTGTTGTTTTTTAGCAGTTGAAGTATGAGTTTTATGTAGTTATGATATTAGAATATAAATATTAAATTATTATTTTAGTTTTTTGGATTTATAAAAGAAAGTTAGATCATTTCGAAATCTGTCGTACAAATTAAAGTACTCTCCGTTTACCCCAGGCGCATGAGAATAACAAATTTGTAGACCAGGAAATCTTTATCTTGCCCGAAGTAAAGAAAAACAGTGATGTCCCCAAGATGAGGTCCTCGCTAAATTGATGTGGCATCATGTAGTTACAGTACAGAATCTCTTTAGTTTTATGCATATCCTGATTATATCTATATTATATGAATGATCTCGGGTCCAAGATCCCTTTTATAAAATAAGTTTTATATTATTCATGAAGTTACAGTATAGAATCATTTTAGCTTTGTGCATATTCTGATTAATATTGAATGTGCTATACATCAATACTATGTGAATGATCTCAGATCAAAAATTCACTGTTGAAAATTAAGTTTTATATAAAAAAAAATATTTAAGAATATCGTAGTCGAAAGACCAGTGGATTTAGCACATAAGTGAATTTTAATGAGTCTGTTTGATACTTTTGTTAACATGGAGTTTTAAAAAGGTGTGGTCCAGCTCTGGGAGTCCACAGTGTGTGCATAAAAGGCAGTAAGGCTGCGAAAGTTGTAAGTTACATAGAATGAATTGAAAAGCAAGTCATTACTAGCATTTTGTCTACAATATTGCAGAGCATCGAAAATTAAGAATTGAAGAGAGTTCCTAAATAAAAATGTCAATTCAGTAATAAATTACGGAAAGGAAGAAATTAAAACAATTTAATTTTAATAAGATGTGAGGATGCATAGCTAACAGCAATGGTGATTGCAATGAACGAATAATTGTAAATCGGGATATATATATATATATATATATATATATATATATACAATGTTTCTCGATTTACTGACCTACAATTAACAAATTTAGTTATTGCAGAGACACATATTTTCTCCGTTATTGCATAAACTCGCACGCACACAAATAGATGGCTGGCAGGTTTGAGCCCAGCCCATAAGTCAAATGTGTGCTCAAACCTATGGTGAATTCCCACTTACGGCTAATTATTTTATGTTACATATTTAGTGCTTCAATAAATCAATGTTTTTTTTTATCAGTGTCAATTTTATTAATCCATCTGAATTTGTCGATTGAACCAGCCTTTTTTCTGGTTTAGAACAATGATATAAATTGGCGAAAAAGAAAGAATTTTAATTATATTTAGTTTATGAAGTTTTCTTTAGAAATTGAATTTGATTTTTTTTGCAGTATTTAATACAATGTAAATTAATATTTTCTTTCTTTTTATGTATTTGAACCAAATTAGTGCAAAGTAAAAATTATTAATAAAATAATATATGGAATTTCGACTTCAGATATCTTTCCTATTGCTTATGGAATATTATTAATTCATAAACAGTTGCCTATATTTTTATCACTATTATGGCAATACCTTAGTTGCACGTTGTTTATATATATGTATAAATTTAATATTTACAGTTATTTACTAAATGGATACCTATAAACTCTTCAGCTTCGTGAAAAAGCATTGAAAACCATTGATCGTTATGTATTAATTAAATTAATCCCACCTCGTATACCAAAAAGAGATCTACCAGAACTAATCCAATATGAACGAAGCAAAATCCAAGGCTTGATTTAACATGGCAGAACCCGTCCAAGCGAATTTTCTTCCAAACACTGTTTCTTGTGCGCAGCAGAAAGTTGCAAACGATTAAAAACATTGCCATCCATCACTCTAATTCGAAATGGAAACATTTCTCAATCGAACCAAAACTGAAGTGAAATGAGAAGAGATGAAAAGAGGGTGGATGGAAGAGGAGAAAAAAATTCCGCTGAGTGATGGTTCCCCAAACGAAGCTTGTCAAAAAATTGCCGAGTAACTGAGTAAAGGTGATATTTCTAGAAGAAGTTTTCTATTTCAAGTTGGCAACATTTTATGCATAGGCGATTAAGTTGTTGGCGTGGCCCATGACCGATGGGCCCATGTCAGCTGGTCCGGGCATTTACTTAAAAGCAGTAATGAATCACCATTGGTTCAAAAATTTGGACTGGTGCAATTTATATCTGCTAGCACTTTTATGGAATAGCGTATTATATATACGCCGAATTTATTTTTTTCCCAGTAAAAGGTATGTCAGCTAAATCCAATTTATAAAATCTTTTTGACATTAAATCCATTCCTGTTTCGAGTGCTGAATATTTCATTGGATTTCTAACGAGCAGGCAATATAAAAAAATAAATGGGATTCTTTCGATTTTTGAAGACTTGGGAAAGAGAAATAAATTTGTAAATCAATAAGCTGTCAAAGAATATCGACATAAGAAGCTTAAAGGAAAGCACTACATTCAAAGAACAATTTAGTTTTTTGTGTACAGTTTAAATATTTTGTCTTTCTAATGCAAAAATATTACCCTCAAATGTTCAATAAAATATACAATTTATACCTTTTTTTCTTAAGACAAAAATCAGAAATTAAAGTACGTTTTAAATTAAATCTTCAGCCTTTTTATTGATTGATAAAATATTTTTAAAAATAAGTGCTATTTTTTAGTTAAAAAAAAAAATTATTTTGTTAACTTCTCTTGGAAAAAAATATATAACCAAAAAATATCGACATAAGAAACTTAAACGAAAGCCCCATTCAATGACTAATTTAATTTCTTGTAAGCAGTTTAAATATTTTTAAGTGTTTCTAATGCAGGAATATTATCCTCAATTGTTCATTAAAATATGCAATTCGCCATTCCTTTTTTTTTTAAAAAAATTGAAATTAAAATATATTTTAAATTAAAACTTCAGCATTTTTATCGATTGATAAAAAGATTTTAAAAAATGCAGAGCTATATTTTAGTTTAAAAAATTAACTTCTTTCGTTAACTTCTCTTGGAAAAAAATTATAAGCAAAAAATAAAATATTACAATTATCGTCAAAAAAATGCTTTTAATGGGTGAGTATGGCATTTAATTACTCAGAGTTTGTGTATTACTTGCCATTACTTCTGACATCTATTTCAAAAACATCAGACATTTAAATTCAAGTTTCTTACAAATATAACTTGATTGATTGATATTTTATCAGTAATTCAACATTTTAATCAATACCTACAGGTACCAATTTATGAATCTTAGCCCACGTGACATTGCTTGTTACGTATTCATCCAGAAATTGTGAATGGTATTCATGGAGGTGCAGATACAACACGCTAATCTTAATTTCATTAGTGAAACATGTTATTGCTAAAATTTGACAATTTTCAACAGGAAATTCTGTTTTCAAAATGATTAAGTTAGTAATGGTGTTTGATAAAGTATGTTTTAATTAGTGTAAAGATGTTTTTTTTTCAATTACCTAATTAAATCTTTAATTTAGCAATTTGAAATTTGTATTTCATTCTACTTTTCCTATTTGTTTGTACTTTTGTAGTTTGCAATAGGAATTACATTTATCAAATATTTACCTGAAAATATTATTATGAATTAATTTGTATGGATAAAGTGAAGAAATTCGATGAGATTTACCTGCTACAAAATATGCTAAGAGTAGTATAAAAAAAATGGTAAAATATAAAAATATAAACAAATAAATGTATTTATATAGATAAATTTTCGGTAGCAAATTTAAGAGTAAATAAATAAATATTAAACAATAAAATTTTAATTATATTTGTTATAAACGTGATAATGCGTTTTAGGCAATAAATGACGATTCTAGAACTATAAAATTACAAAAGTTTATAAAGATAGTAACATAAACTCAGCATAAATTTTTTTAGGAATAATACTATAAAAATCAATACAAATAAAGGTGAGATGAAATAAGTGATATAACAAGTTATTATATTACACATATTCATATTATATATAAAACTTCTATTAAATCTATTATAACACAAAATAAAGTACACTATATATACACATAGTATTATAATTTAACACACATGGTATATATAATTTAACACAATTTTATTATGATTTACTTTTGTATTTCTTTATAAATATTATTTAAAGTATATTTTGTTGTGGAATCCCGTCTATTAATAACAATCATATAATTATAAATTTGAAAGTTTTTAAAGAATTTAAAATACGTTATACAATGTTTTATTTAAACCTTATATAACATTACAATAAATTTATGACTATTAATCAGTATAAGCAAAAAAAGTTACTTTTGTAAATGTTCTGTAATTTACATAGTTTTTTCAATAAAAAATATAAAAGAGAATCAGTATAATTTAATAAAAACCTTATCTGAAAGGCTCATATGTTGCTAGTATTTTAAAACTCCTCTATGATGTTCTATAAAATAAACCAATATTTAAATCTCTTCAACGTAAGCCAAAAATTCAAAGAGATCAAATAATAAGTAAATACAAAAAAATTAAAGTTTTCTGAAAGCCTTTATATATATAAAGCATATAAATACATTTTAAGAGTGTATTTTTAAAAAAAATGAAACTAAGCAATATATTTTCTTAAAACTTGATGAAAATTCAAAAACCCTTTTGATGTTTTCCCGAACGAATTCATTGATTTCCGCTGCGGCCTTTCACTAAATAAAAAAAAATTATTCTTTGAACGAAAAAATATCCGCTTGCATTAAAAATGAATATTAATGAACAGGCGAGTTTCGGACATTGTTTTACCAGAAGATAGCTTTGAAAATGTTTCTGTATCACTGACTCTCAAAATAACTCGGTAATTTGAATCAATAGCTTGATGTAGAAGGGGAAACACGATAAAAATAGAAATAACGAAACTCGGAAAGGACTGAATTTAAAAGACTCGCAGCCAGCCCATCTCTGTGAGTAGTAATTTTGACGTTAGGCTTAATGCAGAGGTAGTTAATGTTTGATTTTTAATATATATTTAAAAGTAAGCTAACTTTGATTAAATGAAATATTAATTTAAAAGAAAGCTTTAGTAGTTTATAAATGCAGGTCTCTTTGAAAATTAAATGCTATATAAAATATTTTAAAAATCGGCATTTTAAGAAATGAAAGAAATATAAATGTAAAAAAGTACTGTCATTTATTTATCGACATAAATAAATATGTATGGAAAGTATTTTGTCAATATACGAATTACATTATGAATGAAAAACGTTATTCTTATAGTTAGGAACGAATTAAAGTATGCAATTTAAAATATTCTATCGAAATGAAACTTCTAAAAGGACCAATTAGTTTGGTCGAGGACAGAAATATTGACGTATAACAAAATCAAAATTGGGTTACATAAAAACATTCAATAAGAACAGTTTAAGAAAGTTGTTGATGTTGTGACTAGTCCGCGGTGTCTGGAAGAGCGGGACGAACACCCCATGAGTAGTCTACTCATGGATGGAAGGAAAGCGGGCAGTTTCTGTAATGATGGAGTACCCTTAGATAGAAGTCTGACTTGGCTCCGAGACGCTGAAGAAGAAAGTCAATGTCTTCCAGAAGGACTTCTAATACCCCGCATTTGCGTAATGTACGGGAGAAAACCAGAAAAATCCCCTTAGATAGTCTGACTAACAAGTCAAGATGTTGAACATCCCAAACGCTATCGAGTCTCTTCGCTTTTCGAAACAGTGTCTACAACAATGCCGCCAGCGGATTGAACCTCATCCTTAATGCTCAGCAGCGGCGCACGTTACCGCTGAACCACGAGTCCGGAATATAAAAAGTTTAACGCATGTATTATGTATTAACGCATGTATACCTTATGTACGACCAAACATTCTCTTGATCAGTTAAATCGCCCTATATCTCTTCAAAAGAGCACGTTTGTTGACTGATTAGCTAGCACCTTCCACCTTCGTAGAATCTCGCCTATTTAAATCGATAACTAAAAAGAGTTTACCAATAAATCATTCAAGGGCTATCTATCATCTCTATGAATCACTGTCAAGCAGTTCGTATTATAGCTTACATAAGTGCCATGGACAAGTCAATCTTTATTGATTGGTTCACTATATGTCGGGATGTAATTCTAAATAAAACAATTAGTTCTTCTCAAATTTTGATAGTTTCTTTTTCAAGCATCAACATACATTTACTCATTTTCCTCCCATGCAGACAAATGTGTTTGGTAGAGCATAAATTGTTTTTCTGGATATTGGTCTACTTTATTTATTAAAATATTTGATAGTTGCTGTTCTTGTCTTCATTATTGTATCAATTTCTACTACAGATTGTAGTAAATTTGTGCTGCCCTTGGCAGTATAAAAAATATTTTTAATTGAATTAATTGCAATTTTTAAACTCTTAGTTTTTAAGAAACGTTAGACTTTTTTTTTTCATCGTAAAAAGCATGATAGACATCCCAAGTTTCATTACCAAAATACCAGAAATATTTATTTTGATAACTTATATTTAACAGTCAATTTTTTTTTCCAACCTGTAACACATTGAATGAAAAATGGTAATACCCAAACACGCAAAAATAGATCCTGAGATAAAAAATTAACTCGATATTTCTTTAAATTCTGTCAAAACGTTTGAGGATGCGACCTTTCCAATCATTGTGGGTGTTTCAAAAAGATGTGTCAGATTTTAAGAGGTTGTAATACACAATAAAATGGAAACACAAGAATGACGTATAAGTTACAAAAACAAGTTAATTGAGGAAAACACGGTGTATTTAGTGTTTCGAATCGTTGTGTGAGGTATGAACCCTTAACCCTTCATAACTCTCTATGCTGTGAAGGTTGTAAATCAAGGATATGTCATACAATTCATGCGCCCGCTCTTGGCTAATCTGACACAGTATCCAAAATTATCATATTGCCATTCTTGTATGATGCGCATCTGATTGAGAGACGAAAATGTTTCGATTTCCACTATTTGCCGTACTGAAGTACGTAAATATTCTCCGATCGGATAATGACCAATGGGAAAAGAGTTACCAATGGGAAAAGAGTTCCCTCTTGCCTATCTATTGTCATTTGCTGCTGTATATATAAGATGCACATTGACCTTTTTTTTTATTAGTAAACTGTTGCATCCTTCTGTCAATTGCAGTAGGGATTAACGGTTGCGCAATGAAAGAGATTCAAATGGTTGACTTTAACTCACTGGGACGTATATTTGCATTTGGGTTGTACTTCTCCAGATATGTATATATGGTATTCTTTTTCTTTTGCATATTCATAATGTAAATGACGCTATAACGTTTCTAGAGCTGGTTTTTTAAACGGTAGAGATACATTGTATTTCATTACAGTTAATCTGTTTTATGTTTAAAACTTTTTTTTTGGTGTGTATAATCACCTTTTATGGTTTGTTTCGTCTTTTACGAAATACACTGTCTTTGCAAAAGATAGCTTTAAATGACAAACAATAATTTACTCTTTACAGATAAAGATACAAAATATTTTCCCTCCAGAACATTTATAATGTTGAACAAAGATTAACGCATCTATTTAGATTAAGAAATTGTCCATACTCTAATGCCCAACGTTTGATCATTGGAAAAGCATCATAAAGACTGGCATCAGTGACTTTTATTGTGACATGTATGGTGGTCTTCTCTCTTCTTCGACTCACAATAAAATCGACACTTTAATGCCAAATAAAAGGTGTTCTAGCTTAATACTTGCTTGCCCTTACCTTTTTTAAATATAAAGGTTCTTATATACAATGAAATGTTCATCCCGTTTAACGTTACATTTTTTTATAATAAAATATATTTCAATTATATAATATATAAATTTTACTAAAAAAATTCCAAATGGAGTTATTTCCTCCGCTGAAAGTGGATGACTCGCAATAAAATAACGCTTTAATGTCAAAGAAAACGGCGTTTTAACATAATGCTTACCCTATATTTTTTTATAAAAACCCTGTTTCATCGTTTTTATATATATATCGTTTTTAATGAAATGTTCAGCCCGTTTAACATTACATTTTGGATAACAAAATTTATTTTAGTTATATAATACATAGATTTTACTAAAAAATTCCAAATGGAATTCTAATTTCCTCCACTGAAAGTGGATGATTCACAATAAAAGTGACTTCTTCCGATGACTCACAATAAAGGTGACGTTTTACCGTCAAAGGAAAGAGCGTTTTACCCTAATGCTTCCCGTATCTTTTATAAATACCTTATTTAAAGGTTTTTATATACAATGAAATGTTCATCCCGTTTAACGTTACATTTTTTTATAACAAATTAGATTTTCGTTATATAATACGTAGATTTTACTAAAAAATTCCAAATGGAATTATAATTTCCTCCACTGAAAGTGAATGACTCACAATAAAAGTGACACTTTAACATCAAAGAAAAAGGGTAATGCTTCCCGTATCTTTTATAAATACCCTATTTAAAGGTTCTTATATACAAGGAAAAGTTCATCACCTTTAACGTTACATTTGTTATAACAAAATTTCGTTACATTACAAAATAACGTTACATTTGTTATAACATTATATAATACATAGATTTTACTAAAAAATTGCAAATGGAATTCTAATTTTCTCCACTTAAAGTGGATGACTCACAATAAAGCTGACACTTTAACGTCAAAGAAAAGGGCGTTTTAACATAATGCTTGTCCTATATTGATTTTTATAAAAACCCTGTTTCACCATTCTTATATAAAATTTAATGAAATGTTTAGCCCGTTTAACGTTACATGTTTTATAATAAAATACATTTTCGTTATATAATACATAGATTTTACAAAAAAAAATCCAAATGGAATTCTAAGTTCTTGCACTGACTCTGAATAAAAGTGACTTCTTCCGATGACTCACAATAAAAGTGACACTTTAACGTCAAAGAAAAGGGCTTTTTAACATAATGCTTGCCCTATATTTTTTTATAAGGACCCTGTATCACCGTTCGTATATAAAAATTTATGAAATGTTCGTCCCGTTTAACGTTACATGTTTTATAGCAAAATATATTTCAATTATATAATATATAACTTTTACTAAAAAATTATAAATGGAGTTCTAATTTCCGCCACTGAAAGTGAATGACTCGCAATAAAACTGACACTTTAACGTCAAAGAAAAGGACGTTTCAACGTAATGCTTCCCGTATCTTTTATAAATACCCTATTTAAAGGTTTTTATATACATTGAAATGTTCATCACTTTTAACGTTATATTTGTTATAACAAAATATATTTTCGTTACATTATATAGATCTTACTAAACAATTTCAAATGGAATTCTAATTTTCTCCACTGAAAGTGAATGACTCACAATAAAAGTGACACTTTAACGTCAAAGAAAAAAGGCGTTTTTTTCATAAAAACCCTGTTTCACCGTTTTTATATAAAATATGAAGAAATGTTCATATAATGAAGTGTTCATCCCGTTTAACGTTACATGTTTTATAATAAAATATATTTTCGTAATGCAATATATAAGTTTAACTAAAAAATATCCAAATGGAATTCTAATTTCCTGGACTGAAAGTGAGGACGAGAAGCAGAATCGAATAAAAAGCAACTCCACACTCCATCAACTTAGGTTCTTCTTTGGCATGAGAGTTACAAATGAGCGCGCTTATCTACTTGATGGTTGACAGTGATCTATCGCCGAAACGCCTTTTCGGCATCCGTAATCCACTGGCCGCAAAACTTCTGCCCAAGAAAGAAAAGGTCTTCCCCATTGGACATTTCCATCCATTCTTCCAGTGCGGGAGATGAATGGTAAGTAGTCCTTGCACCATTTTGCACAAATACTTCCATCTATTATTTCAACCCCTGCGATATTTTCAATTTAAAAATTGGCTTTACAATAGGTTTCTTAAAAAAAACCATGTGATAATCAATGCGTATTAAATTTCAATTAAAAATGAATTGATTTATATGGTTTGTGATTTGGTTAAATTTCATGCATTGTTTTTTGATCACAAATTAAAATATATCTTATTTTCTGCAATATAATTAAATATAATACTTTAATTATTTAATTAAATATTTTTTGAGTATAGAAGTCGTTTGAGACTTTCAAATATTTTTTTAAATATTGCATAATATACAGGAAGATTATAATTAAACTTTGACTTACAAAATGCTGTAAAAAAGAAACACTCGTCATAATGAGTTCAAATCTGAACTGAAGATACTTGAAGAAAAGGGGAATCGACATGGCGTCAAAAAAAAGTTCCAAAAAAGGTCCACAAATTTTTCTTATCCAATTTGATATAACCTTGCCATGGTGAATGAACTTTCCACAACTGTGTCACAGCTGTTGAATCATTTTGTTGTCATTTTGTCCGTCAAAAAACCGAAACAATCAAGTACATTGAACACTATAGTTGGTTTAATGTGCAACTCATACCAAATACGTCGTCATTTCGATTCAAAATATCACTGGCAGCCAAATTCCCTTTCTTTATGTCACTTACAGCGTCATCTATTAATATACTTCAGAACGCTTTTTTGATGCCGTACCGTTTCATCATTCTTCAAGTATCTTTATTTCAAATTTGAACTCATTGTGATGAGAGGTTCTTTTTTTACCACATTTTGGAAGTGGGACTTTAATTGTAATCACCCTGTGCTTGCATTACATGGAAATCTTTCGTTGAAAATTATTTAAAAAATTCTAGTAGTATTATTATAAATAAAAAAAAATTGAATTTAAAGAAATTTAATCAGAAACATAATTTAAAAGGACATTTTATTACTGCATATTTTAATATAATTAATTAATTGAAAGGAATATTTCAATAAATGTAACTTTATAAAATAAATATCACACATAACATGGTCTAATAATTGAAAATATATAAAAATTTCCTACTTATCGTACATTTTATGTACTGGTAGAAATTAAATTATTATTCTTCAAATTATAAAATCTATGCAATGTGATTTGCGACAAGAAATGCGTTTAAACGGCAAACATACTCATAAATTGAAAACTAAGTCTTATAGCAATTTAATTTAGCTTAATAAATTGGTCCTAACAAAAAAGCTTAAATATTAAATTTCATAAAAAATTCAATTTTTTAATAATAACTATTGGTAAATAATGCTATTTTTTATGATTAATATTTATAAATCATTTTTGGACAATTAGCCTATCATTTATGCTTAAATAAGCTTCCATAAACAAAAACAAACTGAACATCGTCAAATCTGTCATATTGTCACATTAATTTGCGTCTCGCAATGTCATTATTGAATCGCACCGACAAAATGCCTGCCCTGAAGCAAATTCGGAATAATCATGTTTCGCCATCATTCCAAAGTGCGTTAGAGTCGTCAGTTTCATTCCGCCAAAGTTTCCTATTTGATCGATGCTGTTAAAACAGCCTCTTTCAATAGAATCCAGCCCTGCAGCGGGCGTATGATTGGAGAATATTACGCTATCTCAGATATTTGAAGCTTTGGTAAAACAGTGTGCAGTCAGCTTCATAATCATTCTATCTCAAACGCTACAGCCATGTGAGTAGTAATGTTTTCCATGTCTGTCATAATATACCGCACAAATGCTTGCACTAAATCGTAATGAAAGAAAATAATGTAACATATATATATATATTGTTAGACATAGATAATGAAAAAAAATCAAACATTCACAAATAATTTACTAAATTTAAGCTATGATTTCGGTAAATCAAATCCAGTAAAAGTTTAAGGTAACTAAATGTGAAACAATATCTAACAAAAGAAATACAATGAAAAAACGTAAAATACATAATAAATAACCATTTAAGAAATTTATGGTATATTACCCTGCATTGAAAATTAAACTTGAGAATATACTTATGCTATGCTTCCAATACGTTTATTATAATTGATTAAAAAATGTTTGTTAAATTTGGCATGGCTTTTTACCTGAGCAAATTTTATAAGATTAATATAAATGCATTATAATGTAGGGATCAATATTTGAAAATGATATTTTTTAATTGAATGGAAAAACGTTGAAATGGAGAATGGAAAAGTAGAAATGGAAAAACGTTGAATGGAAAAATGGAATTATGAAAAAGTAGTTTCATTCATCGTAACAGATTTTTTGTTTTTTAATTACATATTCCACTATATGACACGAAAGAAAATATTTCAAAAATGGCATCGTATTACTTTACGGTGTTTCCACTAAATTACAATTATTCAGAAAAATTCCACCTCAATACATATTTTTATTTTATTAGTAATGAATTCCATATAATCTTCTTAAAATTAAATTAATAAACACATTTATATTTAATTAATTTTATAAATCAGAATATCTTTCAAAAATATCAATTCAGATTGTAATAGTTTGAATACAACCATTGTAATAGTTTGAAGGTAATATTAGATAATAGTTTTGGTTATTAATATTATTATTATTATAGTTTGAAATATTGAATGCATCAGCGAGTAATTTAATCATAATAAATCACAAACTATTGCTTTCATAGCAAAGGAAAATGTAATAAAATATATATTTTTTATATTAACTGTTCTCAAACATAAAAGAAAAAAAAAGAATGTTTCCACCTTGAAGAAAAACACGAATTTCTCCAAATTGTCGAAAGCAATCTTCATCGAATATGGCAATACACACAGATATAAAATAACTATTGAAAGAAAATGAGATATGGAAGTCGACACGACACCAAATAGTGTCATACTATTCAAAAGCGAAGAATGTAGCATTCGCGTGACAACAATAAAGCTGAACAATCATTCTGTAAAAGTTACGTTTTTTTTTTTTTTTTTTTTTTTGAGAAATAGAATTGTTGATCCATGGAACTTTTCTTTTTCCTTTGGTACTGAACTACCTTGTTTTGTCTGCCGGTCTTAGAGAAGTAATTTCGTTCCCCATTCCTTCCAGAGTTTTCTTACTCTTTGTTTATCATTGTTTGAGGCATAGTAACTGAAATTTATCTTTCACAACAGCATATTTTTATTTATTTTTATTTTTTATTTTTTGCTAAAAGAGGTTTTGATAATGTGACACCGGAATATTCCTTGGCTTGGCATGTGTCGAGATTTTTCATAAAGGAAATTTAATTAAGGTGACAAACTACACCGTATGTTTTTATGCTATTTTACATTCATGGAATTCATTTAGATTGTTTCAAAGAAAAGGGACATGGTTAACTTTAAAATTCTGAAACTAACATATAAATTTCCAGATAATGATATAATTCGATAGTATATTTCTTTTTTTTTACAATAAAACATTCATGAAACACTTAAAAAAATTATAAAATGTGAATATTTATTTAAAATGTTTTGAAAAAAGGACAGAATTGGAAAAAAAAAATGTATATAATAATTTACTTTTTATAATCTTAATGAAGTACGTAAAATGTGCTTTAAGGATATAAATATTTACAAGTAATATAATATTTTATATATAATTGTTTATATACTTTTGCTTATATAATATTTAAGTGTATTATGTATTATACTGTTGTTTATACTTAATTTAATATACTTTTGTTTTTAAAGAATATACTTAATTGTGTAGACTTAATTTATTTTTTAAGGTTGGCAAACTGCATTACTTAAAAGCAATTTTGATAAACAAAGACTTACGTTTTTGCCATATGCGCATCGTTTTGGTTGTAGACGGCTATCTGAATTTTATGTAATATAGTTGCATTAGAAAAAAATATCATTAATTATTATAGTATTCTGTATAATAATATTTCGGATACTCTAAATAGTTAACTTATTACATTTCACCTTCAGATTAATATTAAATTTCAAAAACAAATTTAAAATCAAATAATGGTTTACAAAATTTATTATTTCCACTTAAACTGTACATTTCTAAGAAAAATATAAAAAATTAAAATATAATTTTAATTTCAATAATTGTCGAATAAGTATGAAGAAAAGAATACATTCTGTCCAAAGTGAATAGGAAAATAATATTAAGTTAAAAATTATTCTCTTTGAAAAATTTTTATTCTATTATAATAACGGGAATACTACCCTCCAGACCAAAATGTGGTTTTAGGAGACATGGTTAAGTCCAAAATATTTTACTGGACAATATCTAGAAGTTGCCAAACATTTCAGATTTATTGTTGGACAAGGAATATTTGTAAAGTAAACTTTTTTTCAAAAAAACACCAAAAACCAAATTAGGAATTGATGAAGAAAAGCCCAGTTTCGGCCTTCATATCAATGTCCTACCCCCCAATTACCGAAAGTAAAGACCCGGAAACATCCATGCCACCACCAGGATTCGAACCGAAGCCTGTAGTACCAAAGGCCAGAGCGTTAGCGACTTGGCCACCAGGCTGCTGAATAATTGTCAAATCAGTATAAGGAAAAGAATACATTCTATCCAAAATGCATAGGAAACGAATGTTAAGATAAAAGTTATTCTCTTGGAAAAAAGCGTAAAAGTAAATTTTATTTTATTATAATAACGTGAGTGCTACCCTCCAGACCAAAATAGGGAATTTAGGAGACATGCTTAAATCCAAAATATTTTAGTTGACAATATCTAGAAGTTACCAAACATTTCAGATTTATTGTTAGCGAAGGAATATTTGCAACGTAAACTTTTTTTCCAAGAAAAAAAAAAAAAAAAAAAAAATTTAGGAATTGATGAAGCAAAGCCCAGTCTCGGCTTCATATCAATGTCCTGCCCTCCAATTACCGAAAGTAAAGACCCGGAAAAGCGTAATAAATATTTGCTCGCTGTCTTTTTATGGGAGCACACTAGAGAAAGTCTTCTTTTGTAAAGCAACTGGAAGCACTTTAAAATCCCCCGAACTTATTACGGGGAAGAAACAACTTTTCTCTTTTACTGTCTTGCGCCGAAAAAGGAATAGGGAGTTGAAAAAGGAAAAAGAAAAAAAATTAAATTTCCTGGCTGTTTTGCTCAATCTTTGACGAATTACGGTCGTAAAACTTTGAAAATTAATGGATTGGAAAGTTCGATTTTACGTTGTCATTTCGAGTCTTTGCAGAAACTTAATATTTTATTTTTTTTTTTATAACGCCGGCAAAAAAGATAACTATAGATTATGGTTAAGCGCATCGAGGAAGATTAACTGGCTTTATTTTCGTCTTACCGCCAAAACATTGCAGAATTTATTTAATATCGTAAGCATTTACTGTCTCCCTTCATTTCTGTCTAGTGCACTTAAATTTAATTTTAAAAAATGCAGTTTTTATTGATTCTAGTAAGAAAAAATTATAATAGTTAAACCCGAATAAAACACAGTATTATTAGTTTATTAATATTAATTACATTTTCAACAACTTTAACAATGTCTTCTGAAGCTACCATATCTAAAGGTATCTCTTTCAATAATAATTTTTCTTAGCCGTAAAAACAATTAAAATTTTTTGAAGGACCATAAGGATATGTTATGGTCTTTCATAAATCATCAAAGTAGACGACGTCGTTTTATTTGCTATGTACCACTATTATATAACTTAGAGTTCTTGTTGTTTTAAATATTAGTTCTTTGTTTGGATAGTTTGCATTCTGGACATGCTTAAAGCCCATCTATGCACAAGCCACATCTTATCGACCATATCGGTGCCATAACATTGACGAATTAAAGTTATCCTACATTAGTTTAATTATTATTTACTTAAATTTAGTTTTAATAAATTCAGTTTTATTGATTCTGGTAAGAAAAGGATTGCAATAGTTAAAAAGCAAATAAAAATTTTGCAGTATTATTTTATATTACTAGGTTATTAATATTAATTACATTTACAACAACTTTAATAATTAGTAGTAATGTATTCTGTATAAGTAATTAATATAATGTAACTTACTTTTAAGTAGTAAATAATTAGTATTTTTTAAGAAACAATTTCTTCTAAAGCTGACATATCTAAAGGTATCTCTTTAAATAAATGTTTTTCTTAACTGTAAAAACAATTAAACTTTTTTGAGGGACCTTAAGGATATGTTATGGTTTGTTATAAATCATCGAAATATATGATGTCTGGACATGCTTAAAGCCCACCTGTCACGATAGTTCTTATCGATCATATTGGTACCGTAACATTGACACATAAAAGCAACTTTAGCAATGTCTTCTAAAGCTGTCATATCTAAGGGTATCTCTTTAAATAAATGTTTTTCTTAACTGTAAGAACAATTAAAATATTTTGAGGATCTTCAAGATATGTTATGGTCCATCATAAATCATCAAAGTATGACGATGCTGGACATGTTTAAAACCCACCTGTCATGATAGTTCTTATCGATCATACTGGTACCATAACATTGACGCATTAAAAGGATCCTAAAATAGTTTAGTTTTAAAAAATGCATCTTTATTGATTCTAGTAAGAAAAGGATTATAATAGTTAAAACCAAATAAAAATTTTGCAATATAATTTTGTATTACCGTTTTATTAATATTATTTATATTTGCAACAACTTCAGCAATGTCTTCTAAAGTTTACATAACTAAAGGTATCTCTTTAAATAAATATTTTTTAACAGCAAAAATAATTAAAATTTATTGAAGGACCTTAAGAATATGTTATGGTTTGCTATAAATCATCGAGATATAGGATGTTCTGGACATGCTTAAAACACACCTGCCACGATAATTCTTATCTATCGTATTGGTACTATAACATTGACGCATTAAAGGGATCCTATATTAGTATAATTATTATTTCCTTAAATTTAGTTTTATTGATTCTAGTAAGAAAACGATTATAATAGCTAAAACTGAATAAAAATTTTATAATATCATTTTGTATTATTAGTTTATTAATATTAATTACATTTACAACAACTTTAACAATGTCTTCTAAAGCTACCATATCTGAAAGTACCTCTTTAAATAAAAAAAAAAATTAACTGTAAAAACAATTAAAATTTATTGATCGACCTTAAGGATAGATTTTTGGATGGACTTTTTGGTCCTTCATAAATCATCAAAGTATGGCCATGTCTAGGCATGCAAATCGACATGTCCGGACATTAAAGCTCGCCTGTAACGATAGTTCTTATCGATCATACTGGTAACATAACAATGACACATTAAACGGATCCTAAATTAGTGCAATTATTATTTCCTTAAATATAGTTTTAAAAAATGCAGTTTTATTGATTCTAGTAAGAAAGAGATTGTAATAGTTACAACCAAATAAAAATTTCACAATTTTTTTTGTATTATTAGTTTATTAATATTAATTACATTTACGGCAACTTCAGCAATGTCTTCTACAGCTGCCATATCTAAACGTATCTCTTTAAATAATTATTTTTCTTAGCTGTAAAAACAATAAAATTTTTTTGAAGGACCTCAAGGATAGATTTTTGGATGGACCATATAATCCTTCATAAATCATCAAAGTATGACGGTCTGGACATACTTAAAACCCACCTGTCAAGATACTTCTTATCGATCATATAGGTACTATAATATTGACACATTAAAGGAATCCTAAAATAGTTTAATCATTATTTACTTAAATTTAGTTTTAAAAAATGCAGCTTTTTTCATTCTAGTAAGAAAAGGATTATAATAGTTAAAACCAAATAAAAACTTTATAATTTATTTTTATATTATTATTTTATTAATATTAATTACATTTACAACACATTTAGTAATTTCTTCTAAAGCCGAAGGTATCCCTTTAAATAAATGTTTTTCTTTACTGTAAGAACAATAAAATCTTTTGTAGGATCTTCAAGATATGTTATGGTCCGTTATAAATCATTAAAGTATATGATGTCTGAACATGCTTAAATCCTACCTGTCACGATAGATCTTATCGATTATATTGGTACCATAACATTGACGCATTAAAGAGATTCTGTATTAATTTAATTATTATTTCCTTAAATTTAGTTTTAAAAAATGCAGTTTTATGGATTCTAGTATGATAAGGATTATAATAGGTAAAACCGAATGAAAATTTCGCAATATTATTTTGTATTATTGTTTTATTAATATTAATTACATTTGCAACAACTTTAACACTGTATTCTAAAGCTGCCCATATCTAAAGGTATCTCTTTAAATAAAAAAAAAAAATTGTAACTGTATAAAAAATTAAATTTTTTTGATAAATCTTAAGGATAGAGTTTTGAATGAACCTTATGGTGCTTCATAAATCATCAAAGTATGACGATGTCTAGACATGCAACTGGGAATGTCGGAACATTAAAGTTCACCTGTCACGATAGTTCTTATCGATCATATTGGTACCACAACATTGACACATTAAAAGGAACCTATATTAGTTTAATTATTGTTGCCTTAAATTTAATTTAAAAATGCAGTTTTAATGAATCTAGTAAGAAAAGGATTATAATAGTTAAAACCAAATAGAAATTTCACAATATTATTTTGTATTATTGTTTTATTAAAATTATTCACATTTGCAACACCTTTAGTAATTTCTTCTAAAGTGGAAGGTATCCCCTTTAAACTTATCCCCTTTTTGAAGGGGCCTATTTAATCCTTTATCCTTTTAGATCCTATCACATCTAAATGTATTCCTTTAGATAAATGTTTTTCTTAACTGTAATAACACTTAAAATTTTAAGGTTCTTCAAGACATGTAATGGTCCGTTATAAATCATCAAAGTATATAATGCCTGGACATGCTTAAAGCCAACCTGTCACGATATATCTTATCGATCATATTAGTACCACACCATCGATACATAAAAGGGATCCTAAATTAATTTAATTATTATTTCCTTAAATTTAATTTTAAAAAAATGCAGTTTTTATTGATTTTAGTAAGAAAAGGGTAATAGTAGTTAAAAACCGAATAAAAATGTTACAATATTATTTTGCATTATTATTTTATTAACATTAATTACATTTACAACAACTTTAGCAATGTCTTCTAAAGTTGACATATCTAAAGGTCCTTTAATATTCCTTTAAATAAATGTTTTTCTTAACTCCAAGGAAAATTAAAATCTTTTGTCGGAAATTTATAACGGACCATAAAAATCTTCAAGATATGTTATTGTCCGTTATAAATCATCGAAGTATACAATGTCTGAACATGCTTAAAGCCCACCTGTCACGATAGTTGTTATCGATCATATTGGTGCCATAACATTGACGCATTAACTGTTATTAAGAAGGAAGTCCGATAAATCTTCAACAAAGAAATTCTGCATAGATATATGTAATAATTTATTCATATGATTAATAATATTATAAATGTTTTTTAAATAATATCACTGCCTTAATAATGTTATAAAATGTCCTTATGGCTTAGCGCTCTAGCACTGGTGCCACATGTTTCGTGTTCGATGGATAAATAGTGTTTTTAAAATATTGAAGTCCATAGGTTTTATCCTTTAAAAAAAAACATCTCATGTTTCGGAATCTGCCAGTACGCAGACTGTCTTGGTTCACCATGGGACAGTTGCACCATTAAAGAAGAAGAAGAATGTTATAAATATTGTATATGTAATATCATTGTTTTCATAATGTTGTAAATATTATCTACATAATAGCATTGTTCTTAAAATACTGAAGCCCATAGGTTTTATCCTTAAAAAATAAAAAATTCATTAAAATCTCGAGACCTTGATTATGCAATAAAAAATCATACATTTATAAAACAATTCAAATACTGGTATGTCTTGAATGTATGAAATCGTTTTATTTGCTATATAGCACTATTATTTAACTTAGACATACATGCTGTTTTAAATATTAATTCGTTGTTCGAATAGTTTGCTTTCATTAAACATATTTTTTTTCGCATTCTTATTTTTATGTTAGTAGTGATATTATCAATATACAATGGTTGTTTTTGTGCTTATTGGAATTATCATCATAAATGTACAAATTATAATGAAAAAAAAATCAGCAGACTTCCTCAATGTAAATTAACTTATTAACTTTTATAAATTACTTATTGGCAATTTCCCCGCAAAATGCGTGATATTTGCCTGTAAATTGATTTACAATTAATAGCGATATAAACTATTTTCTGTTTTTTATATTTTTTCTTTTCTAAGATTTGACAACATAATTAGGTAATAAGTTTACAATTGGCTACGACTGTATATGTGCTGCTAAAAATTTGCCAGTCGAATCAATATGAATATTGCAATATTTTATATATAAAATTTTTGCAATATGAATATATTTAATGTAAAGAATTTGTCGCCAAATATTATTTTCAGGTTCTATAGAGTCTTCAGGTAGTCAAAATTAGACACGTAAATAAGTAGCATAAACAATCTTCAGCTGCAATGGAACTACACAAAGTTTTGCAAAAAATAACGTTATTATTATTTATTAAATATTGACATTAAATATTTGTTAAATATAAACGAAGCTAATTAGGAGTAAATTAGATGACACAGTAAAGTGCAACCAATATATATATATTTTTTATTTTCAATTAAGGGAAGTTTCCCTAAAATAATTTATCAAAATGTTTTTTAAATTTATTCTAAATTTAATAAGTTAAAATTTTTTAAATAATTTTAAAATAAGTTAAAATTTTCGCAAACGAAGCAAATTATTAGTCTCTAAATTTAAGTATGACTATTTTTACGCTTTTAAATTTTTTACTGATTAAGATTTATTATTTTCCATCACTTTATATTCATATACGAAGAAATAAGAAAAAAAAATTAATGCTTAAAAAAATAAATATAATTTTTTTATTCGTCAATTGATAAATGTTTATAAATAAATTCAGAATCAATCTTGATTACATGATTTTTTTATCTATTTTTTTTCAAAATATTTCTTTATTTTTTTAAAATCCTTTTGATAAACTTATTATATTTAGAAAAGTGTTCTACTAGATAAAGCAGACTGAATATTTTTATTTTCCATTTTTGCATCTATGACTGAAAGAAACATATTATATTATAAAATCTAAAATTCATGTTTATTTTACTGCAAAAAAAAAAGAAAATTAAATTTATCGTGAAGTCTCAAAAGAATTATAAATTTACAATGCAGGCAATAGAATTTTTAATGCAAAGGTTTTCTTTAAAAAATATACGATTATAATTTTTTTTCAGATTTATAAGTATTTGATTTACTTCAAATTAAATAAGTTAATTTTTTTTAGTTTTTGCGATAGCGTGGTATAGAATGTTTGAACATAGTTTTTTTTATATTTGACTTATTTCGAAATTAAAAAAGTCTTAGGTTTTATTATTTATTTATTTTTTTAAATGTAATTTATTCTAAATTTAAATAAAAAACTTTTTTTCAATTATTTTTTATTTAGTAAAAACATGAATGTAAGAATATACAGTAGAACCTCTTTAAGTCGAACCTCGATAAGTCGAAAGCCTCCAAACCTCGAAAAAATTTTTTGTTCCATTCCCTTCAAGCCCCAAAACCTCCATTACTCGAAATTTCTACCCTCTATAAGTCGAAATAATTAGTCAATCCCCACAAGCCATTTTGGTATATATTTTCCCTCCGTAACTCGAAAAAGAAATTGGACCTCTGTATCTCCAACATTAGTAATGTTTGATTTTAAAACCTTTACAACTCGATCATTTGAAACTAATTACGTCTATAGCTGGAAGAAAAATAAGTTACCGACTTTAAGGATTTGCCGGCAATGCACGTCATTGTTTCTTAGAAAACAATGTATGAGTATACAGTAAATAGAATAACCAATTCTATGACATATTCTTATTTTAATTCTTATTATTTTATTGATTTCATTTGAACGCTAACAAATAAACATGTTTATTACCTCTGTAACTTGAATTTTTATTTAGTTTACCTCTCTAACTCAAAATAAATGAGAAAGAATCTAAACCTCTAAGTGGCGAATATTTCCTTACAAAATCCGCGTAAGTCGAAATCCTTCAAATATATAAATTACAAAATATATTTATTTTATAATAGCCAAAATAGTGAAAACCTATGTATTAAAAAAATACATTTATTTGTGCACCCATATATTCAAAAATTAGCTATCGAAATTATGATAAAAATTAACTTTGATTTTAAAATAATATTCTTGCGAATATATGGCAGATATTGCCTGTTTTATTTATGAGTTTACAGTTATGAGTTCGCAGAATAATTAAATTATATTCTGCGAACTCATGATGCGCGTGCATCTTGGAACATCTAATATAATAGGTTCTATGTTTCACTTTAAGTTCAGTGACGTAATAGTAAACACAATAATAATAACTCATTATGTTTCAATTTTTCACTCCAAAAAATGCCTATAGATCGTGTAAATCTAATATGGGGATGTATAATTTTATATGCGACCCGCGGAGTTATGATTCCTTTTCAAAGTGGCCCGCAAGATCATTTGGATTGGCCACTCCTGATCAAAATAATCATTTTCATTATGAATTTTTTTTCAGATATCATATCCAATTTTTGCAAAACATATCTACCGGTTTCTTACTATCTGTATCAATCAATATCAGTATATATATAAAAAAAAAATCCATATAGAAGTTATCTATAGTCTCAAGATATAATTTTTTTAATGCAAATATCTTTACCATAAATACTATAACTGCATACGACTAATTTTATAACTATAGTACAATTAGAGTTTCACTGCTATATTTAGATAATAATTTTAATTATATATGCCTTTTTTCAGGAACTGTATCCAATTGATAGAAAAGCTATCTGCTTGATTTCTAAGCAGGATTCGTCTCCAAGAAATTTTTTTCAAGGTAAATATCTCCAGTGTACGTATCGGACTTACTGAACTTCCAGAGACAAGACAGCGTAAAAGCAGATATTCAATCAAGGTAAATGGTGTGGGGAAAAAAAACAGGAAGATCTAATTCCTGCGGAGATCTTTGGGGAGAGGACAATCCTTAGGAGGAAAAGGAAGATTTTCGGAATTCACCACGCGCAATTCCAACGGGAAATCAGCCAGATGTGCGCCGTAACTGCATCGCTTAGTTAGAAATATATCCTTGATTTGTGATAATTAGAACTAATTTGGAGTGAAACTGGAAAAAGAGTATGGCAGTCTGCACGTAGGGTGCCCTTAAAAAAAGAGGAAAACCAAATAAAAAAAATAATAATTGGATTTATAAAGGGTTGTATAAAAAAAGAGAAAAAAAAAACCAAACAAAATATAATAGAAAATAACTACTTTGAAAGTTATACTACGTTTCATACTGTATAAGATTCCGATAGTTAAATCTATTTCTAACAAAAAAAAATTTCGGTTAATGATTATAATAGTTTATGGTTTTTGTTTTTATTTTATAAAAATAAAAACAAAAACAAAAAACTATTGAATTTATAAATGGTTGTTTCAAAAAGGAAAAAAAAATAAAAATAAAAACAGGTCACACAAAAATAAGGAACAATTTAATAATAAATAATATTGTTATATGTGATTTCTGTTACACGGCTATAAACAAGAATACAAAAAGTACTATAACATTAATTGTTTTCTCTCTTTTTAATTTAAATTAAATTAATGTCTTTAATTAAAATAATGTCAGGAGCATTTTATTATTGTTTTTAAATCCCACAATTTGAAATCTCCCATACCATAATTTCTTGTACAGTTTGCACGCCACATTAGACACATTTGCTTTGAGAGTAAGTTGCAGAATTTTAGAATGGGGAGTTATATTGTTCTAAACCTCTGAGTAAGAACTTTCTAATGTGACGAATGAATTTCTGACACGTACATTCGAGTGAAATGAATGGATGTCTCTCTTGAAGACATGGTTTGCGTTTAAGACGGTGAATATTTTGCATAATTCATTAAATTAATGAAAATGGAGGAATAGAAGTGGAAGAGCTTTGATTAAAACAAAGATTCCATTTGGCGTTTTTGACTGTATGCCAATTTCAACTGCGGTGCATAAAATGCGCATATTTTAAGACAAACAACTGCAGAGTTGCTTAAAAAAGCTTTTAAATAGATTTTAATAGAATGAAATATTAACAGAACATTAAAATATCTATCAAATAATCTTTGCAAATTCAAGGAATGTATTATATATAAATATATTTAAAATATAACTAAGAATTTAATTAACTAATTTTCAGTTGTTAATTAATGCGAATTTTACTTAGTGCTTAAGAGAAGTTATTTTTCTATTTTTCTGTTATGGATTTTTAACTTAAGTATTTAGACGCCAAATTATGATTTTTAAAAACTTACGTATCTTACGTAACTTTTATTTTTTAACTAAAGAATATTAAAATTTGACTATATAAGTATTATATAATATAAAGAAAACTTTAAGGATTATATAAGGATAAGGAATTGACGCTAATTCCTCAAGTTAAATGTATTGCTTAATGCATTCTGATAAATAAAAGCTAGGACAATAAGGGATAAGATTTAAAATTTAGTGTTAATAACTTTTAATGTTGAGGATTAGTTTCAGCATTAATTACATTTATAACGTAATTAATAACCCTTAATTTATTTATGTATAATTATAATATATTTTAACACATAATGTCTAAAATTTGTTATTTTAAAATCTTTAAATGACAATTACTTTTTTGTGGATTTTTTTATGCTAAACAAATTAATTAATTAATAAAATCAGTAACTCTTACAATAATATCAAAAGTACATAGACTATTTTTATTAAATTTTAATTTCGCATAATTTTACAAAACACAGCTCGATTATGTATATTTATAAAATAATTTTAAGTAATTAATTATTCTAATTGAAAATATTCACTTTTCCCAGTCTAATAATTTATTTGTTTCTTCGGGCATTTACAATACATTTTGGTATTTATTGAAACATTTTCGTCAATCATTTAATAATAAATTAGAGAACAAAAGCTGCACTGTAAAACTTTAGTAGAAAATGCAAAAAAAAAAAATAATAATAATAATAATAATAAAACGCAATTGAACCATTACATTCCACCTTCATTAATAATTGTTTGTTTATATTCCAAGAATCAAAACTATTAGATGGCATACGAGCGAAATATGTATAAAAGTATGTGTATAAAAGAATATTTATTTAATTTAAGTAGTTAATTATTCTAATTAAAGGTGTTCACTTTTCAAAATCTAAAAATTTATTTGTTCAGACATTTACAATACATTTTTTGTATTTATTGAAAACTTTTCGTCAAGCATTTAATAATAAATTAGAGAACAAAAGCTACACTGTATAACTTTAGTAGAAAATATAAAAACATAAAACGCAATTGAACCATTACATTCCATCTTCATTAATAATTTATTATATATATTCCAAGAATCAAAACTATGAGATGATATACTACAAGAGAAATCTCAAGAAGGGGCTTCCCTTCTTTAGATTGCCATTGTCATTGCAAGGGATCATCTTTCTTTTCTAATGGGCAGCCCATTGTCTTAGAAATAATAAGTAATGTCATTTGTAAGATATAATCGTACAGCCGAAGCTTTCATTTGTTAACCACCTACCTCTCAACGAAAAAAATAAGAGAATAAATGTAAAAATGTCCAAAAGGATATTGCGTCTTTTGCCAAAACATTAGTCACGCATCGATGACTACTTGGCACGAAAAATATTGGATAGCCATTACTTTTCGTTCGCAAAGTATTGAAATATTTCGAGGAGGACTCGGCAGTATCGTATTTATTTTTAAAAAAACTTTGATATATAAGTGAGATTATTAATATTATAGTTAAAAAATGAAATAAAATCTATTAAGTTTCATCAAAAAATATATAGTATATTGCATTAGAATAAACTGAAGTTTAAATATCGAATTACTACTGTGTCCAAAAAGTAAGACCAATTTTCAATTTACAATTCCCGGGAGCTTATGGAATTTCATTTTTTTCTTTTTTAGGTTGCTGACACTGTCTTTGACATCTGTGTGAAATTTGACGTCAAAAAATTCATTAGTGTTTGAGTTACGCTTCGCTTTGTGAGACGTTAAAACTGATTCCGGTGAATTTTCAAACTTCTCAATTAATTAAAAAAAGAACTTGCATTCAATTTTGTTTGCGGAAACGTATAGAAGGTTGCAGAAGGCATTCGATGAGCATTCTTATATCGGAAAGAAATGTTTACAAGTGGTATAAACAGTTCAAATTAAGCAGAAAATGCGTTGAAGACGAAGAGCCAAGTGGTCGATCACCAACATCAACCGATGTAGCTCACGTCCAAAAAATTAAATATTCGGTGCTTGCATCTTCGTTCAGACAGTTAAATTATTAATTTATAATCAGTATCACTTTAATTTATGCGACCTTCGTCGCACAAGCTCGCCGCTTTCCGTATATTAAAATGACGATGCTCTTTTCTTACTATTTGATAACATCTCAATCAAATACAAGTTACAGAAGCACACATTCATTTTAATACATGAATAAGCAAATAAATTTGATATAAAAGTTATTAAAAAATGTGTTGCATGAAGTTTTCATAGTATCGTCTAATATTTGAGTAACTTTAAAAACTGCGAGAAAAAAAAATATCCATTTACGTGGATATTAGTTCATATTAGTTCAAATGAATAATTCATATTAGTTCAAATGATTTTTGTTTTTTCGTTTTGTCATATACATTTCCTTAATAAATTTCATAAATTCACTAGTGTAAAAATGCATATCTTTGCTATTGCTTTTATCTTTTTAATTTTAATGAATAAAATGAAATAATTTCTGAAAATTTAAAAAAAAAAAAAAAAAAAAAAAAAACGTTTGATGTCTTTTGATCACGAGGAGGCCAAAACAAATCGCACGTAATTATAAACATGCAATAATGCAGTAGTTTTTTAAAATTTTTATTAACATTGTACTCCTTTTTAAAAACATCACTGGTTTGATGGCTAAAACAAGATTCAATCAATAATGATAACAAGTAATAAAAATAAATACAGTAAGAATCAGTTGAAAATAGTAACAGAAAAACAGACAAATAAATTGCAGTTGATGCAAAATGAAAAACAATAGCATATTGCCAAATGCCGATTATACTGATAATAAATACTGAAAATTCCACTATCTCAACATCTTTCAATTAATTAAAAATTCTCATTCAAAGCAAAACTGAAAAATTCAATATATTATCGATATGTTTTGCATTTATTTTTCTTTATATATATGATATCAATCATATAATTTTTATTTAACTTCCTTTCAAGTAAACATATATATATATATATTTTTTTTGTTTCTGTTAAAACATAAATTGTGAATTAGTTTCTGTAACTCTTAAATTATTGAGTATTGAAAATTGCAGAAAAACTAAAATGCAGAAAATTTTTTTTTTAATTTTAAAACCGACTTTTCTCACCACTCAAGAAGGATTTAATTTATGGATTAATAATTTAATTCATTTACAAATATTTTTATGTCCCATTCTAAAAAAAGAACTCATTAAAATCGAAATGCCAAATATTAAAATTTTCATTTTAAAACCCTTTCGATAAACCCACATTAAATTTCTATGATATTAATAGTATGTAATGAACAATATCTCGAATAGTATGTAATAATATTATGTGATGGTATGTAGCGAATAATATTTCGAACAGTATGTAATACTATATAATGAATATTATCTCGGTTGTAAGAAACCAGGTTCGAGATTTTTAGCTAAACCATGTTTTTATTTCAATAATAAATTCAGAACATTATAGTATTTTAAGCATAGCTGAACAATATTAATAAATGTCCAACATTTGAATTGTAATATAATCCATTTAACTGTTTGTACTGAAAAAAAAGTTTTTTTCATGAAAGAAATGTTTTAAAATTGCAATATATTTCCAAATATAAGTTTATCTGTGTATACGTTTGGTTTGTCGCTCAACGTTCATTTTTTGCACACTTTAGGCTAATTAGACCGGGGCCTACAGTTTAATGTGGATTCTGAATCACAGCATACATCTATGCTATCGCCAGTATTCGAACTTGAAACCTGTACTATGAAAGGCCACAACACTAGCTAATTGGAAAGCAGACCACTGATCTAGGTATAAGTTGAGAGTGTATTTTTCCTTCAAAAAAATTACCAAACACGTATATAAGTAAAAAATAACAATATTCTGTAATGATGATTATTTATGGTATACAATTATAATATATATTGTACATCTTAGTACGTTTCTTTTATTCGGGCGCAAAATTCGCCAACATCAGATTATTCATTTTGGAGACGAATATAAAGCAGCAATATAAACAATTTCGAAAATAAAAGAAGTAATGTAATTAAAAGAAATAACTCCTTTCTATTAAAATTATTTTTTCACAAACTTAAGAAATAAAAAGTATTATATTTTGCGATCTATCATTTGGGCAGACTAAATGTAAAGTGCCCGCATTTTTTTATGAGATCAGCATAGAAAAAGATTCCCGTACTCTAGCTTTAAAAAAGTTCTAAAAATTTCGGCTTATACATAGAATATATGGTACATAATTTTCGGTTTATACATAAATAAATGGTACATAACTTTCGGCTTATACATAGAATATATGATACATCATTTTCGTAATTTTCGGTTTATACACAGAATATAGGGTACATAATTTTCGGCTTATGCACAGAATATATGGTAGAAAATTTTCGTAATTTTCGGCTTATACACAGAATATTTGGTACATAAATTTCGACTTATGCACAGATTATTAGATACATAATTTTCGTAATTTTCTGCTTGTACATAGAATATATGACGCATAAGTTTCCATTCCTAAGTTACAAGTTGACACCATATATTAAATTTAAAGATTTTCAGATCGATATATATATATATAATATTTAATTTAGAAAATATTCAAGATATGATAATTTATAAATATATAGTAAATACTGAGTCTAAAATTATTTTATTATGTATTTCATTAAGATAGAATAATCCTGTCCGCAGATAAGTTTTTTGAAAGCATTTGAAAATATTTCCAGTTAAATATGAAATACAGATTATTCTAATTCCAAAATTTTTATTTATGTATGCTGAAAAATTATATTTTACTTTTTGCAGTAATTTTGATCGCATTAAATATTTGTAAGACAATGAAATGTGTTAGGATTTGTGATAATTCTAATAATTTTTAATATATATCTGAAAACGAATTAATCAGAGAAATTATTGATTTATAAAATCGGAAACCTTTTTAAAAAAAATTCATGGTAATTATTAATTATTATTTTTATTAAAATGTATTTCTTTTTTGCGTTTTTTAAATTATAGTACTTAAGAAATAGCATGACATATTTTTTGCTGATCTTTTTCAGAAAACATAATTCAGGATTAAATTTTGCTTCGTCATGGGCAAATTACAATGTGAATCATAGTTTATTCTAAGTTTAAATATTACACAGAATTAGTAAATGATATACATATGCAAAATAATTAAAAACTGTCACTTTTTGTTTTACAAATTAATGTTTATATTTATCACATGATAGAAAACATTGATTGTAATTTATTTACACATTTTTATCACATGATGCTTAAAATTTTAAATATTATTTCTTATATTTATATATTTCAGATAAGCGTGCTTATAAATTAATATGATTTATTCGATTCCTTATATATTAACCAAAAGGCTATTATTTTCCATAATAGATTCAATAGTTTATTAAACTTCAATTTTTTTTTTATAAAATGAACTGAATATTTACTAATTAGGTAGATTAAATTATTGTTTACATATGATATGCCGTCATGAAAGCATTGAAAAATTCAGTGTGTCATTAAATTTAAAAATTATTTCTTTTATGATGAAACAAAAAAAATGAAGTTTACTCACATAGATTAAATAACAGATAAATGACGTAAAAAATTAAATAATTAAATAATCATAACATTTCTTAAAAAAATATAATAAACAGATTTATTTTTTAGAGTAAATTTCTATTGTTTCATCATGAATTGGTGCATTTATGTTTTTAAATAAGAATTTTTCCTTTTTAAAGGGAAATACAACATTAATCGGAAGAAATGTGTCTTCCGTAGATAAATAATATTAATAAATAGAAAGAATAGTAAATCAAATTTTAAATTTCATTCATTAAACAATCTTTTATACAGTTTTTGGTAAAGATTTGTCTTCAAGTATCAAGTGGAACAAAACATTTAGTATTAAAAAATGGTTTTTTTTTTTTTTTTTTTTTTGCAATCTTCATATTCGTTCTATAAGACAAAAATTTCAGAAAAATAACTGCTTACGTTATTAATGTACCTTATTATAAATTATTATAAGTATTTTTGTAAATTCTAATATGGTTTTATGGTGACTTTTTATTTTATTTCAACCTGCAAGATAAATAATACCATTTTAAATTTTTTTTATACCTTATAAAACCAATTGACACCATTTTAAAATTGAAGCAATACGAATTTATAATTACAGACGTAATTTTCTGACAAAATATTATTCTAAATATACTAAAATTTAAGATCTTACTAAAAAAAATTATTGATAACAAGAAAATAAAGATTTAATTTAAAAATAATTTTAAATATATAAAAAAAATCCGAATTTCTTTTTTCCGAAGTTGATTTGAAATCATCAACATAAATCATTAAGCGTTAAACAGATAAATAAAAAAAATTTTAAAAAAGCAGCATAGACAGTTTTATTTTTTAAAAGTTTAAGAATAAAAAAAAAATAAATAAAATACTTAAGACTAAATTTTCAAATATTAAGATTAAAACGGAATTAGTATTTTGCAGAGGAACGATCAAACCTTCTGTTTGAATTGTGAACAAATACTTTTTTACTAAAAGATATAGCTAAAAAAGCCCTTATTAAAAACAAGTAAATAAAATAAAAAATAAATGAATAAATGAAATTGCAAGTACAGTACTTTAATGAAGACCTTCTAGAGGAACGATCGAAACCTTCTATTTGAATTCTGAACAAACACTTTTTTGCTAAAAGATATAGCTAAAAAGCATTTATTAGAAATAAATTAAAATAAGAAAGTAAGTATGTAAAAAAAAAAAAAAAAAAAAAAAAGGTAAGTATATAAAATTGCCAAGTACTGTACTTTAATGAAAATCTTGTCGAGGAACGATCAAAATCTTCTCCTTGAATTCTGAACAAATACTTTTTGCTAAAGGTTTTTTAAACTTAAAAAAAAACCCTTATTAAAAATAAAAAATAAATAAATGAATAAATGAAATTGCCAAGTACAGTACTTTAATGAAAATTTTGTACAGGAACGATCAAAACCTTCTATTTGAATTCTGAACAAATATTTTTTGCTAAAAGATGTAGATTTTTAAATAGCATTTATAAAAAAATAAATAAATAAAAATAGTTAATAAATAAAATTGTAAGTACTATTCTTTAATAAAGATTTGGAGCGGTACGATCAAAACCCTCTGTTTGAATTCTGAACAAATACTTTTTTGCTAAAAGGTATTGCTAAAAAGCCCTTATTAAAAACAAGTAAGTAAAATAAAAATAAATGAATAAATGAAATTGCAAGTACAGGACTTTAATGAAGATCTTGTAGAGGAACGATCAAAACCTTCTGTATAAATTCTGCACAAATACTTTTTTGCAAAAATATATTTTTAATAAGGGCTTTTTAGCTATAAGTAAATAAATTAAAATTAAATGGATAAATGAATGAAATTGCAAATACAGTACTTAAACGAAGATCTTGCAGAGGAAGGGATCCTATCCTTACCTAGGACGTTGAGAGCAAAGTTGAGCAAATGCAAGTAGAGAGCCATCGTCAAGAGCATCCAGTAGGATCCTCTACACCCCCTACGACAATCCATCACTCACGCAACACGCACTAATCCTCACGATCACGCTGGAGGTGTGCAAACCCCGCGTCGTCCGCTGGACACCTGTGTTAAGCAATCACTCTGTTGGAGGAAGGAAGGAAGAACAGAGAAAAGTCCGCCGAAAAGGGGATTCAGCCGATCTCTCTGCGGATGCGGAGACGATGCGGTTCAGGCATGGTCAGCGCCAGGGCTTCCAGTGGAGTGGGAAGTTGGCGAATCTGCCCACGAGGTGGCGCCAGCTGCGACGACCCCTCACCCCTCTCCCGTGTGGTGGGTGGAAAGGATTTAAGTGGGTTGAACGGGGGATGGAAAAATGAGGGGGAAGTAGGGGTGTTCTCATGGAATCGCACCTGGATTGGGCTCCGGATTGGGTACATGCTGTAGTAGAGATGGACCCGGAAGGAAAAAATTTGGGGTGTTCAGGAAATAATGGGAAGAGATAATTTTGGTTTTTGGGTTTGTGCTTCATTTTTGAATTGCTTCATATTGCATTTTGAATGGTGTTGTTTGTGGTAGTTTGGATAGATGGAGGTGTTGGCTTTGGTGTAGAAGGTGTGTTTTTGTGCTATCAAGATCTTTAATGGGTATAATTGAGTTTCACAATGTATTTGGAATTTACTCTTATGTAAAATTTATTTCTAGGATCACTAATATGGTTAAAATTGTATATGTTACAAAACTGGCTTATAGCAATTTAGTAATTGTAGTAATACATAAAAACATTTACCAGATATTAAGTGTGCTGGTTTTCCAATTGAAAAGATAATTTTGGTTTCACTTGGGTTTAAGTTTCATAATTTTTGAATTGCTTCATATCACATTTTAAATCGTATTGTTCGTGGTAGTTTGGATAGATGGAGTTGTGTTGGCTTTGGTTTAAAAGGAAATTGTGTGTTTTAACCTAGTTTGATCTTTAATGGGTATAAATTGAGTTTGAGTTTCATAATGTATTTGGAATTCCTCTTATGTAAAATTTATTTCTAGAATCAATAATATGGTTAAAATTTTATACGTTACAAAACTAGCTTATAGCAATTTAGTAATTGTAGTAATACATAAAAACATATACCGGATTTTAAGTGTGCTGGTTTTTCAATTCACAAGAGTTCAGTTAGCAAGACAAAAAAATTTTGGAGCAATAGTTCCCATGTACGGAATGGGCACTATAAATGTGTTGTTCGGAATGTCCCATAATGGGTAAAGTGATTTGGTTTGGTTTCTCGCTCTACTGTCATCTTGTGCACAAGAGGGCTACAGTTTAAAGTGGATTCCGAACTATTCACAAATCCTCCACCACCAGGATTCGAATCTGGAGCCTGTGATACCCAATTGGCCATCAGGCCGCCCAAAATGGGTAGGAAGAACATATATTATTTTTAATGTTATAAGAACATGTGATGAGATCAATATTCATCTGAGAAAAAATAACCGTCTTTCGTCTTAATGAAAGTAAATAAGAAATAATAAAGTAAAATACATCCTTACTATCACAGAATTAATCTCGCACATTTTGAATAAAATGTTTTAAATTTTTGAATACTAATAATTATATTCGAAGAATATATAACATGAAAAAATTATCTAAATAAGTTAAAGTAACTTAAAGTAATCTAAATATGAACCTAAAGTAACTAAATCTGAATCTAATGTAAATAAATATGAACGAAAATTGAATGATAAACGTTAAAATATAAAAACGCAGCTAAGCAATGAAATATTGTCCAAGATTTCTTTAAAAATTTATCAAAACTTAAATAACAAAACTTCAAATACTAGCCTTCTTCCATTCAACAGTTATTTTACATTTATTTATTATTTGTATAGTTATTTATAACAGTTATAACATAACAGTTATTTACCATTTGTACTTTTATAAAGTACAAATGATTTTTGTTATAATCTTTTTTCCAACCAGGAATATTTTTTAAGTTTTAATTAATCTATCTTGATTCTTAATTCATGTTATATATTCTTCGAATATAATTATTAGTATTCAAAAATGTAAAACATTCTACACGATTCGAAATGTACGAGATTAAATCTGA
This sequence comes from Caerostris darwini, assembly GCA_021605075.1. NCBI lineage: Eukaryota > Metazoa > Arthropoda > Arachnida > Araneae > Araneidae > Caerostris > Caerostris darwini. The sequence continues at coordinate 178,922 of BPLQ01005932.1, read as the reverse complement.
AAAAGTAAGTTGCCTTTTACTTTATTATTATTTTTAATTTATGAGAATACCAGAAAATAATAACATTAAAAATATAAAAAAAATAATAGTTGCTAATTTCTTTTTAAATTGTTTTAATGGAATACTAAAGTGATAACTCTAAAAATGTATAATAATGCGCAATTATACTTCAATATGAAGAGCTAAAGTATAATTTTTTGTATATTTATAATTAGCAATTTTTGTATAAATTACTTTTTCAAATCAAAAAATAAAAGTGAGTTTCCTGTCGTTGATATGATAAATATTCATAAATGACCAGAAGCATATTTTAGACGAAGAATTTTTTTTTTTTTTTTTTTTTTATAGACAATTTGCATATTTGTATAAAATACTTTTGAAATTTTTTTATTTTTCTTTGAACTGTATTCTAACAGGAAATAAACATTTGAACAGTAATGCAGAATTCTTGTTTCTACATACATTAATAAGATATTCGGCATTATTTTTTTTTCTCTAAAATAAATGGAAATTTTATTTTACTAAAATTCACATGAATGGATATGAAAAAAAATAATAATAATAACTTTTAGACTTTGAAAAAACATTTTTGTTTTTAATTTTATTTAGAATTCTTCATTTAAAACACAACTTATGATTAAAAGAAAAAAATTTCTACATTTTGTGATAAAATCATTCTTAAGCAAAATTACGACGTTCTAAATATAATTATCAATATCATAATAAACTTACCTTGTTTTTTCATACACCAAAAATGCATGCTCAGAAATTTCTATATACCTTATTATTAAAACTAAAATTGAATATAACGACTATGCGACTTCTGGCTATACCCTACACTCAAAAAACCACTCCGGGGCCACCGTTTTGAGTCGATTGAAGAGATTCAACGTGAATCACCGGTCACTTTGAAGGCCATTTTTAGCATGCATTGAAGATTGGAAAAGGAGTTGGCATAAGTGTATTGTATCCGGAGAGGATTACTGTGAAGGCGATGAAATAAATTTGGAAGAATAAAGAAAGAGTTTTTGAAAAAAAAAATTTCTTACTTTTTTGGGCACTGTAGTATACAAATATTTACCAAATTTTTAATGTCTTGGTTAATTTAAAACTTCTCCTTTGGGTTCCAGTATCAATTTTATCGTCTTATATGTAAAGTGAAATGGATGAGGTATTCTAAAGTACAAATTTACTTCTTTTCAAAACATTTCAAGCGCATATTTTAAGTTTTACACGAGAAACGTGCTTCAAGTTCATTAAAATTGAATATTTGTGTCAATTTCTGTTTTAAAATTCAGTTTGAGAATCTTAATCATTTAAGAACAACTCATTCAATGGGAAAGGTCATAATACTAACCATGGGTACGTAACTTCTACTTGCCTTGGGACAAGTTTGTTAATGCAAGTTTTCATTACTTTTTAATACACTAAACTATTAAAATGCAAAGTTTAATAAAAGTCTGTTTAATATTAATGCGATATGTTTGCAAAGAAGTCGTCATTTATTGAAGCTACCGAAAATAATGTCCTCTTTAATATTTTGTGTTCAAGCGAAAGATTGTTTTTTGACAACCATGCTGTTGTATAATCGTTGTAAATAAAATTATTTTAGAATTACATGCAAGTATTGGTGGAAAATATTTTTAAAATATCACAAACAAAATATCATGTTACTATACTCACTGCAATAAGTCACATAGCACGCGCTGGATTAATCTGGAGTAATAGTTAGTTAGGGGGCATGATGGCCAAGTGGCGCTCGGTACCACATGTTTTGGATTCGAATCCTGGAGTTGCAATGGATGTTTGCAGTGGTTCGAAATCCACTTTAAACCGTAAGTCGCGGTCTAATATGATCGTAGAACTTTGTCTTGACGTTAAGTCAGCCTTCAGCCCTTGCGGTTGTTCTCTAATGCTCTCTAATGTTGCTCTCTAATCTCTTGCTCTCTAATGTGAAGCTGCATATTACGTTTAGCCATAGACCAGTCGCCTGCGACGCGGTCTCTTGGACCTGGTATAAGCTTTCCTACATCAGGGGGATTAGTAACAACAACAACAATAGTTAGTTATATTTCCATAATTAAATCTCGATAATGCATATTTACGATGTTACGATGCATATGTTCGATTGCCACAAGAGTTATCATTAAATCTAAATTAAATTAGCAGCTAAATTAAAATAATAACATTTTACGAATCAAAAATATCGCCCTTACATATTACGCATCTTACCCTTTTTTTAAGACGAAAAAAAATACAAGAAAAAAAACCATCTTACTAAATTCGAATGAATATTTTAGAAATAATTAAAATAGTTTAATTGAATGACTTAGTTAATAACTCCCAGCTTATTTTCGAAGCAATTAAAGTAATAAGTATTAAAAATAATTATGACTCAATTATATTATATAATAATAAAGTGAATAGTAATTAATTTTGGATAATTAATTTGATAAATCCTCTTCCAAGATAAAGTATATATGAAATTTACACTATATATATATATATATATATATATATATACAACAAAACATTACTTCTTATATGTAGCAAAAAAATCGCCATGAGTCTTATTAAAATAAATTTCGACAAAGGTAACTTAATAAACCTATTAAACACATTTAATAGTTTAGAAATTAAATCCACTCAATTTAGGAGAAAATTTTTGTAATGTTTCATTAGACTGATTTAGTTATATTGCATGAGACATATTAAAAAGAAAAATTCTCAACTAGACATATTTTTCATATTAGATTTCTTTGTAAATTAGCATAATTAGAGTATAAGGATTTCGATATGCACATTTGTTACATAACCGGTAAGGAATATAAAAAAAATAATCTTTAATTAATTCTTTATTAGTTTTATCTCTAAATGGCTCATTACTGTAATGTAAATACAATTAAAAATTAATTTAAATGGCGAAATATGCAAGTAACACTTTATTTTTAATCAATTTATACTTGTTAATGGCAATTCTCAAATTTAAAGTTAGTTGGCTTAAAAAATGTTTTTTGTGGCCTTATTATATTGCAGGTTTTTAATTAATTTTGGTAAACATAGTGATTAAAAAAAAGAGCATAAAAAGTGTATAAAAGAATTCCTCCTAATAAAGTGGAATCTTTTCATTCATTAAAGTTTACATCTAATAAATTTCCAAATTAATAACAATGCACAACATTTTGTATGCGTTGATGTATGTTTGTCAAATTTAACCCAGGTAAAAGATATTTTAAGAGACCACATATTTTTCTCTCTTTTTTTTTAATATCATTCTTCGAAATGTTACATTAAGTATAAAAATTAATTCAATATTTTTTCTTGTAACAAAATTTATGGAAACCTTATCATTCTTTTTATTCAAACGTTTCAAAAGATATAATACTCAAATTTGCCTAGAGGGTTATTTGTTTCCAGATTTTCTAAATAGATCTGAATTGTGAATAATCAAGCATGGACAAACAATATCAAAATACACTTATGAAAACACATTTTTATAATATTTAATAATTTCATCATTTTTCATTTTATTTATAATTTCAATCAAGATTTCCATTCAAAAAATATTGATGAATTTGTAATGGTTAATTTTTGATTTATTTTGTTTAATTTTTTTTATTTGCATTTAATGAAATAGATTTGTGAGTAAATTATACGGATAGTATAAATAATATTTTAAAATGTATAAAAATTTTAAAATGTGTTCGAAATATCAGAAAATTAAATTTAGATATTTTTTTTTAATTGCTGAAATTTAATTTTCAATTTGAATTATTACAAAAAAAAAAAAAAAAAAAAAAAAAAAAAAAAAACGAAATTGTCGTGGTCTAAATTAAAGTTCAGTATTATTATAAGAATAGTTAAACATTATAATTCTGCTTTAAAAATTAAATTACTATTATTTTCTTCTTTATTTTTATAATTTGAAGCAATAAACATTCTTTTATGAATAAAATTTCATAAACAATCGAGGATTTATTTGGAAAAAAAAAAGTAATCTATATACTAAAATTTCAGGTATTAAAAAATTTATTACCAAAAAAATCTATATTTTTATTTAATGAAACACATTTGGCAAATAGTTATATCAATTTGCATATAAATATTAGATTTATTTATAATTTCATTTCAATTTTTTATTATTTTAAATTAAAAAACATTTTTTTTTTACTTACTACTTAAAGTGTGAAAAATATTGGGATTTGCAGTGACTTAATAAATCAAAATATTCATTCTACGTTTTTTTTCACAAATTCATTTTGATTTATAATTGTCCAACATACGAACGTTTTAATTTGCAATATTATTTTAAATATAATTGTGATAGCATCACTACTTAGCATGGGTTTTTAAATCCTACAATCTGCACTAACTCTTTTCTTCACAGCTTGATATTAATTTACTAAAGTGCCCAAAAAGTAAGACCAATTTTTTTTTCAAAACCTCTTTATTTATTCTTCCAAATTTATTTCATCGCCTTCAAAATAATCCCCTCCGGACACAATGCACTTATGCCAACTTGTTTTTTTCCAATCCTCAATGCATGCTAAAGAGTCATCGGCAGGGATGGCCTTCAAAGCACGCGACGATTCAGGTTGAATCTCTTCAATCGACTCAAAAAGGTGTCCTCGAAGTGGCCTTTTGAGTTAAGGGAATATCCATAAGTAGCACAGTGTGAATTTGGTGGTTGTGGAACGATATGGATTTCATTTTTTGCGAAAAAGTCAAGAAGAATCAATGCAGTGGGAGCTGGGGCATTCAGTGTTTTCGGTACCAATCGAGATTTGACGCGTTTTAAGCAGAAAAGTGGAATTGACCGATAATTTTGAAATTCCAACATCATCAACAAGGTCTCTAATCGTAAATCGACGGTTTGCAAGCACCGAATATTTAATTTTTTTGGACGTGAGCTACGTCGGTTGATGTTGGTGATCGACCACTTGGCTCTTCGTCTTCAACGCATTTTCTGCTTAATTTGAACTGTTTATACCACTTGTAAACATTTCTTTCCGATATAGTAATGCTCACCGAATACCTTCTGCAAGATTCTATACATTTCCGCAAACAAAATTTAATACAAGTTCTCTTTGCTCAATTGATTCAGACACATCAAAAATTGCCGGAATCAGTTTTACCATCTCACAAAGCCGAGCGTAACTCAAAACATTAATGAATATTTTGACGCCAAATTTCACATAAATGTGAAGGACAGTAAAAGCAACCGAAAAGAAAAAAAAAATCATTGAAATTCCGTAAGTCCCGGGAACTTTAAATTGAAAAATGGTCTTAATTTTTGAACACACTAGTAATTAATAACTGCCCAATATACGGCGTTTTAATTTACAGCATAATTTTAAATCTTATTGGGAAAGCAGCACTATTTGTCACTATAGCACTATTTTAAGTCCTACAATCTGCCCTATCCCTTTCATTCACGATTAACTTCAAAACCATCTCTCTTTCGAAAACACATCAAAATCCATTTACCTTTCCCACAGCGGGACGGACACTTCCTGTTCACAGTGATCGCATCGACGTCAATACGCATTGAACAATTCCTTTCCCCTCCAAGTAACACAGGCAAGGATTTTCTCCCCAACGAAATAAAATATTCTGTTCACTGACGTAACTGGAGTGGGAATAAAACGAATAGCCGAAGGTACATTTCTGCGAGAGATCTGTGCAGCAAGAGATACCTCGCTGTGGGAATACTGCCCGCGGGCCCTCGGGATTGGGCCCCACACACGCCCAGTGTCAGGACTTCCAAAAACTTGTTTCGAAAGGTCCGATTCAGAAAGAAAAGGAGTAAAGAAGTTTCTCTCTCCTGGACCTGAATTTTTCACTTTTGCAATGCTGATTCACCACGAAAAGGAGTTTATGTCCGATTTGAAAAAAAAAGTAAAAGTGAAAAAAATAAGTGGCTATGGGTTTTTGCAAAAAAAAACCAAGTCCAGCACTGTATCTTAAAATTTGCTTTAGGGAGTCTGAGATTTCTGTCAAATTCTGCTCTTTGTTTCAGATATAAAATTGGCTAGACATGCATTTCTTTTGCAGCATATTTTTTAAATATATAGCCGTATTTGTTCTAAGTTCTGCAATAAATAATTAAAAAATAAAATAAACTTTCTTGACATTATACTATTTATTATATTTATTTATTATAAGTATTTGCATTATATTATAAAATAAATGAGATAAATTTTACTTCTAGATTGACTTGATTTCAAAAATTCCAACGTTTGACACAAATTAATCATTATCAATTTCGAAATATGGACAACATGGAGGTATTGTATTTGAGATATATTTCAAAAAGGATATAATAATAATATTATGAAGTAAATAATATGGCGGAGGGGATAATGAATAAGATTTTATATCTGAATTGATTGCAATTTAAAAATTCCAGCATTTAACACATTAAGCATTATCAATTTTGAAATATGAACAATATGAATGTATTGTATTTGAGGCATACTATAATACAAACAGAAAATAATTTACGTCAAAGATGTGACTTTCACTTCAAGAATAAATTGAATGAATATACTCATAGCATAATGATATTTTCATAGAAATATGAATAGTGCTTTTTGTTAATAATTTAACGATTGAGTCGATTGAAGAGATTCAACGGGAATCGCCGGTTGCTTTGAAGGCCATCCCTGCCGATGACTTTTTAGCCTGCATTGAGGATTGGAAAAAAAAACCTTACATAAGTGTATTGTGTCCGGAGGAGGGATTACTTTGAAGTCGATGGAATAAATTTGGAAGAATAAATAAAGAGTTTTTGAAAAAAAATTGTCTTACTTTTTGGACACCGTAATACAGCGTTTTAATTTCCAGCATTATTTTAAATATTATTGAGAAAGCAGTGCTATTTAGTATGTTTTTTTTTAAGTCCTACGATCTGCCCTAACGCTTTCATTCACGATTAACTTCAAAACCATCTCTCTTTCGAAAACAAATCAAAATCCATTTACCTTTCGCCGCATCGGGACGGACACTTCCTGTTCACAGGGATCGCATCGACTTCAATACGCATTGAACAATTCCCTCCCCCCTCCGAGTAGCGCAGGCAAGGATTTACTCTCCCCAACGAAATAAAATATTCGGTTCACTGACGTAACTGGAGTGGGAATAAGACGAATAGCCGCCAGTACAGTTCTGCCAGAGAAATCTGTGCAGCAAGAGATACATCGCTGTGGGAATACTGCCCCCGGGCCCTCGGGGGTTGGGCCCCACGCACACCCAGTGTCAGGACTATCAGAAACTTGTTTCGATAGGTCCGATTCAGAAAGAAAAGGAGTTAAAGAAGTTTCTTTCTCCTGGACGGAATTTTTCACTTTTGCAATGCTGATTCACCATGAAAAGGAGTTTATGTCAGATTTGAAAAAAAAAATAAATAAATAAAAAAAAATAAAAAAATAAGTAGCTATGGGTTTTTGCGAAAAAACGAAGTCCAGTGCTGTATCTTAAATATGCTTCAGGGAGTCTGAGATTTCTGTCAACTTCTGCTATTTGTTTCAAATATAGAATTGACTAAATATGAATTGCTTTTGCAGCATATTTTATCAAATATATATTCGCATTTGTTCTAATATTAAATGTTTAAAAAATAGAATAAACGTTCTTGATAGCAGTATTTGCATGATATTATGAAATAAGTAAGAAAAATGTTACTCCCAGATTAACCTGGATTAAAAAATTCCCACATTTGATACATTCAACATTATCAATCTCGATACATGAACAACATGGAGCTATTGTACTTGAGGCCTCATCCAAAAAGAAAATAATTATAATATTATAAAAATAAGAGGGGGGATAAAGAATAAGATTTGATAAATGAATAAGATTTTATATCTTGATTGACATGAATTAAAAAATTCCTACATTTGTCACAAATTAGTCATTATCAATTTCGAAATATGAACAACATGAAGGTATTGTATTTGAGGCATAATCCAAAAAGAAAATAATTGACTTCAAAGATGTCACATTCACTTCAAGAATAATTGAATGAATATATTCATTGTATAAAAAAAAATTTAAAAAACCCTTTATTTAACTACATTTATACACTAACATTTATTTTAACATTTTATTTTATTACAATAACATTTTTTTATACTAATTTCTTAATATTAAAATTTCTTTACACTAAAATTTTATAAATTAAAACTTATTACCAGAGGTATTTATATTTTAACTTAATTAAATGTATTTGACAAATAATTAGATTAATTTGCCCATAAATGTAGATTTATTTATAAATCCATTTCAGGGATATATATTGGGATTCGAAGTGGTTTAATAAATCAAAATGCCCCTATTATATATAAAATAATAGAAAAAAATTCTTAAATATGTTTTAATTTAGAGCATTATTTTAAATCTTATTGTGGAAGCAGCAGTATTTGGTATGAATTTTTAAGTCCTACAATCTGCGCTAACTCTATCCTTCACAACTTGACATTAATTTATAATTATCATAATCAATGTTCAATATACAATGTTTTAATTTACAGCATTATTCTAAAACCTTATTGTGAAAGTAGCACTATTTGGTAAGGGATTTTTAAATCCTACAATTTGAACTAACTCTTTCCTTCACAACTTGATATTAATTTATAATTATCATAATCAATGTCCAATATACTACGTTTTAATTTACAGCATTATTTTAAACCTTATTGTGAAAGCAGCACCATTTGGTAAGTATTTTTAGATCTTACACTTTGCACTAACTCTTTTCTTCACAAGTTGATATTAATTTATAATTATCATTACAATGTTCAATATACGAACGTTTTAATTTACAATAATATTTTAAATCTTATTGTGAAAGCAGCACTGTTTGGTAAGTTTTTTTTTACATCTCACAATCTGCACTAACTCTTTTCTTCACAACTTGATATCAATTCATAATTATCATTAGTATGTCCAATATACGACCGTTTTAATTTACAGCTTTATTTTAAATCTTATTGTAAAGCAGCACTATTTGGTAAAGGTTTTTAAATCTTACAATCTGCCCTAACTTTTTTCTTCACAACTTGATATTAATTTATAACTGTCCAACATACAACTTTTTAATTTGCAGCATTATTTTAAATCGTATTGTGAAAGCAGCACTATTTCGTAAGGAATTTTAAATAATACAAACTGCACTAATTCTTTTCTTCAAAACTTGATGTGACTACTGTGCCGAAAAAGTAAGACCAATTATTTGTTTTTCAAAAACTCATCTTCAACGCGTTTTCTGCCTTCTTTGAACTATTTATACCACTTCTAAACATTTCTTTCCAATATAGGAATGCTCACCGAATGCCTTCTGCAACCTTCTATACGTTTCCGCAAACAAAATTTAATGCAAGTTCTTTGCTCAATTAATTTACACATTTCAAAAATCTTCGAAATCAGTTTTAACGTCTCACAAAGCCAAGCGTAACTCAAACACTAATGAATATTTTGACGTCAAATTTCACACAAAGGTTAAGGACAGTGCCAGGAACTAAAAAGGAATTAAAAAAATTGAAATTCCATAAGCCCCGGGAACTTTAAATTGAAAAATGGTCTTAATTTTTTAACACATTAGTAATTAATAACTGCCCAATATACGGCGTTTTAATTTGCAGCATTATTTTAAATCTTATTGTGAAAGGAGCACTATTTGGTATGTGGTTTTTAAGTCCCAACAATCCGCCTTAACCCTTTCATTCACGATTAACTTCAAAACCATCTCTCTTTCGAAAATACATCAAAATCCATTTACTTTTCCCACAGCGGGACGGACACTTCCTGTTCACAGTGATCGCATCGACGTCAATACGCATTGAACAATTCCTTTCCCCTCCAAGTAACACAGGCAAGGATTTTCTCCCCAACGAAATAAAATATTCTGTTCACTGACGTAACTGGAGTGGGAATATAACGAATAGCCGCCAGTACATTTCTGAGAGAGATCTGTGCAGCAAGAGATACATCGCTGTGGGAATACTGCCCGCGGGCCTTAGGGGCCACACACATCCCAGTGTCAGGACTTCCAGAAACTTGTTTCGGAAGGTCCGATTCAGAAAGAAAAGGAGTTAAAGAAGTTTCTCTCTCCTGGACGGAATTTTTCACTTTTGCAATGCTGATTCACCACGAAAAGGAGTTTATGTCCGATTTAAAAAAAAAAAAAAATAGAAAAAAATAAGTGGCTAAAAAACGAAATTCGCTTTAGGGAGTCTGAGATTTCTGTCAAATTCTGCTATTTGTTTCAAATATAAAAGTATATTACATTTATATCTAAAAATTATATTTATATTTATTAAATTTATATCTGAATTTGTTCTAAAATGCAATATTAAAAAATTAAAAATAAAATAAAGGTTCTTCATAGAAGTATTTGCATGATATTATTAAATAATTAAGATAAATTTTACATCTCGATTGACTTGATTTCGAAAATTCCCACATTTGATACATTCAACATTATCAATTTCGGAACATGAACAACATGGAGATATTTTGAGGTATAATCCAAAAAGAAATAATTTTCTTCAAAGTTGTTGTTTCACTTCAAACATAAAATTGGACCAAGAATAAATTGAATGAATATATTCATTGCATAATAAGATTTTCGAATAAATGTAAATAGATTCTTTTTGTTAATAAGTTAAAGCGAAAATATGATAACGTTTTTTTTTGCCAGTCCAGTTCTGTATCTCAGATTTGCTTTAGGGAATTTGAGATTTCTGTCAAATTCTGCTATTTGTTTCAAATATAAAAGTAACTAGATATGCATTGGTTTTGGATCATATTTTATTAAATATATATTCGTATTTGTTCTAATATTAAATGTTTAAAAAATAGAATAAACGTTGTCTATAGAAGTATTTGCATGGTATTGTAAAATTAGTAAGATATATTTTATGCCTAGATTGACTTGAATTAAAAAAATTCCCACATTTGGCACATTAAGCATTATCAATTTCGAAATTTGAACAATATGAAGTTATTGTATTTGAGGCATAATCTAAAAAAGAAAATAGTAATAATATTATAAAATAAATATAAATTTTACATCTCGATTGACTTGACTTCAAAAATTCCCACATTTGAAACAATAAGCATTATTAGTATTGAAATATGAACAACATGAAGGTATTGTATTTGATGCATAACCCAAAAAGAAAATGATTTACTTCAAAGATGTAACTTTCACTTCCAGAATAAATTGAATGAATATATTCATTGCATAATAATTCATTGTATAATTTTCATATAAAATTAAATATGTGCGTTTTGTTAATAATTTGATGATAACGTTTCTTTTCTAAGGGTTATTTTTTTTTTTAATTTTTCTCCTGTGAGGAGAAGAAATTCCATAAATTTTTACCTTTTAACCAGTGTTGAATAAAATGTTTTTGTGTCATTTCTTTTTTTTATTAAGTTTTCTGATATTTTATAAAATGAATATCCTGCATTGAATTTATAATTTGTTTCCAGTTCCATTATTATATCAATAACCTTCGAATAAATCCCTTGCTTCAAGTATGTATAAAAATTTTTAAGAAAAGTTGGAGGAATAATGAATATTATCGATAGATAAACAATCTGTTGAAGCTGAAATATTATATGCATTGATTGTGAAGTATTTAAATACAGATAGACACGTTTTTCATAACAAAACATTTAATTCTATTTATTGTATATTCCAGAATATAGTTTTTAATCTAAATATATTTTGTGTGATGAATTTATAATATTCGAACAGATAATATACTCTTTTTATTAAATTATTTGAAATCTTATTTTTTTTTTTATTTATAGAAGATGCCAATGTAATCACAACGAAAGCAAAAAGAAAAATAATACGATTTCTTAGAATTACATTGAAAATAATTTTGACGGTAATAATAATATTATAAAATGTTTTTTAGAAATTGTAATTTTCTGGGTCCTATATCTTAGAAAAATATAGTCATCCTTAGACTCTCTAAATTCCTACAAACAAGATATTTTTGAAAAAAAAAAGTATTTTGTTCTTTTATGAAATAGTATAATATACAGTTATAAATTAAAATACAATAAACCGAAACGAAATTTATACATTCATAATGAATTTCGAGTTGACTATTTAATATTTCCACCCATAGACCCCTTTAGATTTCATTAATAAGAAATATTTTACAGCTTTTCTATACCTGTAAAGGAACCACGTGTTTTTTTTCCATATATAATTGTTTCATTGAAATTTGAATAATTGTTATTAGTTTATGAAAATTAATAAATAATTTATTTTATGCTCAAAAATAGGAAATTATAAGAATTATATATATTTTTAATTTAAAGTTGCATTAAAGTATATTCATCAAAATTATATGCTATATTATATGTATATTCATCAAAATTATATGTATATTCATCAAATTGATTAATTAATTCTCTGTTTTATAAACAATAGTTTCAATTAATCATTTTGCATTTATTGCATATGAAAGCAACAATGAATTTAAGATGATAATATTGTATTTATTGCCGCTGTTTCTTATCCTACTTGGTCGACAGGAACACTTAGACAAAGACCATGAATCGATGTGTTCTCATGGAAGGAGGAAAGGGTGGGAGCAGCTGTTGTGATGGAACTCCCGTAACTAGAAATTTGACATGGCTTCGTGAAGCTAAAGAAGGAAGACAGTGTCTTTCGGGAGGACTTTTAGGGTAACTACCTCGCATTTTCATAGCTTATGGGATAAAACCCGTAAAACTACCACCAGATAGTCCGACTCACGAGGCAAGATGCTAAATATCGCAAACGCCATCGAGTCTCCTTGGATTCTGTCTACAATAAAGCAGCCAGCGGATTAAACTTCAGCCCTATGCTCACTAGTGGCTCACGTTGTCACTGAGCCAATTTTGTATTTATTTGTCATAGTTATCATATGGTCATATAAGATAATTTTTTATTTCATTATCCTATTTTTAGCAGTGATATTTTTCCCGATCACAGTTTGTCTAAATTGTAAATAGATTTTTTTGTTTTTTTTTTAAATTTTGAAAAATAATTAGTGATATAACAACTATGTATAGAAGTAGTGATATTTTTCCCGATAACAAGCTTTCTAAATTATAAATACATTTTTTTTTTTCCTTTATTTAAATTTTGCGAAAATATTTTAAATTTCTACTAATTATCGAAATACATGAGATTTTAAGCAAAAATATTACTCCTCATAAGTAAAATTCAAATCTAAAGTATTTAGTCTTAGCACATCAATGTTCGGAATTTATTCGAAGCACAAAATTTATTTGAAAGAAAAAAAAATATAACACTCTGTGCAGAAAAAAAGAAGGAAGAATTAGAAAAATACACTCCTGACACTTCACAACCAATCATGTTAACCAATTCCTCAGACAATTTTAAGTCTTCGGTTGAAATCTTCTTTCTTCTACTTTATCTTTTTTTTTTCTGGTTCTTTTCTAGCGATGCACTTCATTAATTGGTTCTTAGAGTATAATCTTCACCTCAGATGTTGTGAAGTAGCAGAAAAAATAAGATAAGATTTAAAAATAGCCCCCCTACAGTTCAGTTAACTTGTTGTCAATTTGAAGGGTATCCATAAACATGGTTAGACAGATTAATGGGTATTTTCTTTGATATTTTCTCATTATAAGTTCCGAACTTTTTGAAAAGGGTATTAGGAAGTTTTGATTACTGCTATTTATTTTTAAATTTTGCTTTGATCTGTTTTAAAAAATGATTTAATGAATTCGATGGTGGGATTAGAATTTCCCTTGTTCAATTTATGCTTTATAAAAACATACTACAACTAAATGATTCGTTTTTGAAACGAATCTTTGTTTCAGTTTTCGAAATAAAAACTAATGTGGTTATAATAAATTGTTAACTCGAAATAATCCTTCAATACAAAAGAATATATTAAGTCATATAAGCTCCAAATCTAATTTATTTGTTGTGTTTTATAAAGTGAAAGAAAGTGAATTTCATAGATTAAAGAGTTTCTTGTAACTCTTATTAGTAATGTATAATATATTTATGTTAAATTTTGAATATCCAAATATTGATGTTGATTACCTTAATCTAAGTCATAGTGAAAAGATTATTAAAAAACACATGGAAAATAAATAAAAAATTATATAAATTATACAAATTATTAAAAAATAATTTTTAAATTTAAACTTATTATTTATTTAAATTTAAACTTTAATTAAACTTAGGTAATATAATTTAAAATTTCTGGAAATTCCCTCGATTTCCTTACAAATTCGAAAATATTATTGACGAAATTATGAGTTTTTAGATTCTAAATTAAAATTAAATTATACTCTATGTCTATCAAATTAAATTAAATTCTATATTAAAAAAATCTATATTTAAATTCTATATCTAGGATAATTTACCTACAGAAGAAAATGTTCAGTGGGGCTTTGCAATATTTTAGCAATTCTGGATATGTAAATCACCATGTGTGGTAATTTTGAATCAAATTTATGCTACTGTATGGATTATTACATATGTGAAAAATACAGTGATATTATGAACACTACATTAAAAATGCGTGTTGTTGTTGTGACTAATCCTCAGTGTCCATCAGCGCGGGATGGACACCCTATGAGTAGTCTACTCATGGATGAAGGGAAATGGGGTAACTTCTGTTGTGATGCAGCAGCCGTAGGTAGAGGTCTGATTTGGCTCCAAGTAACTGAACAAGGAGGGTAGTGCCTGCCTTTTGGGAGGACTTTTACGAAGAACTACCCCCGTATTTCTGGAAGAAAACCCGGAAAGCTCCAACCAGGTAGTCAGACTCACGAGGCAAAATGCTGAACATTCCAAATGTCATCAAGACTAATCGCTTTTGAAACAGTGTCTACCACAAAGCAGCCAGTGGATTGAACATCAAGAATAATGCTCATTAGCGGCGCATTTTATCATAGGCATATAAAAAGTTTAATGCATGTATTATGTATCTCTTATATATGATCAAACACTCTCCTATTCAGCCAATTCAGATTTCCTGCCATATCTCTCTCCAAAAGAGCACATTTGGTGCGTGATTATCTAGCACCTCCCACCTTCGCAGCATCTCGACTATTTAACTTGACAACCAAAAGGAGTTTACCAAGAAATCCCTCAAAGGGTATTGGTCAACTCTATGGTTCAATACCAAGCAGATCGTATTAAAGCATGCATTAGTGCGAGTCAGTCCGAGGCAAGATACTGAACATCGCAAATGCCATCGAGGCTACTCGTTTGTGAAACAGTGTCTACAACAAAGCCGCCAGCGGATTGAACATCAACCCTAATGCTCACCAGCGACGCACCTTACTCCTGAACCACGAGTTGGGCAATAAAAATGTATTACACCTAATATCTACCATATAGTTGTAAAAGCTGAGAAATCACTGTAAAAGATGTAAATCAAGCTTTTGAATAAAATTTTCCACTTGTCGTAGAACTTCTGTGTTGGTGATAGTTAATCCTGAATTTATCTTTTTAAAGCCTTGCTTTATAAAACTCCTTTTTCAATTTAACAATACCTCTTGATTTGCATTTAGGGGATAACGAAAATATTAATTATGAAAATGAGCCAATTTTGGTTAAAATTTTTCAAGAAATTATGAAAATGTTTAAAGGTAATCTGCAGCAAATAAAAATGTGTTACATGTATAAAAATGGAATGTATTGTGCCGAGCCAATGTACAAAGGTCATCTTCCAACACTTAAACTGCAGTACAAGGATCAGCAATGTATAGCCTAATCAATATTGTTATATGTGAGCAAATATGATACAGATCAACAATATATTTCTATAATTTCAAAAAACTTGTTTTTTTCTGAAATTTGGTGGTGTATATCCACAAAAATTTTATTGGTATATTAATAGCATTTATATCTTATCATTGATATGAATTATGCAAATACCTGCCAGACTTTGTCAAAGATTAATTAAATGGTATTAATGAAATCCACTTATGTTCATGTTATACAATTCAGTTTTAATATACTATTAACTTCATGATTATAATTTTCTTTTCAGAAGAACAATCTTCAAAATACTCCATCTCTGTACCCTATAATTATGTCTCACAAAATCAAAGGATGTTTCAAGTTAATTGTGTAGGCTGGGAAATTTAATTCTCGTACCTAATTTATACGGTTAAATGAAAGTATAATTTAACTAATTAAGGGAAAATTCAACATGAAAGTCAATAAATGAATACTTTTAAGCTATAATTTAATATTTACTGGCTAATTACTTTACAGGTTTATATATTTTAGGTTATAATTTTAATATTTAGATTCTTTATATATTCGTATCTTTCGCATACACTGTAGATAATTTTATAAATGAAATTCTGAGATGCAACATGTACAGTTAATAAGGAACTGAATAGAAATGTTATTGTTTTAAATTGTAGTTAATAAAGTTTATTATAACATTAATTTTTAGTAAAATTTTCCGGACGATGATAGGTTAATCATTTTTTTTTTTTTGTAAAAATTGAAATTATTTTACTTACTTTATAATATTTAACTTTTTATGAATGTTTGGTCTTGTAGTCTTCTTTCAGAGTAATATCAAATAGATAGATTGAAATTATAAATTTATGAAGTCCTTTCGGTTCTATGGATGTTTATAGTGGTTCCAAATCCACTTTAAGCCTTAAAACCTGCTCTAATATGGCTATAGAGTGTTGGGCTGCAAACCTTAATGAGTTAACATCACGGAGCGAAGTCAGACTTCTATCTACGGTTGCTCCATTACAGTAGAAGCTATTTCTCTTTCCCTCCTTCCATGAGACCACTTGGATTCTTGGACTTGGTCTTGGTCTAGATGTTGCTGTCTACAAAGAGGGATAAGAAACAACAACATAATTAACTCAGTGGCACTAGAGTCCATGTTGGTCAATGGCTGTCTGCCTAGTGGCATATTTCGATATAGAAGATGTTTTCTTTTGACGCAGTAAGATTTTCAGCCATAAACCCAGATAAACCCATAAACCTATAAAGCCCAGATTTTCAGATAAACAATCATATTAGAGCGGGATCTGTGATTTAAAGTCAAACTTCTATTACCCCGTCTGGGTTCGAACCTGAAACCTGTGGCATCAAGCGACAGAGCGCTGGTCACTCATTCTTCCGGCTTCTTCTTCATTTTATGTATTCGAATTATGTCATAATAATATTTTCAGGCAAATAATTTATAAATGTAATTCTCATTGTAAAGCACAAAAGTACAAACAAATGAAATATGTAAAAATATTTTTTTTAAATACAAAAAAAAAAAATAATAATAATAATAAATAAATAATTAATAAATACTATTTAAAACTGATAATGAATTTATTGTTTGTAGACTGAAAATTATGATTTCATTAAAATATTTCTATAGAAAAATTAACATCATTAAAAATTCGTTATTATTGCTCACTCAGAAAATAAAATACTGCTGAAGTTTTCACCCTAACAGTCACCTGATTTGCTATCTCTCTCTATATATAAAATCCCCTTTAAGTGTCCTGACATAACACTGTTCCCATAAAGCACCCTACGAAAACAATAGAAACTTCAACTATCAATTTAATTCCGAATCTCCCGTGTGTGTGTGTGTTTACTGGCATTGCCTATCATCGGCGGCATGCGTTCTCCCTACTTTATTGTTTAAATTTTAACAAGATAGTTAAGCCCCGGCGCTCACACAAGATCACTTAACAGCACTGATTACGGTGTTCTGCCGGATCTAGTGTGTCACCTCCAATGATCATCGTCACTGAGTTATTAAGTCTGACGACAGAGAATGGCTGCTGCCATGAAGTGTTCAACTAGTGCAAAGGACACATTCAACACTCTGGGAGTGAAGTATTGGAGCTGATACTGCAAAAGTTTTGGTTTACTTTTTTGCAGTTTAATGAGGCTGGCTTGTATCAAGTCATTTTCCCGCAGCAATAAATCAGTGGATCACGCTATGTTTAAAATCTAGTTGTAATTAAATTTTTGCGGAATGGTGTTGTGTGTAAATTTGTTTAATTATTTCCACAATCAGTTAGTTTCTTATATTTTTATTTCAACAATAGTATAATTAAATTATTTATTTATATATTTATTAATGCATATAAATAATTTACTTTATTCAGTTATTATAGAAGGTGAATTTCTAAGGATGATTAATGTCTATTTAGTTTTTTTAATGTTATTTAATAAAATGTATTAATTTTGGTAAGTTTTTTTTTTTCCGGATGGATGATGTTTTAATATTTTTTGCAAAAATTAAACTTACTTTACTTTCTTTATAATATTTATCTTTTCGGAAATCTTTTATTTGGTAATTTTCTTTCAGAGCGATTCCAAATAGATAAATAGGTTGATATTAGGAATTTTTGTTTTAAAGTTTTTTCAGTTATAGTGTACATGCAATTGAAAGTGCACGTGTACGTGAAAGTGAAAGTGTACGTGTAAGTGATCTAGCTAAGATTTTATGTTAGATTTAATTACAATGTTGAAATCTTAAATATTTGTATACTTAATCTTGGACAATAGAGTTTATTTTGACAAAATAGAAAAAAATATTAATTGTAGTTGTAAATCATGAAACGTGTATAATTTATTATTGATTAAATATTAAAAAAGAATATATCCTTTTTGCATTATATCTGAATTCTGTTTAGTTTCTTTCATATAATTTTGTGTGTTATTTGAATTTGAAAATAATTGATAAATATGTTATTTTTATTTAATTAACCTGATGTATTGAGAAAAATCGTTTTAAGTTAATACTAACATCTTCGATTTCACTGCATATTAACAAATACGAGCATGAAAGTTATTTAAATTATTCTTTAAATTAGTTTTCGCTTCAAAATATTCAATTAAGTATTTAAAACGGGCAATTAAATATTTACCATCCCAAATTATTCGAAAATTTTTCATATGCATTATGGCTGCAAAATTTCTATTGCAATTGGAAATTAATTAAAATTATCTGTTAGATGATACGTATTTAAATTTTAATATGCACATTTAATCTTCTAGACTATGATCTCTAATTAAAATGTGTGAACAAAGCTGCTGTGAATTAATAATTATGCATGTTAATTGCAACAATATTTATCTAATTAAGTATTAGAGGGTTTTAATTGTACATAAAACGCATAAATACTTAATTTTTAATACGTGTCAGCACTTCTCTAATTGAATGCAAATAAATTTATTTTAAAACTTTTATTTATTAAAACAATATTAATTTAGATTTTATACGTTGTTTAGTAATGTTGATTTTTATTAAATGTTTAACATTATTCAGAGTTTTTAGCAGATAAGCATACATACAAAATACCTGCAATTCCAAGTTATTTTATTAAGCATTGATGATTCTAACATTTTTAATTTTTAATTTTGTGATTTTAAATATTGTAATAAATGCGAATTATCCATGCTCTATATTTTTAATGTTAGAATCAGTAATGTCGAATTTGTTACCAAAAAGATGTGTGTAACGTTAAAATAGATTTATTTAATAACAAATCGTGTTGTTTTTCTAATATTCCCTGTAAAGAAGATAATTTTGTAGAAATAATTGCAGTAGTCTGATAGTTCTTTATTAAATTATAAATTCTATTAAAATTACATGATGCTCTCATACGAGCTCCATGGAGTTTTAAAAAATTAATAAGATTGTTAGTTAATATTTAAAATAGATTAAGGGTTTCGAGAACTACGAGAAAATTTCACTCAAAAAATTATTATTTATGTAAACACTGATTTATCAAGGAAGTTTTATTATTGGTGTTTTAAAATGTACATGATATGTATGTTGCTGTGACTAATGATTTGCTAATATGCTAGTTATAAAATAAATCTTGTGCTCTACATTTGATTTTGAATTAACTGAATTTCAAAATGTAAACAAATTACAATTTCAGTTTTCTTAAATTATTATGCAAAGATCAGTTTATTTTACGAAAGTCAATTTAATCATCCTCTAACATTATATATTCCGTTGATGAAATAAGTAATAAAATATGATTAATGCACATGATAAATTATAATTTTTACATGATTATGCACATGATGAATTAAAATTTGTAAATTATTTCACTTTTTTATTGTATTTCATAATATTTACTACAGCTCAATTTCATATTTTTAATTGCAATTATTTACTGCAGCTAAACCTTATAATTATAGTTGCAATTATTTACTGCAGCCTAACCTCATATTTGTAGTTGCAATCATAACTTGAATTATAAATTTATATTTATCAACATGTAATTCTGTGCTAGTGCATTAAATGCTACGGGCCAAGTAATAGCAAAACATTATTAGTAATTTAAGACAAAATTAATTTTTGAAATTAATTACTAAGAATAAAGTAAAAATGAAATATTAACTTCAATTATAATGTATTGGATGTTCCACAGATCTAATTTTTACGAAATCTGAAATCTTCAGACAACCGCATTTCAGTCCTAATCTTCCAAAATCCATTCTTTCGCAAATTGCAGAAATTCCTCCATCCTCTCAGAAACATCCATGAATTCGGCCAACATCTTAAGCACATTCAGAGGAAATGAATGAATGAATGCCCATATCTTGTCAATCCTTTCTCCCGGTTTATTTGAGAGGGGCGATGAACTCCTTGACATAAAGACAGATCGATGAAATCCTTCATGGGCTCTGTAGAATGCACATCAACCCAGTTAAGGATTTGGGAAACATGGTTTTAATAAGATTAAACTGCCATGTTCGATTTCATGCAGATAATTTGATATCAATTTTGATAGCCGCATATTAATCAGCGTACATCTGGATTGTGCATAGTGAATCATATTTCCGGCATATGCTAGTCTTTGAGACTAAATATTTATGACAATTTTAAATAAAAAAAAATATATTTGCAAAATGTGTTTTTAATTTATTCGTCCATGAAATTTAAAATATTTCTTAATACTATAAATCATTGCATTTTTTAAAACCAACTAGTAGATATGGGTCACTATTTTTTAGTGAGATTAGTGTCACAGATATGAAAAAAAAATATGTCAGAAAATGTAAAGAAAACGATGAAAAAATTATCTTTAAAAATATTTTGTCGTAATAAAATTAAATTCAAAATTTTATCTTTATAAAAGATGGAAAACATGATATAATATTTCATTAAGTTTGGTAGCAGTTTAATATGCATAGTGAATATAGTTTTAATATAGCAGCAAAAAATTAAATTTGAATAAAACAATAAACGAATAAATAAAACATAACTTAAATAAAACGTAAGAAAATGTAATAATTTATCATTCACAATCTTTTGCAGATAATTCTTGAAATAAATTGAAGTATAAATTAACCATTAAAAAAAAGTTATTTTTCAATAATTAATATTAAAAATATTCTTTCATTTTTTTTGTTACTCAGCAAACAAAATAATAAATTCAGCGAGAAAAATTGGACTCTTAAATTAAAAAAAAAAAAAAAAAATGACAAGCACACACACACGTACAAAAACCTCTTATTACATATATTTAGAGAGATGATTAAAATCAATAAATCAGAAATATTTCAATCACATTTTAAAATGATATCAAAGTTATTTATTTTTCTAGGTTTGAAAAAATCTAGAATTCAAAGTTCAAAACTGTTGAAGATGCAAGATGCTTGAATTGAATTGAAAGTCGAACAATATCATTGAATCTATTTTCTTTGAAAATGTAATTTTGTGGTCAATTTCAGTTAATAAGTGTAAAGAACATTTTTTATTAAACTTGATAATAATTTGATTTTCTGTTGGTGTTTTCACAAACGGCAGCGATCATATATTTTCCACATGATGTTATTTCAATTGAATTTCACGAAATTTAATTTTGTTTTATAAATCTCTGTTTCTTATATCTTATTATTTACAATTCAATTGGCCCAGAGACTAATCTGAATACCTTTGTCAGTAAAAATATTTTGATGACATTTAATATAAAATAACTAGTAAATTAGTATTTTATACTGGGATTCATTAATGAAATTTTACACCAAAACCATTAATTAAAATGTGTAACATGAATCTGATACTGTTATACCTCCAATTTTACATCTAAGAAATCTAAATAGCCGGAAATCGACAAATCACCATACATAAAAAAATAGTTTTTCATATATTAGAGTAATCAGAAATATAATAATATTCTATAATTATTATAGTAGCAAAATTTTGAATAAATATATATTTAGAATTCTAATATGTCTTTTCCCGCATAACCATGAAGTATGTAAGCAAAATCAAAAACAATTAATTGATTTTGTTTTCTCAGCCATTCAACAAATAATTATTAAATTATATTTAATAATTCTTATTTGTGTTTCGTCTGGACTTCAACTTCAGTTATATAAATGTAAATGTCCAAGTGCGATTTATGGCAAAAATTAAGTGTTTTTTTTCTTATACAAATAATAATAATAATAAATTTTTGCTCTTTTAACCTTTTAAATTTTTGCCTTTTTTTTTTAACCTTTTAAACTTAACCTTAATTCAACCATATTCATATTTAATAATTTTTTAAAATATTGATTAAAATAGACTATGTATAATTCTACTCGACTAAAGCAGAGATATAATAAATTACCCTATTAAGGCATGATAAATAAGCTGCATCAACTCTGTACTATCTATTCAATGACAAGGCTTAGCAACATATGTTTGTAAACAGTACTTACAGTAATTTATTAAAATGCTTAAAAGAAGATGTATATAAGAGAACTAAAACAATTCGGATAATTCTTCAAAAAGCATATACAAGGAAGTTGCTGAAGTCAATAACTTATATTTCGAGCTGTAATCAGAATTCTAACAGGATAAACCGATGGTAAAAAATTTGCTATAAAAATATATAATTTTTGATTCCAGTACAATAAAACAATAAAATTGTAATCAAAACTTATTAAAATGTTGAGGATATTTTATGTGGAGGAGTTTCCATAATTCCAATATATTTTTTTTGCAAAAAAATTTTTAAATAAATATGCGTCATTAAATTCTTGAAATAATATTTTGTATTAATAATTATATCATCGTACCCATTTCTTTAGATAAATGAAAAAAACCCACATATTTTCTTTTCTGAATAATAAGTGATTTCAAATTTAGTTAAACTATACATATTTACTGAATAATTTTAATATAATAATTTGATTCTTTTAAAAACTTACATGGCATCATTGGAGACAGAAAAGGTGCGGATGTTAAAAGAAATGACAGCAAGTAAGTTATAGATCCATTATTTGAAGCATTCAGCAATGATGCATTCATTCTAATGTTTTTCCAATCTGAAAAAGAAATCAATATTTTTTAAGTGATAAACTGACAATAGATAAATCTAAACTCTGAAAACATAATAAAATCAAAATTTATCCTAATAAAAATAATTATCTCTTATCTTCATACAGTAATATTTTTATAAAATTGTTCATATTCGTTTTTGATAAATAATTATAACAATGCTGTGCTCGAATGTTGCTTATTTTGATCTGATACCATGTTCTTATTAAAAAGAAGATATTTAGCAAATTCAATTCCTATTCAGATTGCACCAAGGGAACTTTCTACGATACGTCACAATTTGGATATGGAATATTTTTTTGATATTCTCCTACTTTAAATATAAATATAACCTAAATGTAACATTATAGATTTATCGTGGCAACTACAGTTTTATCATGGTGTCTTTTTAGACCATATATCTGTAATAACTGTAACATTTATAGTTTTATCTTGGCGTCTTTGAGACCATAAATTTATCATGACAATTACGTATATTGGTTTGATTGGATTTGCCTCTACTATTATTGGATATCTAATCAAGCATCTTAGTTCGGAATCTAGCTCCAGACCAAATATATAACAGATTATAGATTTATCGTGGCAAATATAGTTTTCTCATGCCGTCTTTTTAGACTATAGATATATAGTGGCGTTTACCTATATCGGCTTTGATTGCATTTGATACTGCTATGAATGTATTTCGAATCAAGCACCCTAGTTTGGAATCCTGCTCCAGCCATCATGTAACAATATACCATATGAATAAGTTTATACATTTTAGCAATTTACATTGTATATTATCTACCATTTTATGACAGTCAACCAACAAGAAAACCTTTTTTTACTACTATTTTTTTGTTACAAAGGAAATGATATTTACATTCGATGCTGATTTGAATGTATTTCGAATCAAGCACCCTAGTTCGGAATCGTGCTCCAGCCATCATGTAACAATATAACATATGAATAAGTTTATACATTTTAGCAATTTACATTGTATATTATCTACCATTTTATGACAATCAACCAACAAGAAAACCTTTTTTACTACTATTTTTTTGTTACAAAGGAAATGATATTTACATTCGATGCTGATTTGAATGTATTTCGAATCAAGCACCCTAGTTCGGAATCGTGCTCCAGCCATCATGTAACAATATAACATATGAATAAGTTTATACATTTTAGCAATTTACATTGTATATTATCTACCATTTTATGACAGTCAACCAACAAGAAAACCTTTTTTTTACTACTATTTTTTTGTTACAAAGGAAATGATATTTACATTCGATGCTGATTTGAATGTATTTCGGAATCGTGCTCGAATCAATTAGTTCGAATCGTGCTCCAGCCATCATGTAACAATATAACATATGAATAAGTTTATACATTTTAGCAATTTACATTGTATATTATCTACCATTTTATGACAGTCAACCAACAAGAAAACCTTTTTTTTTACTACTATTTTTTTTTGTTACAAAGGAAATGATATTTACATTCGATGCTGATTTGAATGTATTTCGAATCAAGCACCCTAGTTCGGAATCGTGCTCCAGCCATCATGTAACAATATAACATATGAATAAGTTTATACATTTTAGCAATTTACATTGTATATTATCTACCATTTTATGACAATCAACCAACAAGAAAACCTTTTTTTACTACTATTTTTTTGTTACAAAGGAAATGATATTTACATTCGATGCTGATTTGAATGTATTTCGAATCAAGCACCCTAGTTCGGAATCGTGCTCCAGCCATCATGTAACAATATAACATATGAATAAGTTTATACATTTTAGCAATTTACATTGTATATTATCTACCATTTTATGACAGTCAACCAACAAGAAAACCTTTTACTACTATTTTTTGTTACAAAGGAAATGATATTTACATTCGATGCTGATTTGAATGTATTTCGAATCAAGCACCCTAGTTCGGAATCGTGCTCCAGCCATCATGTAACAATATAACATATGAATAAGTTTATACATTTTAGCAATTTACATTGTATATTATCTACCATTTTATGACAGTCAACCAACAAGAAAACCTTTTTTACTACTATTTTTTTTACAAAGGAAATGATATTTACATTCGATGCTGATTTGAATGTATTTCGAATCAAGCACCCTAGTTCGGAATCGTGCTCCAGCCATCATGTAACAATATAACATATGAATAAGTTTATACATTTTAGCAATTTACATTGTATATTATCTACCATTTTATGACAATCAACCAACAAGAAAACCTTTTTTTTTTACTACTATTTTTTTTGTTACAAAGGAAATGATATTTACATTCGATGCTGATTTGAATGTATTTCGAATCAAGCACCCTAGTTCGGAATCGTGCTCCAGCCATCATGTAACAATATAACATATGAATAAGTTTATACATTTTAGCAATTTACATTGTATATTATCTACCATTTTATGACAGTCAACCAACAAGAAAAACCTTTTTTTTTTGTTACTACTATTTTTTTGTTACAAAGGAAATGATATTTACATTCGATGCTGATTTGAATGTATTTCGAATCAAGCACCCTAGTTCGGAATCGTGCTCCAGCCATCATGTAACAATATAACATATGAATAAGTTTATACATTTTAGCAATTTACATTGTATATTATCTACCATTTTATGACAATCAACCAACAAGAAAACCTTTTTTTACTACTATTTTTTTGTTACAAAGGAAATGATATTTACATTCGATGCTGATTTGAATATATTTCGAATCAAGCGCCCTAGTTCTGAATCGTGCTCCAGCCATCATGTAACAATATACCATATGAATAAGTTTATACATTTTAGCAATTTACATTGTATATTATCTACCATTTTATGACAGTCAACCAACAAGAAAACCTTTTTTACTACTATTTTTTTTTGTTACAAAGGAAAGGATATTTACATTCGATGCTGATTTGAATGTATTTCGAATCAAGCACCCTAGTTCGGAATCGTGCTCCAGCCATCATGTAACAATATACCATATGAATAAGTTTATACATTTTAGCAATTTACATTGTATATTATCTACCCTTTCATGACAGTCAACCAACAAGGAAACTTTTTTTTACTACTGTTTTTTTGTTACAAAGGAAATGATATTTACGAGCAACATCAACATAACTTCCTTTCTTTCCATGCAAATAAACAGTCAAACGCCAAGCTTGTTTCCATTTATCATTTCGAAACTTATTCGAGATATATCATAATTCTGAAAATATATGGAGTAGAAACATAACTGATATTGATTCTCTCTTCCTACTGAAAACATTTACTACATCTGAAGAAGAAGAAGATTTTTCTTTTACTTGCAGAAGATGGAGAAAAAAAAAATAAAAATATGGTATTTGTTAAAGGAAAAGTAGGGCAAGTCTTTAGATGAGATCCTATCACTTACCATGCTCCTTTCAACTAAAACTCTAAAAGAAAATCTTATACGTGCTCTTTAAAGCGCTTATAGACGAGAGCAAAGCCTATTTGAATAGGGATTTGAAAAATATACATCGAAAAGCTAAGAATAATATTTGAGCAACAACTTTGTTTCGTGGAAACGGTTTAGCAGTCTTCGTTTCAAAGAGGTAGCTCCTAAGAAGGAATTTCCAAGAAAACACTGTGAGGAAATATGTAGATAAATAAACGTTAAAAAAGGGTTTTGGGAGACAAAAAAAATCTTGAAATTCAGAGAAACAGCGAATCCGATAGAAGAACTTCTCAGATGAACAAGTTACTGAATTTTGGATTCTTTGATATCATTGGTTAGGACATATAGACAGTTCAGTAGTTTTTTATTTGTATCTGTGAGGATAAAATCTTAAGGATTTAGGATAAAAATGAGAAAAAAAAGATTATTTTGCAGCGTTTTATTCCCTTAGAGAAATACTGAAATCTTTTCATAGAATCATAATTTAACAGATTATAAATTTATCGTGGTGAATATAGTTTTATCCTGGCGTCTTTTTACATCACAGATTTACCATAACGTTTACTTGTATCGGCTTTGATGGCAGTCGGAATTGCTTTGAATTGGTTTCGAATCAGGCACTCTAATTTGGAATTCTGCTACAGCACTCATGTGACAGTATAACTATGAATAAATTTATACTTTTTAGCAATTTACATTGTATATTTTTTACCATTTTATGACAGTCAACCAACAAGAAAACCTTTTTTTACTACTGTTTTTTTTGTTACAAAGGAAATGATATTTACGAGCAACATCAACATAACTTCCTTTCTTTCCATGCAAATAAACAGTCAAACGCCAACCTTGTTTCCATTTATTATTTCGAAATTTATTCGAGATGTATCATAATTCTGAAAATATATGGAGTAGAAACATAACTGATATTGATTATCTCTTCTTACTGAAAACATTTACTACATCTGAAGAAGAAGAAGATTTTTCTTTTACTTGCAGAAGATAGAGAAAAAATAAATAAAAATATGTTATTTGTTAAAGAAAAAGTAGGGCAAGTCTTAAGATGAGATCCTATCACTTACCATGCTGCTTTCAACTAAAACTCTAAAAGAAAATCTTATACGCGCTCTTTAAAGCGCTTATAGACGAGAGCAAAGCCTATTTGAATAGGGATTTGAAAAATATACATCGAAAAGCTAAGAATAATATTTGAGCAACAACTTTGTTTCGAAGAAACGGTTTAGTAGTCTTCGTTTCAAAGAGGTAGCTCCCAAGAAGGAATTTCCAAGAAAACACTGTGAGGAAATATGTAGATAAATGAACGTTAAAAAGGGTTTTGGGAGACAAAAAAAAATCTCGAAATTCAGAGGAACAGCGAATCCGATAGAAGAACTTCCCATAGGAACAAGTTACTGAATTTTGGATTCTTTGATATCATTGGTTAGGACATATAGACAGTTCAGTACTTTTTTTTTTGTGTATCAATGTGGATAAATTCTTAAGAATTTAGAAGAGATATGAGGGAAAAAAGACTATTTTGCAGCGATTAATTCCTGTAGAGAAATTCCGAAATCTCATTATAGAAGTATAACGGAAAAACAATAGTCTATAACTTTCAACATTATCAAAATTAATGCAACTGCTATTCCAATGAAAAAAAAATAATAATTAAAATATTTGAATTTATATTTCTGAGTTAATTTAATAAAATTAACAAACTTCAATATTAAACTTTTCTTAAATAACCAGGCCCAAAAATTCAATTGCACTTTTCCTTTGTTTTATCTTTAAAAAATATATTGAAAACGGAAAAGAAGCAAATAAAATGTTTTTTTAATTTAAGATGTCGTCTAGAAAATATTTCCAAATAGTTGTTTATAAATTATAAATAATTTTTTAAAAATTCAAGAGAGATATACAAGTTTCCTAAAAGTATTTATTTTGAATAAAACATAAATTATATATTTATCACTTATATTACATATAGCTTTCTATATGTAATATATTACGTATAGCATTACATATGGGAAGTATTACGTGTACTAATTAATTATATGCATTTATTAATTAGTACTTTATATACTATTACGCCCATGATAGACTGTTTTTATAGCAAAGATAAAAAATAGTTAAGTTTATACATTATCGCAATCGTTTATTCTGCTTTTACATTATTCGTTAATTAGTTTCTGTTTCTGTTTGAATTTTTACATTTAATTTTTTCTACTACATCTAATTGTCTGCATCTGTAATAATTGTTACATTTGTATTGATGCAAATTGTTATTTATCAAAATTGGCAACATGAGCAAATAAACTTTTCTTTTTTTGAAATATTGATTTTCGAAAATATTTTTTCTCAATTAACGTCATTTTAAATAATAGTCACATTAATTTTTATAACAATATAAAATATTATTATATCATTTTAATTTCAAAAACAATGATTTTTTCATTGAATTTGAAATTTATTGAAATAAAATAATGGGATAAAACTATATTATCCGATTATATATCACAGAAAATTTTAAAATTTAAAATTTATTTTACCTTTTTTGTTTAATTTTGAAATAATTTTTCCATTCAAATTTTAGTAATATTAACCTTATCCATGAGATTTTATATTAATTTGCTGTTTTGTTAAAAAAATTAATGGTATACAAAAAAATATCAATTAAAAAATTCTTACATTTAAAACAGATCATTTCAAAATAAATTAATGTCGATCATAAGAATATTTAACATTTTCAACCAACAATTTAATTTTTTTAGAATTTCTTTTGTCATTATTATTTGTTTTAACTAATGACCTGAAAATATAATTTTACCAAAATATTTATAATTATGAATGTAAGCAAAGTTTATAAGAATGCTAAACTTTTTTTAACATTGTTTTTACGAATCCTCATTTGATATTTTTAGTATTTTTTTTTTTTTTTTTTTTTAAATATTGATTTTCGAAAATATTTTTCCTCAATTAATTTCATTTTAAATAATATTATATTCATTTTTATAATAATATAAAATATTATTACATCTTTTTAATTTCAAAAACAATGATTTTTCTGTTGTATTTAAATTTAGAGTAATAAATTTATGGGATAAAACTATATTATCTGATTATATATCACAGAAAGTTTTGAAATTTATAATTTTTCTTACTTTTTGCTTCATGTTGAAAGAGATTTTCAATATGAACCTTATTAATGATGTTTTATATTAAAACAGTAAATTAATAATCATATTTTTAAATTAATAAATATATAATTGTAATAAATAAATAAAATTATAATTGTATAAATATATATTGTATAAAAATATAAATTAATAAATAAATTTGTAATTTTAAATTAATATATAATTTTTTTAATTGATATTTTTTGAATAGCATTAATTTTTTGATTAAAAAATTGCATTAATTTTTTGATTAAAAAATTAATGTTATTTAAAAAATAACAATTAAAAAAATCTTACATTTAAAACAAACCATTTCAAAATAAACTGATGTCGATCATAAAAATATTTTACATTTTCAACCAACAATTTCAATTTCTTTTATGATTATTTGTTTTAATTAATGACCCGGAAGTATAATTTCACCAAAATATTTATAATTATGAATGTAAGCAAAGTTTATAGGAATGCTAAGCCTTTTTTTTACCATCATTTTGCGAATCCTCATTTGTTATTTTTAGTGTTCTTGTTATGTTTTTTTTTTACTTTTTTGTCTCTAGATTGGCAATTTTTTTTCTGTTCTGATTAATGACAAGAACATCGACGTCTTATTTATGAATTTTGCATTCAGTGGTTGCCCCTTTAGCTCTTGAGAATTCAAATGTCTTTTTTTATTCATTTTTATCATTTGCGCCTTATTCCATTATGTCCATAATTACCACTTTTTCACTCGCTAATTAAGCATGAGCCTAATTTAGTTAGAACCAATGACACCTCTGCGAGGTTTTTTTTCCCACTTACTTCTGGAGTTAATGAAGTTTTGGTAATTTAGAATGAGGCAAACAACTGTTATTTTCTATCAAAATTTGGTGTTTATAGTTAGTGATTTAAGCGAAGAAAAGGTAATTACCACTAGCCATAACAATTTATGTGGAAAAATTAAAATTTATGTTTATAAATTTACATTATCAAATATCATTACACATATCTGAGTCAAAAAGTAACTGATAAAATGTATCATTTGTTATGCATATTTATTATGAAATCATTTTGATATTTGAATATTATAATAGCTATTGTATTAGTTATTCAGTAAAGTTTAAAATTTATTATTTACTTACCCATAAAAATTCATATCATTTGATATTCTGAAAAACATTTGCATAATTATGTTGTTATTATTATCAGTTTTATTATTTTTTTATTAATGGAAATGTGTATGTCAGATCATTTAAGTTTTCGTAATACAAAATATTATGTTTCTTTCACTTAGTAAACAACAACATCTAAACCAAGTCCAAAAACCTGTGCGGTCTCATGGAAGGAGGGAAAAGACGGGGCAGCTTTTGTTATGATGTTTTCTTGTTTTTGGTTTGTCGCTCTATTGTCATTTTGTGTATGCGATTACTTTAGGCTAATTAGAATGGGACCTACAGTTTAACGTGGATTCCAAAACGACACACAAACATCCATACCAAAGGCAGGATTCGAATCTAAAGCCTACGATACCAAATTCCAGAGAGCTAGCCAGTTGGTCATCAGGCCGCTCTGTTGTGATGAAGCACCCATAGGTAGAAGTCTGAATTTTTATGGGTTAGGGTAGTCAGCCCTACGCAAAACGCACTACAATCAAAGTTATAAAAAATGAATGGAAAATAAACAATTTAAAAAATTATTGGGATTATAATTAAAAAAAATTGTTACGTAATTATTTTTACTTTTATGTATGCACTTTAATTACTTTCAAAGTATCTTAAGAAAATACACAATATACAAGTGATCCTTCTTCAATAGCGCAACAGTCTCATGGTGGGCCAAGGTCGTCTGTCGACTAGCATATTGCAATACAGGATATGTTTTTTTGTGGTTAGGAATGTCAGTCCTATATATAATGCTCTACAATCATATTATACCAGGATGTACAGCGTAAAGTGAACAGCGAACCACTAAAATCCTACATTTTCTCCGCCAGGATTTTAACCAAAAACCCATGGCACCGAGCTCCAGAGCGTTAGTCACTCGGCCATCAGGCCCAGTAATACAAAATATGGAATTAATAATGAATATAATGCATCAGTAATAATAATTTGTGCTAATATTATTAGAGTAGAAACATCCAAATGCCAAATTGAAGTTATTTTATAACCAAATGATTTACTGTACTAACAAAAATGGAACATTAAAATATTCTCCTACTAAACTTATTTAAGAAGATAACATATGATGATCTAGATGATTGAAAATTTCTCTCAATCCTAATTCAGACAAATTTAATTTTAAATACATTAAACGTGATGTAATCAAATTAATAATAATTCATAGAAATAACCTAACTCAAACCTGAAAACTTATTTTTTAACCTGATGTCTAGATACGTATCCATAAAATTAAATTTGATAAAAGTAGAAAAGAAGGATCAAAAGAAACGACAGGAAATTTTTAGTTTCGCCAAAATATCTGGGAGGAATTGCTTTAATCTCGTTAAAAATATGAAATACTATAAAATCTGTTAAAGAAAGTGTTGTTTCGTCTCCCCCGAGACTCGAATTCGATTCTCTTTGAAGATCATATCACAAAATATATAATCGAATTACATAAAAAGAACTCAGCAGTCTTCATCATATTTGGACGACATATTCCCCCCAGTGAATGGAAACCTCTTTTTTTCGTGTAGTGTGTTATTCCTGATATTTGAATAAGATAATTATAGATGATATCAAACACATTTCTGGTTTTTATGAGTTTATTTTATACATTCCGTTAAATTTATTGCAGAAATATTTGCTTTATGGCTTTGAGTATCATTAGGGAATTAGCTTTCGTTTATTTTTTAAGCAAAAGAAAAATTTGATTTTTTTCTTTCGAAAATTGGGGTGTAATATTACTTAGCACTGATTGATATAGAATTATGTTATCTAAATTTGATAATGTTGTGTCAAATAAGGGAAATTAAATGCATTTTTAATGTCATTTTTTTTTTTTTGAAGTGCGTATTATCAGAATGTTTTGTTATGTTTTGTAAAAGATTTTTTTTTTTCAGAATTGCAGAATGGAAATATTTCAACACTAATACTTAAAAAGAGATAATAATACTAAAAAATGGCTTGTTTCTTTGGTTATTTGTTGATTAATTTTTTTTTAATATTAAGGTACATAAAATTTTAACTTTAAAGTTAAATCTTTTTTTTTTTTTAATTTTATATATGTATAACAGATACTCGTAAACAACTTGTGCATACAAGTATTTGAAAACTTTTGTTTATTTAAAATGTGTACTATATGTGTTAAAAACTTGAATGTAAATGTGTTTAAACTTAAATGTGTAAATGTGTTAAAATTTAAATGTGTAAATTTGTTTAAACTTAAATGTGTAAATGCGTTTAACTTTAAATGTGTCAAGTGCAAATGGGTTTAAACTTAAATGTATAAATGTGTTTAAACTTAAATATGTAAATATGTTAATTGTAAATGTGTTTAAATTTAAATATGTAAATACGTTAATTGTAAATGTGTTTAAACTTAAATATGTAAATATGTTAATTGTAAATGTGTTTAAACTTAAATATGTAAATATGTTAATTGCAAACTCTAATAATATATGCTAATATTATTAGAGTAGAAGTACCCAAATTCCAAAATTTAAATTATTTTAAAACAAAATGAATTACTGTACTGATAAAATGGAACATTAAAATATTTTCCTACTTAACTTACTTATGAACGTAACTTATGATCTAGAGGATTGAAAATTTCACTCAATCCTAATTCGAACAAATTTAATTGTAAATACATTACAAGCAATGTAATCAAATTATTAATATTTCATATAAGTAACATAACTCAAACGTGGAAAAATTATTTTTTAACCGATGCCTAGAATACGTATCCATAAAATTAAATTTGATAAAAGTAGAAAAGAAGGATCAAAAGAAATGACAGGAAATTTTTAGTTTTGCAAAAATATCTGGGAGGAATTGCTTTAATCTCGTTAAAAATATGAAATACTATAAAATCTGTTAAAGAAAGTGTTGTTTCGTCTCCCCCGAGACTCGAATTCGATTCTCTTTGAAGATCATATCAGAAAATCTTTAATCGAATTACATAAAAAGAACTCAGCAGTCTCCATCATATTTGGACGACATATTCCCCCCAGTGAATGGAAACCTCTTTTTTTTTTTTTTTGTGTCTGTGTTATTCCTGATATTTGAATAAGATAATTATAAGCGATATCAAACACATTTCTGGTTTTAACGAGTTTATTTTATACATTCCGTTAAATTTATTGCAGAAATATTTGCTTTATGGGTTTGAGTATCGTTAGGGAATTAGCCTTCGTTTATTTTTTTAAGCGAACAGAAAAGTTAAAATTTTTTTTCTTTCCAAAATTGGGGTGTAATATTACTTAGTACTGCTTAATATAATGTTATCTAAATTTGATAATGTGGTGTCAAATAATGGAATATATTTTTAATGTCATTTTTTGTGAAGTATGTATTATTAAAATGTTTTGTTATGTTTTATAATTTTTTTTTTCAGAATTGCTTGATTCAAATATTAAAACGCTAATATTTAAAAAGAAATAATAATTTTAAAAAATGGCTTGCCTCTTTGATTGTTTGTTGATATGTTTTTTAAAAAATAATTAGGTGCATAAAATTTTAGCGGTAAAATTAAGTCCAATTTTTTTTTATTTTATGCATGCATAATGCTTATGTATGCGTAACATTTTTTAAAAAATACATTTTCTTTAAAACTATTTCTATTTTGTTGCATTATATGTTAAATGTTTTGTAAATACTTGTAAACAACTCATGTTTACAAGTATTTAAAAAATTTTGTGTATTTAAAATGTCTACTATATGTGTTAAAAACTTAAATGTAAATGTGTTTATACTTAAATGTGTAAATGCGTTTAAATTTAAATGTGTAAATGTGTCAAGTGCAAATGTGTTTCAACTTAAATGTATAAATGGGTTTAAAATTAAACATGCAAATATGTTAATTGTAAACGTGTTTAAATCTAATGATATATGCTAATATTATTAGAGTAGAAATATCCAAATTCTAAGATTTAAATTATTTTAAAATCAAATGATTTACTGTACTAATAAAAATGGAACAATAAAATATTCTCGTGCATAACTTACTTATGAAAGTAACGTCTGATGTAGATGATTGAAAATTTCAGTCAATCTTAATGCAAACATATTTAATTTAAATGCATTACACGTAATGTAATCAAATTAATAATATTTCATATAAGTAACCTAACTTCAAACCTGAAAAGTTATTTTTTAACCTGATGCCTAGATACGTATCCATAAAATTAAATTTGATAAAAGTAGAAAAGAAGGATCAAAAGAAACGACAGGAAATTTTTAGTTTCGCCAAAATATCTGGGAGGAATTGCTTTAATCTCGTTAAAAATATGAAATACTATAAAATCTGTTAAAGAAAGTGTTGTTTCGTCTCCCCCGAGACTCGAATTCGATTCTCTTTGAAGATCATATCAGAAAATCTTTAATCGAATTACATAAAAAGAACTCGGCAGTCTCCATCATATTTGGACGACATATTCCGCCAAGTGAATGGAAACCTCTTTTTTTTCGTGTAGTGTGTTATTCTTGATATTTGAATAAGATAATTATAAGCGATATCAAACACATTTCTGGTTTTTATGAGTTTATTTTATACATTCCGTTAAATTTATTGCAGAAATATTTGCTTTATGTGTTTGAGTATCATTAGGGAATTGGTCTTCGTTTATTTTTTAAGCAAAAAGAAAATTTTCAATTTTTTTCCTTTCGAAAATTGGGGTGTAATATCATTTAGCAGTGCTTAATATAAAATTATGTTATCTGAATTTGATAATGTTGTGTCAAATAAGGGAATGCATTTTGAATGTTATTTTATTTTTTTGGTGAAGTAGGTATTATTAGAGTGTTTTGTTATGTTTTATAAAATGTTGTTTTTTTCAGAATTGCAGGATTCAAATATTCCAACACTAATATTTAAAAAGAAATAATAATATTAAAAAATGGCTTGTTTCTTTGATTGTTTGTTGATATGTTTTTTTTATATAATTAGGTGCATAAAACATTAGCTTTAAAATTGTGTCAATTTTTTTTAATTTTATAATAATTTAAAAAAAAACTTATAAACCCTACTTAAATTTATTTTATATAAAGTTAAAAAAAAATACACTTTCCTTAGAACTATTTCTATTTTGGTTTTATAAACGCTTGTAAACAACTAATGCTTACAAGTATTTAAAAACTTTTGTGTATTTTAAATTTGTATATGTGTTAAAAATTTAAATTGTAAATGTGTTTAAACTTAAATTTGTCAAGTGTAAATGTGTTTAAACTTATACGTGTAAATGAGTTTAAACTTATACATGTAAAAGAGTTTAAACTTATACGTGTAAATGAGTTTAAACTTAAATGTGTAAATGTGTTTAAACTTGAATATGTAAATGTGTTTAAACTTGATTGTGTAAATGTGTTTAAATTTAAATGTGTAAATGTGCCAATCGTAATTGCGTTTAAACTTAAATAAACGTGTTAACTTCTGTGTATTTTAAACTTGTGTATGTTTTAAAACTTGCTAAACGTGTTTAAACACTTGTATAAAATGAACACTTACTATTCAACTGTTCTAATATTATATATAACTGTTATCAACACATATATAAAATTTCAAACAAAAACCAATGATAAAATTTATTATCTTCTGTCTTCTTTCTATTAACTCTACCAAGTTAAACCAATTCAAATAAAGCCACTAAAATATTATTGCTCATTTTTACCTATCTGAACTAATTTTTTTCCTATGATAATTTTGAACTGCGACTAAAATGAAAGAGAATAAATTTTTTATTTTCCATTAGTAGAAAGCTCTGCAGTAACTGATTTGGGAAGGTAAAAAACTAAGTGGCATTTTCCATTTAACATCAACAGGGGACTTGGTTGGAGTATTTTGTTTATTTATTTATTTTTATTTTTATTTTTATTTTTTTTTTTTTTTTTCAAATTTGATACGCTAATGGAAATTGATTTCACTGAATTTTTTAAAGGATTTTTCTATGTAAAGTTTTTAGAGCTTTCTCATCATCATAGGAATCAGCGTCGAGCTATCCAAAAGATGGCACTTACATAGTCAAAAACTTGAGCTAATGTGCCGGAGCTTTAGTTCGTTCATTGCTAAAATTTCATCAGTACCGATTCAAGGCATGAGAAATTATTTTAGTTTAATTTTAAAAATTTTCTTCCTTCAGTTATTAAAAAAATAATTTGACAAACTAATTTGACACTCCTGTATACTATTAGTACAACAAAAATCAACATTGCCTATATTATATTAAAATTTGTTTTAAATGCCTATCTGCTGTATCTTTTAATTTCCTATTATCGTTCTTTATATGTGCTGCTAAAATTTTGATAGCGGATATAACGCATGTGTCACAAATCTTAGGACTTATTTATGCCTGTAGACAAATAGTAACAGGCCGGAACTTAAGTGAATTCTCAATATAAAAGATTTTCAATAAGTACATAGTTTGTTCATATAAAAAGGCGCAATAGGATCTATTATATATTGTATATTATAATCCTGAATACAACAGCCATTAACACAACATCAGAAAACCAGTCCGTCTGTCGAATGGCAAGCAGTGATTCCATGCGCAGTTGTCACTTCAGCCAATCCTGTCCCGAAACGAGTCCTTGTGCAGTACGTGAAGGATCTTCTGGCTCATCGAGCAGACGTCTGGAGGAGAGTGGGGCAATGGGGCGTGGGAGGAAGAAGGTTATTGCCGGACGGGGATTTGCAATCCCCCCAGAGAGCACAGAAGCTATTTCGGAGCCATCGATCCTTATTCCTTCAGCTAGTTTTTTTTTTCTTCTTCTTCTGTGCTACATCGAATCCCGGTGATGCGTTGCAAGAAAACCAACTCCGCAGGTGCGAAAGAGGAATCTGCTTCAGAAAGGGAAAGGGGAGGGAAAAAAAGAAAGGGTTGCTCATATCTGAGAGGGTGGTTGAAGTCATCTTTGTCATTTGTCGAAGACGGGATGAGAATACTGATGGCACGGGCTTGGGATTGGTGGGTGAAATCGAGGTTCTTGTGATGAGTGGCGAGTTTAAACTTTAAAAAGTTAATTCTTTTTTTGTAAAACTTTCAGTTTATTTATATGGCACAAAAATGTTTCTATTAAGAGCCTACAATTACTTGGTCGAGTCATGAGCTAGCGTTAAAAACAAGTAATGCAAAAAAAAATTGTTTTTAATCAATTCTACTTTTTTTTACTATATTGCAGAAAGTCCTTTATAAATAATTTTCCCTTCGTTTTTTTAAGTTTATCTGGCGCCATCTATTGGTAGATATATGCAACTTAAATCTCAAAAAAAAAACTAAAATTAATTAATTAAATTTAATTATTTAATTAATAATTGAAAAAACCGTTTTAACATCAAGTGTCATCCACTACAAGTTCAAAAAAATGTATTTGAACTTGAGTGGATGAATAAAAAGTATTTTATTAAGGATTGAAAATTTGAACAGGATATATATATGGAGAGTGGGAGCTAATAGAAGGAATTAAATAATTAAAATTCATCAAAAGACGTTCAGTTGGTTTTATCGCTCTACGGTCATTTATTGCACACTTTGGGCTAATTAGACCGGGACCTACGGTTTAAAATGGATTCTGAACCAATAACAAACATCCAAGCGAAAGCCATGATTCGGACCTGGAGCCTGCGGCACAAAAGTCCATAGCGCCAGCCTACTGCCATCAGGCAGCTGAAAAGACGTTTATAAAAATAATTAATGTGCATGAAGGGTCGCTAATCCAAATAAATATTTATTCTAAGAAAAGTACCTTTTACAAGCAATTAGTTCTTAAATCCAAGAGAATCACATAAAAATATTTCGGTACAAAAAATTATACACTATGTATAAACGCCCTTTAATAGCGGTTGCAGAGGCGAAATTCCACCAGCAATGTTATTTGAAGAAACTGGATATTCATTCGATGAAACGTTAAAATTATAGCACTGAATGTTTTTAAAAAGCTTTATCAACTATAAAGGCTCTTTAAATATTACAGGAAATAAAGTAACAGATGTAAATTAAATTTTGAAAAAAAACAAAAAAAACAATTCATATATTTTTCAGTAAAAAAGGTGAATTTATATATTGGCCAAAGGAAAAGCTCCTAATTTTGATTACACAATTTTTCAAATTATCTTCAGACATTTTCCATCAGAACTTATACACTTCTTTACCAGAGGCATTTCTGTGTACTCCTTTACGAATGGTTTTAAGATTGGCTTCATTGTGTTATTTTACAAAATGGTAAATACTTTTACAGCTTTGATTCATTTCGACAATAATCTCTGCTTTAAAAATCAGGAAAACACATTCTAAAAACTTTAAAACTCTAAACTGCTGTTCAGACTTGTTCTAACTTACTAACTCTAATATAGATATAGAAAATGAAAATCAGATCATACTCAAACCAATTAAATGGATGTTATTAATAATTTCCAATCTGAGGGCTTATACTCAATTATCTTCTCAATAAATTCAAAATGAATCTTTAAAAACATTAAATACACATAACTTAATAATTTGTATTTAATAACTGATAAAATCAATTATATGAGTCTCTGCTTATGTTTTTAACAATAAAAAGTATCAAATCAGGCCAGTGAAGAATACATTTTTTATGAATAGTTTCAGTGCTTTCACAACGTTATTTCGATAATCAAATATTTTAAACCTAATAAATGTTGTCATCTTCATTTTTACTGGCTAGAAGATATTCATTTCCTCATTTCAAGCAAAACATGAGAAGGTGATTTAAAGAACCATCTTTTACAGTTCTGAATAAATCTCAAATGTGGTCAACTCCATACTGTCTCAGTAAAAAAATATAATTACAATATGTTAAACAAATTAAAAAGAGATTAAAGATCACTAGAATGATAAAAAATGCCCCAAAAAACTCCTTAAAACACTTAGGCGTTGTAAAAAACATGAAAATCTTAAATGCATTATGCATCTTAAACCCTTATGCATCTCAATCAAATCAAGGAATAAGCCTGCTGGTCTTCCAGTAATATAAACAAGCAATATATAAAAAAAAATGTAAGTCAATTCCTACTTTTTTACCACGATATTGCAAAGTCCTTTATAACTATTTTTCACTCATTGTTTAAAGTTTACATGGACTCATCTATATGCTACTAAAATCTAAAAAAAAATAAAATTAATTAATTAAATTTAATTACTGAATTAATATTGGAAAAAACTATATTAACATCCAGTGTCATCCACTACAAGTTTAAAAAAATGTATTTGAACTTGGGTGGATAAATAAAATGGATGAATAAAAAGTATTTTATGGACAATTGAAAATTTGAACAAGATATATATAGGGAGAGTGTGAGCTAATAGAAGGAATTGAAATAATAATAATAATAATAATAAAAAAACAGAAAAAATATTCTATAGAACTGTCATAGAGTGCATGCTTTCATATGGTGCAGCAATATAGACAATCAATTCTATTTAACAGTCCCTCAAATAGGAATTTTGAACGATCTTCAATTGAAAGCCAATTTTTAAATTTACGT
This sequence comes from Caerostris darwini, assembly GCA_021605075.1. Classification (NCBI taxonomy): domain Eukaryota; kingdom Metazoa; phylum Arthropoda; class Arachnida; order Araneae; family Araneidae; genus Caerostris; species Caerostris darwini. Next base: position 138,345 of record BPLQ01005932.1, on the reverse strand, counting down.
CCATCATCATCATTGGCAAAACAACCCCCTCCCCCTCAAATCGACGGTGCCTATATTATGATTGAAATGAGTTTTAATAGCTATATTTTGTATACTTTAATTTTGTTCTTCTTTACATATACTGATAAAATTTTAATAACTGATATTCTGCATGGTAAACAATTCTTGACACATATATCTTGTCTATTTCTGTAGGCTGTCAGGAGAACAAATATCGACGGTGCCTGTTTTATGATTAAAATTTGCTTTTAATAGCTATCGTTATTATTCTATGAATTTGTTCTATCTTTCTTTGCATATAATTTTAATAACTGCATGGTATATATTTCATGGAAAATATTTCTTGTCTATTCCATTTTTTTTTTTTTTTTTTTTTTTTTTTTGATGTTTTGTGAGAAAAAAAATATGGCGATAGAATATTCATTCTTCAAAAACAACATAACGTCTTTTTCTCGTGATAAATCTAAGAATAGTTTGGTAGTTTATTATTTAGTCATGATTAAATTAATTGATTCATTGTTAAAATCTTAAGTGACGCATTTAATGTGATCTTGATTAATTAACACGACTAGCATTATACTAAAAGCAATACAAAATATCTGAATTCACATCTGAAAAATCTAAAAAGGAAAAATTGACAAGGAATAAAATAGATTTTTTTCTGCAGGAGAACGCGGAAAATACAATTTTAGGCGCATTGTATGTTTCGAAATCCTGGATTTAACTTGTAAATGCAGAATGACAGCTTGATATATTGTGTTATTTAACTTCGTATTTGAGGTATAAATATATTGGCTTATAAAATGTCTGTCCATATGACAAAGGGATTTTGATTTTGTCGTGTAAGAGAAAAGTAAAGGGCAGGTGACACCCAATAAATGGAATCCCAGGTTTATAACTCTCTGCAAACTTGTATCGAAAAAAATAATTTACCAGTTTTTTTTTTTTAAATATCGTACTTATTTTCCTTTTTTCAGCTTTTGATAAATTAAATTTACTTTTTAAATACTTTAGTTGAAATAAATTATCAATTAATCTCTTTTTTAATTAAATTCCTAAGCCTTTAAGATACGAAGCACAGAGAGTTTTCAAAGCATATTTAATTATTACTTAATTTTTCTGGTGGCGTACCGTTAGAAATATATTCTTTCATAAAGAATTTCCGATTCAATTATGCATCGAATAAATTTTTTAATAAGAAAATAACCCTCATAATTATATATTATAACAAGAAAGGAATAAAGATATACATTTTCTGTTTTTTATCATTGCTTTTTAAATCTTTCTAATTATTTTTATAATTATTTTTATTTCAACTTTTTTTGCACTTAGTCTATGAAAGTTTTTTGTCTGCCCGACTCGTGGTTCAGTGATACCATGCGCTCCTGGTGAGCATTAGGTCTGACGTTGAAGTTGTTGTAAACACTGTTTTAAAAACGAGGAGCCTCGATGACTACTTGGTAGGAGTTTTTCGGGTTTTCTCCCATACGATACCAAAATGCGGTGTATTTCCCTTAAAAGTCCTCCATCTGCAAGGGAGCCAAGTCAGACTTCTACCTATGGGTACTCCATCACTACAGAAGCTGCCCCCTTTTTCTCCATACATGAGTAATGGGGTATCCGTTCCACTCTGCCAAACATTGAGTATTAGTCACAACGCAACAAGTGTTTTTGTGTAACATGTAAAAGGAATTTTCATACATTCATTTTTATAGTTTCAAAGTTAACTATACCGTAATTTAACATAAAAAAAACTATGAAAACTCCCACCAAACAAGCCTGGTTTAGACAACGTTTTGTCATAAGTACACCGCTTTTATTCATTTTTTGAAACAGTAGTCGCAATACTTCTGTGTTATTATTATACAATTCTGTGTTACAATTCAATATTATTATTAAATTATTATGATACAATACTGTGTTATTATTATACAATTTAGGAAATTAATAGCTTTAAGGAAAATAAAAACGACTATAGTATTCAAATTTAACGACAAGAGTATGGCATACTGGCCTAACTTATTAACGAAAATTTAAAGACATTTGTAAATAAAATTTTTAATATTTAAATTCTATTTTATTTTCTTAGTTTATTTAAAACAGTATTATATAGCACATGATATATATTAGTCTCTTTTTTTAAAAAATATAACATTGAGTAAATAATTCAATACGAATTCAAAAAAACCATAACAATGAAAGAGAAAATATCTTTAAAAAAAGCAAGCATGTGTTCAGAATTGATTTTCTGCTCATTGAATAACACAGAGAGTAAGTATTTTACTTTTGAAATTTTTTGGAACGTTACTTCCAATAAAATTCTCGAAATCCTTTTACAATTCTCAAGTCCATAATTTTATAAATATTTTTTATTAAATAGATAAAATAAAAATGGTATTTACGACTTTTTGAAAGAAGGCTCATCATTTAAAAAAAAAATTAATATATTTATGTTTTTTATTTAGAAGTTAAATCGTAATTTCTTTAAAAATTTATTTAATTAAAAAAAAAATATAATATAATTTTATTATTTTTATTTATTATAATTTTATATTATTTTTTATTTATTATAATTATTTTTAAATTTATTATATAAATTTTTTTATTATAATTTTATTTTATTTTTTTAATTTATTATTTATTTGTTATAATTTTATTTTATTATTTATTTATTAGAATTTTATTTCATTTTTTATTTATTAGAATTTTATTTTATTTTTTATTTATTAGAATTTTTTTTTTTTTTTTTTTTTTTTTACATAATGTATTGCTTTCATAGCAATCATAGCAATTATGCAAAATGAATTCACTTTTTCAAAAAATGTTTTCAAACATTTAATTTTTTATTATTACTTTACAAGCATAAAACTATGAGCTTTAACTTTTGGGAACATTGTTTGCTAATATGTTTTCATTAATTAAAGCGACTGTTAAAATATAAAATAATCGATAAACAAGCAAAAGATTTCGCGATTATCCCAATCAATATTTGAGTGTAAAGAGACGTAAAATCCACGTGAATAATGGGTTTTAAAACACAAATAAACTGGACAGTTAAATGAAGAATGATACTCATTGTTCAAAGCACTGTAAACGTAATGTTGATATGAAACAATAATTTCCGTTCTGGATTTGGGGCAGATAACCGCTGTTATCTGTCCAATAAAAGCGGAATTCACAATGATTTTATGGCCTCTTCTGATCCAAAATTGATCAAGAGCACTTATTTAGTGACTTTTCGGGGATCTTTAAAGGTTATCAAATATCATTCAGAAAAGTCTGTTCCACCTCGATCAATGGCAGATTGCACATAAAGTTAGCGAATTGTTTTGGGAAGCACATATGATTCATTGTATCCATTTTGGTATAAAGTAGATCAAATAACTTAATATGATATATAACTTTATTATTAAATACAAATTTTTTTTGTATTATAGTACATGGTTGAAAAAATAAACGTATGTCTTGGTATATTATTTTTTAGTACAAAATATAATTTTTAATTATTTAAATTATTTATTATTAATTATTATTATTATTTATTAATAATTAGTTATTTTTTAGTACTAAATATAGTTTTTTTAATTAAATATACATATTTTTGTATTATAGTATAATGAATGAAAAAATAAACATATGTCTTGGCATATTATTTTTGAATATAAAATATAATTTTTAATTATTTTAATTATTTATTAATAATAATTATTATTATTTATTAATTATTTTTTTAGTACTAAAAAATTGTTTACTAAAAAAGGAACTATTAGTACTAAAAAAAGTAAATTAGTACTAAAATGCACTATGAGTACTAAAAAATTTTTACGCAAGAAAAAAAAAAAGCCAAATGTGTTCTAAACTTTTTATTTTATGAAATAAATAGAATGTTTTTTTAATTGATTTTGTAGAATGTTACTTTTATTTACCAAAATTTAATTTTTTAATGGATAAGTCAGTAATTTATTATGAATAATTTTGATTCTAATATAAAATGTTACTATTAGATGTAAATAGATTTTTTAATAAATTTAAAAATAATTAAAATTAATAATAATTTATAAAATTTTTAAATAAATATTACATTTTAAACATAATGCCAATAAATTTATTTTCTTATTTATATACATTTTCGTATATTTAATTAAATATTTTATTCTACATGCTGGAAAAATTAAAAACAGTGTATTAAAGATAATATTTTTAAATTATCAACAACATTTCTTCAGAGTAGTTATCAGAATCTAAATTAGATATTGAAATAAATAGATAGGAAATTATACACTTAAATATTTTGATTAAAACATTATCTCTTCAACAAACCAAATTCGTTTTTGTCAGTACACATAACGCAATTAATCCTTAAAATCAGTTTTTTTTTTTTTTTTTTTTTTTAATTTTTTTCAACTTATTCTCATTATACGCGGATGTATTTACAAAAATTTTCTATATTTCGTGTTTGAAGTGTGATATTTAAAACAGAAAAAAAAAATTAAAAACGGCAAATATTAAACATTGCATTGTAAAAGATAAGAAACAAAGTTTACGTACTTTATTATCCCCCATCCCCTCGAATATTACAGTATGTGCATTAAGTCTTGCCTCGAATATTGTCATAGTTCACTTTTTTTGTGCAATAGATCTGAACAGAATGGAGTTTGAAAATGATTACTTAAATCGCATTTGTTTTACTTTATAAATTAAATTTTCATGTCTACGGAAAGGTAATTAAACATAATTCTCATATCTGGTGACTTGAGAATCCACATGTGTCTGCGCAGGTAAGGATAGACAACTCTAAAGTGATAGTTTGGTGCTTTATTGCTTCATGCTTAATTAGGTTATTATGTCGTTTTTCTATACCACATTGACGTTCACAAATATCAGAACTAATGTTTACTTTATAATAATGGAACTGTTCAGCAGTTCACTGCAGTTATAAAAATTTCAACTACAGATAATTTAGATAATTTATTAGCAAAATGGAACATCTTCGTATGGGGATTCTTAATTCGTGAGTTCCTAAAGGAGAAATTTCCGAGCCTATGTAGTCGAAGGAAAGGATAGACATCATTATCCCCAATTACTGCATCATATTTTTTCTTTTGCGGCTATATCAAGTACAGTCTTTAACTCACAATTGCAGGCGTTGATGGGTTTGTCGCTCTGCAGTCATTTTTTGCACACTTTAGACCGGAACCTACTGTTTGACGTGGATTCCGAACCACTCACAAACTTCCATGCAGGCGTTGAAAAATTGAAGGTTATGTTAAACTATGATGGATGCATTGTTACAGATGACATGTTAAAGAATATTTAGAGAGAATCGCTTTAACACTCTTCGAAGTCCCAAGAAGGTATATGTTGAAATATACTGAAGTTAAATTGTCTTATTTAAAACTTTATAACAGTACTTACCAAGTATCCAAACAAACATATGTATAATGTATATAGTTTTCGCACAAAAAGGTTTTTTTTTATTACAACGAATTTGTGAATAATCCGTATATCACATGTACATAAACACGAAACACATTTATGTATACTCCACAATGACAAAACCCAACCTAACGTGAAATCTTATTTATATAATGTATGCGTCATTCATTTTAATTATTTGTTATATATTGTCTGTTTATGAACATCATGTTTGTTAGCAATTTAAATTTCGGTACTGCATGTTAAAAGAAAGATATTTATTACAACGGAACATATTTCAAATTAAGTCCACTAATATTAAACGTATTTAAAAAATATTTATTATCAAGTTAGTAGATTTATTAATCGCGTTTAATGTTTTTATTAATTATTTCGAAACTTCATTACTTTTTATGCTTTACTTATCTTCTGCCCATGTTTATTATGTGGGCAAGCATTTTGAAAACTTTCATAATCATATATTAAAAGTAAGATACTTAAAACAATGAATAATATTTCACACAATTAAATCTGCAGTATATTGAAACAAAAAAAAGCTTACGCATTTCATTATTTCCTTCTTACATACTATATTAAATATAAATAAGCCCAGAGCCTGTTCCTGCAGATTCTACGACTACTTAACACATCTTAACACATCACATAGCCAATACTTTATGGGCATTAACTATGCTTTTACTTGTAAAACGTTACTTATAGGTATTGAGTATATAAACCATTTTCAAAAGTTTCAAAACTTCACGTTATAGGTAAGATATATAAAGCAAAAAATCATAACTTTGAAAATTAAAACCGCTGAATTTAAACATTTAAAAAGTAAAATATCGAGAAAATGTAAAAAAAAAAAAAAAAAAAGCTTACTCATTTTATTATTTCCATGCTCACTTAATATATTAAATCTAAATACATAGTCTGTTCTTGCAGACTCTACGACGTTTCAATACATCTTAAGCCAAGAACTTATGGACATTAATTGTTCTTGTACTGATGGGTATTGAGTAAGTAAACTGTTTTCAAAAATTTCGATACTTCATGTTAAAGGTAAGATATACGAAACAAAGAAACATAATTCTAAAAATTACATCCACCGAATTTAAGCATCGAAAAAAATAAAATATTAAGAAAACGTAAAAAAAACATTTACGCGTTTTATTATCCCCCCCCCTCCCACCCCACCACTTAATATATTAAATCTAAATAAGCTCAGGGTCTATTACTGCAGTGAGACTCAATACATCTTAAGTTAAGAACTTATGGGCATTAATTATTCTTTTACTTATGAGCATTGAGTATTTAAAGCGTACATTTTCAAATGTTTCGAAACTTCATCTTAAAGGTAAGATATATGAAACAAAAAATCATAATTCAAAAAATTAAATCCACCGAATTTAAGCATTGAAAAAAAATAACGTACTGAAAAAACGTAAAAAAAGTTTACGCATTTCATTATTTTTTCCCCCACTCTTACGTAATATATTACATCCAAATAACTTGGAAGCAGGCTCGCGCAGTCCTTACGACGACGGCGCAACCCATCTTAAGCCGAGGAGATTTCTCCTGACTTTTCTTATTTCGCATGTGTGATGGCCTCCATTCATACTCCCTTTCATCCCAGGGCTCCTTCCCACTCAGATTTTCGCCGAGATTCGCCAAAAACCCGAACAGTGTCACGCAGCGCCTCTTTTCAATAAGCTTCATTCGCAGCAAAAATTGTTTTTCCTCGCCATGACAGGCCAGCAGAAATCTGGCGCCAATATATCAAGAGACAGCAGCTTTACCCCCGACTTTGTCAGGCATTTACTGAAACACATCAACACGTAGATATTCCTTCTTTTTTTCTTTTGCTGCATTGTTTGTTGCTCAGGGGAGGGGTTTTGTTTTGTTTCGTGTGGCTTGCATCTAGGTGCTTGCGGCTTATATATGTTAAGTTATTCAGTAGTGAGGAAACTGTTTAATTTAAATATATGATGAAATGTGAAAAGGAATATTAATATTTAGAGAAGAAAATGAATAGCATTTTCAATCAAAAGTTTTCAACCATTTATTTAAGCAACCTATAAAACAAACTTCATAAAAAATATTAAATACTGAAATGGTTTACATAATAATAATTTTATTCATTTATTTTCGATAAAATACTTGAGCATTTCCAATCAAAAGTTTTCAACCATTTATTCAAAAAAGCTATAAAATGTTTCTTATATCCGGCTACTAGGTGCTTATGGCTTATATATGTTAAGTTATTCAGTACTGAGGAAACTATTTAATTTAATTATATGATGAAATTTGAAAATGAATATTAATATTTAGAGAAGAAAATGAATATTAATATTTAAAGAAGAAAATGCATATTAATATTTAAAGAAGAAAAGGAATATTAATATTTAAAGAAGAAAATGAATGCCATTAGAAAAATGAATAGCATTTTCAAATAAAAGTTTTCAACCATTTATTTAAACAATTTATAAAATAAACTTAATAAATAATATTAAATACTAAAAATCTCTTTTACATAAGAATCAGTTTATTTATGTATGTATTTATTTTGATAAAAACAAAAAGTTGTAATCATATTGTTCGCATTGCTATATAAATGAATTGAACATAATTACATTGATGACCAAACATTTTGCATTAGCTTATGTGCTTGCTTTCATAATATGTAAACCTACAAAATAAGCTTCATAAATAGTATTAAATACTAAAATTCTCGTTTACATAGGCATCGTTTTATTTATTTATTTTGATAAAAACAGAAAGTTTTAGATATTCCTTTCTTTGCTGCATTGCTCAGGTTAGGTTCTTTTTGTTTTTTGTCGCGAGTTTCTAGGTGCTTGTGGCTTAAATATGCTAAATTATTCAGTACTGAGGAAACTGTTTAATTTAAATATATGATGTAATGGGAAAAGGAATATTAATATTCAAAGAAGAAAAGGAATACCATTAGAAAATGAATAGCATTTTCAATCAAAATTATTTATTTATTTAGATTTATAATTCCTAAACAACTGATGACATATTAATAAGATTTCCAATTTAAATGGTTGATAGGTGTTACTTAAAAGAAGAGAAATAATTAATAACAAATAATCGCTAATTAATCAACTATTTATTTAAACAGCCTATAAAATAAGTTTTATAAATAATATTAAATACTAAAATTATCCTTTATATGGGAATTATTTTATTTATTTATTTATTTAATTTGATAAAAACGAAAAGTTTTATGAAGATATTGTTCGCATTACTATATGAATGAATTGAAAATAATTACATTGATGACCAAACATTTTACTTTAGCTTATGAGTTTGCTTTTTATAATATGTGAATATATTTTTTTTCTAATGCAGCTGGCAATACAGAGACAGTTAATCTTTAGGGCCATAAGCATGATGTACCGCTGTTACTCATTTAGCGCTACCCAGGCGGCATGTATAATTTGAAGATATGCTGCTGACGCGAGCAATACTACCCCATAATATGTGAATATATTTGTTATTAATTATTTTTCTTCCTCTTAAGTAACACTTATCAGTCATTCAAATTTGTAAATTTTATTAATGTGTCAAATGTTTTTTAGAAATTATAAATCTAAAACTGCAAAGAAATAAGATAATTAAAATATGATTCTTTGGCATTTTTAAGAAAATTATTATATTTGTATATGTTAAATATTTTAAATGTAAATATATTTTTTAACTGTTTTATAAGTAATCTTTCCAATTACATTACCATTAGAAAAATGATTAGCATTTTCAGAATGATAGCATGAATAGAATAGAAAATTAGCATTTTCAATCAAAACCTTTCAACCATTCATTTAAACAGCCTATAAAATAAGCTTCATAAATAATATTAAATACTAAAATTCTTGTTTACATAGAAATAATTTTATTTATTTTGATAAAAACAAAAGGTTTTAAGATGGTATTGTTCATATTACTATTTGAATGAATAGAATATAATTAATTACGTTCATGACCAAACATTTGCATTAGATTATATGTTTGCCTTTTATAATATGAGAATATATTTTTTATTAATTATTTTTCTTCTTTTAAGTAACACCTAGCAGTCAATGAAATTTGTAAATATTATTAACATGCAATCAGTTGTATGGGAATTATAAATCTAAAAGTGCATAGTAATAAGACAATTAAACTATGATTCTTTGGTATTTTTTAGAAAATTATTATATTTATGTATGTTGAATACTTTAAAAGGAATATATATATATATATATATATTTTTACCATTTTATAAGTAATTTTACCAATTGCATCTACAATATCAAAATAAATCTTTAATTAAAAACCAAATTTATACCATGTTATTAAATATAATCAATAAATTGCAATCTTTAAATACATTATTTCAGTTTAATTAAATATAAATTGACTAAATTATAACATTGATTATCGAAATATTTTGGAATATACGTTAGTAATATTCATAAAATAAATGATAATGTATTCCAACACACCAATATACATGTGAGAGTAATTTTCTACACATAATCCCATATTATGTCAGAATAGTTAAAATATGCAATTCCTTATTATGAATTACATATGCGATCTATCACATAAGTTTATATAAACTTCAACAGCTCGTATTTTATTGTTATTAAATAGAGGCTCTTTAGAAACTTTACAAATCCTAATTTAATCAATATATATGCATTTACGATATATCACATGTGTTAGTAACTACATCTTATATAAACTATCAACTTAACTAAACTACATATATTTAATGGAAGTGTCTGAGCTAGTAGCTTAATGTGTCTCTCGGCAGCCTATCACTTAAATCTTGTTTTATTTTCTCACAAATATATCGTTATTGCTCTATTTTAACTTAAAAGGAATATCTAAAGAAAATATATAATTTTAACATAATTTAAAAATTATTTTTATATCATACTATTTTTTTAAAAATAATTTTTAAATTTCCTATATAGTAAACTAATTTTAAAATGTTCATATATTTTTAAGATAAGCCTACATTGTGACATTTTTATTGCTATATTATTAAAAAATAATAAAAAAAAAATTAAAAAATAAAATACATTATGCACTATTACATATAATTCAAAACAAAATAATTGTAAAATAATTACAATTATTCTAAAATTAAATGAATGATATTGACTACATGTATCGCATATAATATGTATACAAAAAAGCTATAAGGACAAATTCAAAATGAAATGTATATATTTGGTAAAAGTAAGCACCATTTTATAATGAATGAAAATGATATTAGATATATTAAATTTATTAAATATGTATTATTTAATATAACATTTACTACATTACTTAGAATCTGCAGACAATTTTGTCACATCCAATAAGGAAATTGTATGTTGCAAAATCAATAAGATAATCGTGTATTTTTATGACTTATTTCAAAGACTTGTTTGGCACCTTTGGCATGTACTTCAGAAACTTATTCTGTGAATTATACAAACACACATTTTACCAATAGTCCAATTATATCCGAATAAAGTCTAGATTTGTCTAGATACGAGTCTAAATCAATCAATGTGGCAACAATGAGATATTTTGCGACCGATCAAATAATGCCATACATAGTTTGCATTACTACAAACATTATCACTGACCTAAAAGCAGAGTTTCTTGTATACTTCAATGTTGACTAGACACATTCAAAATGATGTCATTGGATTTGGAAGGTATTAATTTTACATGATTATATGGAAAGTAAATATGTGATGTACTATACGCGAACAGAGCGTTATAATTTTGCCATTGTTGATGTGCCAACAGAGTCTGAAAGTTTCTGAAATTAAATTTTGCGTAGTTAAATTTTTTTTTCCAGAAATTCATCTAATTCATTCAGCTATACACAATATCTATCAATTGACACTGTGATAAATAAATATATATAGATATATTCATTGATAAATAATTTTTTCTGATTCATTGTTGTTTTGTTTCTTTTTTATTTTCCTACTTCTTCAGCTTGTTAAGTTGTTTGATTACTGAAATTATTTGACCAAAAAGTAAGACTAATTTGCAATTTACAATTCCCGGAGCTTTTTCAATTTTTTTTCTTATTTATGTTGCTGGCACTATCCTTGACATCTGTGTGAAATTTGACATCAAAATATTCATTAGTGTTTGAGTTACGTTTGGCTTTGTGAGACGCTAGAAATGTCTGAATTAATTGATCAAAGAACTTGCATTAAATTTTGTTTGCGAAAACGTAATTTCTAGTCGAGCTCTCCGATCGACCATCAACCTCAACAGATGAAGCTCACGTCCAAAACATTAAAGATTTGGTGCTTGTAAACCGTCTATGTACAGTTAGGGACATTGCTGAAAATCTTGGAATTTCAAACAAATCTGTCAATTCTTTTTTGGGGTTCAAACGCGTCAAATATCGATTGGTATCGAAAACACTGTATGCGCCAGCTCACACTGCATTGATTCTTCGAGACTTTTTCGCCAAAAATAAAATCCATATCTTTCCACAACCACCGTATTCATAACGTGCGACTTCTGGCTATTCCCTAAACTCAAAAGACCACTCCGGGAACATAAATGAAGAACATGATTGAAGGAAATAAATCCAATTAAAGTTCTATAGCAATTCATAATTCATGGATAATTAATTATTTTTTTTTTGCTTCATTGCTGAGTTTTTCTCCTTTTTTCCTACTTCTTCATCCTGTTAAGCTATTTGATTGCCTATGAGAATCTAATTTTGTAGTATTTAGTTCATTAACTGTTTGTATTCAATGTCTCAGGACAAAATAGGAGTTTTTGTACTGCAATTGAAGTGTGAAAAAATCCAACAATCACTTAACATTATAATAAAACACTTCAACCTTACGAAATGGTTCAAATTCCTCTAAAACTCATAGCACGATAACGAACAAACTGTGAAATCTTCTGCGAAAGTGATCGAATAATTTTTACACCTACAGGGCACACACATAGGAACAGCATCTTTTATTTATATAATGAGTACCACATCAAAATCTATAATACATAATATCACTCAATAAAGGATCATCGATAAAATCCTTGAATATTTATAAATATAATCAAACGAGTAGTTACTGAACTAATGATTCCTCCATAGCATATCAAAGCCATCAACTAAATTTATGTTCAAAGTAGGATTTTGAACTATTCAGCATAATTAAGACTATACTAATGCAGGCACAATAGTACTTATTGATCAGTAATATTTTATGTAATAGGCTTTCGAATCTGTTATTCTAATGAATTGATGTGATATAACCTGAGCTCTTCAAGCAAATTAGCCAATCACATTATTTCATCACCAAGTTAATGCCCTTAAATAACAATGCACATTTCATTCCTTTGTTCCTTAACAAATAAAGGGATTTATAATGTGTCGTTCTTTGTTAAAAACGAATTTTATATTTTCATACATATATTAAGTCAATATTAAGCATTTGTTGTATCTTCTAAAAATCTCAATTCTTTTGGTTTATATTTATTTATTGTAATATTCATTGCTATTTTATAAAAAAGAAATAATTTTACATTATAAAGACGAAAGAAATGATGAATTATTTTAAATATTTTAAATTGAACAATATTTATCATTAGTAGGAAGCACTATTTAAATATTTGTTTAATAATAAAACGTTTCTTTAAATAATTTATTTTTCTCTTATATTTTTTAAAGTCAAGAAAAAAATTGATTCATATAATTTGTTAAGAATATATTTTTATATATTTGGCATAACAGATTGCAGGCGCAAAAAATTTGTTGCATAATATATTATACTATTCAATAGGAGTATTTTATTTTGCATTAGTTAAATTTCTACTTAAAAGCAATAAATTTATATGAATTAAAAGTGATAATAGAGATAAATTTCTAGTTCAAAATAGACAGTATATTCTTTTAACAACAATATATTTCATCAATCGATGCTTCTTTACTGAAAAATGCATTTAATTGAAATCTTTGAGTTATAAATCAGTGATTAAATTAAAAAAAAATTGCTATAAAAATATTTTAATAAATTCATATGATTATTATGATTTAGTTGCAGATACAATTATAATTTCTATAAATTCTTATTAAAAAGAATTCAATTTAAAAAATTGAACTAATCAAATTCATGAATTCCACTAAAACACTTTAGATGCTAATGGAGCATAGATATTATGTCTTAAACAACATTAGAACTTAAAATTTTAAAGATAATTACTTTCAAAATAATTATAAAAAAAATGTTATTAACAAATATTTATGACATTTTGTCTAACGGCATATTTTTATATATTTATTTATTATATTGCATCTATATACATATATATATATATATATAAATTTTATAAATAATTATATATATATATAATTAATACAAAATAATTATATATATATATATATATAATTATTTTGAAAGTAATCATCTTTAAAATTTTAAGTTCTAATGTTGTTTAAGACATAATATCTATGCTCCATTAGCATCTAAAGTGTTTTAGTGGAATTCATGAATTTGATTAGTTCAATTTTTTAAATTGAATTCTTTTTAATAAGAATTTATAGAAATTATAATTGTATCTGCAACTAAATCATAATAATCATATGAATTTATTAAAATATTTTTTTTTTTTATATATATATATATATATATATATATATACAGTTGACGTTTATGCCATTTTTAAATTAAAATAATAAAACGAATAGAAGGTGAAGGAAGAATAAGGAACGAAAATGTTTCTTTAAATTTTTATTATTACTAACTTTATCAAGGTAAGAAATTTGAAGATTATAATAAATAATAATAAAAATTAACATGATAAAATTAAATTATAATATTAATAGTAAATAATACAATTTAATTTTACTATGTTAAAACTATATAATGATTAATTTAAGTCATATTATTATTAGCACGATTAATACGATGCTAATAAAAATATTAATGTAAAAAGTTATGAAAACATTTGTTTTATAAGAAAATAAGGTAATATCCATTTTAATGGAAAAACGATCAATGAAGTTGTGTAGTCAAATATTTAGAGTTAAATTTCGATTAAAATTTTGTTTTAAATATCTTTTTACTTACGTAACAAAGCAAGCTATATCACAAAATTAGGTTCAAAAAGTCAATCTTTTAGTAATTGTATTTCGTAATAGAAGGTACGTGAAGAATAATAGACGAATTTCACATATTTATATTTTATGTACCAAAATAGATGAGTTTCACATTATTTGGCATGGAAATAAAAAAAAAACAATTTATCCTCCTTGTAAAACATAAATGCACTGAACATTTATTAAGTAGATGTGATTTTTACCACTGCAATCGTAATTTTTACAATGGATTGATTCGCGTTTACCTTCAAATTTTGGCAAATGATCCACACAGTCATTAATAACCCCAAGATGAAACCGAACTTCAGCAGTTTTTTGGGATATATTTTTATTTTGCACAATAGGCGATAATGATGATCTCTTCTTTTATATATATTTTTTTTTTGCTAAACCAGTCGTACATAGATCTTGATAGAATAAATCTGATAGATCTTGTTCCAAATTTTCATATGTTGTTTCATTAGTAAATTTTAAAATATTTTGTTACAAATAATTTTTGCTTCCAACTAATATCTTTTTGGTTGTAAGAAGAAATGATGAAACAGAACCCACATCATCAGAACATTCGAATCAGCATCTAAATGCATAAAAGTCAGTTTTCACTAAAATTAATTTTGTATAATATAAATTTTAAAATTACTCGAAAAAATTTCCAAGAATTTTAACAAAATTTACTTTTTTGTAACAGATGGATTATCACTATCAATACAGAAATCATTATCAGAATCCAACTCTTCAATACCTGATACTTCAGCACCTAGCAATATAATTCAAACCTTCTCTTAAATCTTTAGAATTTGTCACATTATATTTTCTTAAAATCCAATAGAAATATTTTATACTACTTATAATGTGTCGTAAATGTTAAAATAATTTTAACGCCTAGAATAAATTAATAAAAATAAATTATTAAATCAACTACCTAAAATATGACAACATTATGGACCCCATGTTCATAGCAATAGACCTGTGATTCGGCTTATATTTTGTCTAAATTAAGACCAGTAATAGTAAAAATCTACTTCCAATGCTAAGATTAACTTATTGTATAAAAATTCATTGCACCATTTAAATTAATCAATAAAAATTAAAACAAAAAGATTATTCACGGAGAATGAGCCCATTCTCAATGAAAGCAAACTATAAAAATCTGTTGACAATTGCCAAAACAGTTGTCAAAAAGATTAAAAATTCATCTATACTGAAAGGGTTAAGATTCGTATTAATTCTCATTAAAAAAATTTTTTTTATATATATTTTGGTATTAAATAATTTAAAAATAATTATTAAAATTCAAATAATATTAAAAAAAATCAATATTAAACGAAATTAAATTCAAATAATATTAAAAAAATCAATATTAAACAAAATCAAATTCAAATAATATTAAATAAAATAATATTAAAAAATAATATTAAAATTCAAATAAATTATAATATAATATAATATTCTCATAATAAATATTAATACTATAAAAAATTATTATAAACATTACAATAAACTATAATATTCTGATACTTCAAACAATTCAAAATTATTTCGAACACAATAAAATTGATAAATGAGTGATTTTAATTTTATTAAAAAGCAATATATGAAAACTTTATTACTCAATTTTCCAAGTGATTTCATATATATGTGGAAAATTGAGTAATAAAATTTTTATATAAAATTTTATATATCTATAAAATTTCATGTGTTACAGTTTCTCTTTTTGTCGTTAAAAGAGAAATTGCAACACATGAAATTTTTCTGTGCTTTAATAGTTAGTCTAATGTACTAAAATTTAGTTTTTGCTGTACTTTTTTCTCCTTCACCATTAGTATTTATTGTATCAAAGTCTGGTCTTTTGACTTCTATTTAATCTAAATTTCCAGTAAAGTGAAATTCATGTAACTCATTTTTAAATATGATTAAAAAAAATATAAAATAGAATTTGAATATACTAATTGTATAGTATTTATTTTACTATAATTTCTACAACTGAATTGTGTTTTGCCAATATCGAGCAGTATGGTAGATAAATACAAAATAAGATAAGATTTTTATAAAATCAAAATGAATGGAGTCAAAATAATCGATTTGTCTTAAAATGAAATAAAACAAGCATTTTAAACTAAACTAAAAAAAAAAATATATCGAGTATTTTAATCTTAGGTCAAAATTCTCTATATTCTGCTACACTCTCGACACACTAAACGGTAGATATCCCACAGATTAAGCGTTAAGCAAAGCGAACAATGTTGTTGTCTGCTAAAGTACACTCACATAGTAAAATCCCAATTTGGAATGGACAACTTCAAGAATGACATTTGGCAATTCGTCCTTTCTCCCCCACCTTCTTGAACCCGTGGAAAAAAGGTATAGAATTAACATTCCCCTTCCTTGATAAACGTGGAAGCTTTCGACTCGGTATCACTTATTGGGTTTAGAACCCATATCCATTTATTCGGGAACTCAATGTTGTCAAGGCACACAAAATGAAATTTTTTTTTATTTATTCAGAAAATTTATGAAAAATCCCTTTTTCGGAATATACACAGTCCAGTCACAACAATGTGACCACCACCTACTTTCGACGTCAACGTGAAATAACCAATCACAAAAGGCAGGTGGCAGCACGTTGCAGTGGAGTGTATAGAAAGAATTCCACTTAATACCACTTAAATATCACATTCCATTCACCACTTAAATCCAGAATATACAAGAGTGTATATTCTGGCTTTTGACAGGTGGTCACATTAAGGGACTGTGTATTTGTATTTATTGAATAATTGTGGTGCATACATAGGTCTTCACAAATCATTTATACTACTTCGTTCAGCAGAAAAAGTTAAAAAGGAACAACATAATAGTTCATAATAGTTCTGATGTTAAAAACAACACCTAAAATAACAAAACAATTTTCAAATAAAATTTTTTTGTTAACTTTGACACTTTTTTTAATTAATACAAGCATAAAAGCTAAATAGAAAAAATAAAAAAATTCATACGAAAAATAATATTTAATAAAAAAATTTTAAATTTAAAAAATGTTTCAAATTGTAACATGATGGACAGAATAATAAAAATTTTCTTTGGTTTATATAATAATGTTACAAAGAATTGTAACAGAAGCAATAAATATGCATTAAAAAGTAATTTTATATTTGCTTTACAGAAATACATTTTCTAAATTATCCATTAAACATATTTAAAAAAAAATGTCATAAAGAAAATTGTAAGAAAATTAATGATTATGTAAAACTTCTGCCAAAATAAAATAGAGGGCTATAGTCGTAGATAACATAAACGTAAATATTTTGTTAAAAAATACTGGCACTGGAATAGTTTTTCCATTGCAGTCAATTAACCAATATATATGAAATAATATTTCAGTAAATTAAATAATATTTTATTTTTTCAAAAATTTATTTTTGTATTTAAATTATTTGAAGACAAGTTACAAATTTAATTTCGCATTTAACATGTATCTCATTTTTTAAACAATAATAATTGAAAAAATAAAAACACTTAAAAACAAAATTTGCTTTAACAAGATTCATTAAAAAATATTGAAATAAATATTAAATAATTTTCATCCCAAAAATATAATTTCGTTAGCTAAAATATGTAGATATGAAGCAAAAAAAAATATGCTGTATTTTCTAATAATACGTGAATTTAATACCTTCAGAAAGTTTCATACATTGTGCTACATTTAAACTCAATCATTCATATATTATTTTTAATTATGTTCAACTCGTATAATACACACATTACTATATATTATTCTACGAACAATATTAATGCAGTAATCATTTATAAAGAATAACAAAGAAGAAACCAATTATAAAATGCATATTTTTTTTTAAACATTAAAGCATTTAAAATTATTAGTTTTAAACTTTGTAAAAGACATTAAAGCAATCTATTGCAATAAGTTTTATTAAAACTGATTTTGGATAATTAAAAAAAAAGGTTTTCAAATATTTTCACTAAGTTAAATAATATTTTAGTTTTTCAAAAATTTATTTTTATATTGAAATTATTAGAAATCAAATTTTATTGTTAATATTGCCTTAACCTGTATTTCATTGTTTTAAACAATACTAATTAAAACAATAAAACACTTAAAAAACAAAATTTGTTTTAACTAGATTCGTCAAAAAATATCGAAATATAAATATTCAATTATTTTCATCCCAAAAATATATAGTCATTCACTAAAATATGTAGATATGAAGTAAAAAAAAAATATGCTGTATTTTTTAATAATAATTGAATACCTTCAGAATTTAATACCTTCAGAAAAATCCATATATTATGTTACATTTAAACTCAGTCATTCCTATATTATTTATAATTGTATTCAATTTATAAAAAAGCATTACTATTTATTATTCCAAAAACTATATTAATATAGTAAGCCATTTATAAAGATTAACGAAAAAGAAACCAATTATAAAATTCATATTTTTTTATATTAAAGCATTTAAAATTATTAGTTTTAAACTTTGTAAAAAACACTAAAGCAATCTATTTCAACAAGTTTTATTAATGCAGATTTTCGATAATTAAAAAACAAAATACTTTTTCAAATATTTTGAATTGAAATAACAATTTTTATATTTTCTATCTTTTTTTATGTTAAAAGTTAATCTAGAGAATACACGAAATTCCTATTGAATGCCTTTTTGTTTTAATGGAGGTAGACAGTTTAATCCAACCTTGGCTAATTACAGTTTACGAAGATTCAAAGAAAAGAGAACATGCTTTTTTATTGCTTTTTTGCACGGCAATTCAACAGAAGTTTTTTTTTTTTGCTTGAAGATAAGCTTTTTTTTTTTTCTTTCTTTCCTTTTTCTTTGTTCTTTACTTTTCATCCCATTATTTGTTATGGAAGAAGAAGTAACGTAAAATTGTGTTAATTTTTATTCCGATGCTCATTATGCAAATTGCGAGTGGTGATTAGCAATGATTTTTAATTTCATGCTAATTTTTTTTTCTTTCTTCGTTTACTCAAAATATTTCAGTAATACTTTTCTAAACATTTCATTGAAAGAAAACCTTAAATATAAAGAAACTTGATTTTTGAGAAAAGTTTCTGCAGAAGATTTTTTTATACGAAATTAATCATTATCAATTTATTAACAAATACACAAAGAAAAAAAATATTTTTTTATTTATATATAATTTTTTTATTTTATCCACTCTTTGATTGAAATGAAACCTAAAAAGTACATTTATGTTTTTCATCAGCAATTATGTATATGTAATTATGAACACGTAATAGAAACGAAGTAATTTGCAAATTTCCTTGAAGTATGATGATTAATGATCTGACTTTTGATAAATTACCAAAATAATTATCCCAAAAATAGAATTTTTATAAAATATAAAATTAAATTTATGGTTTAATTTAGTCTAAAATTTATTATAAAAACATTTTTAATTAAAATTTATTATAAAAACCAATGTAATATAACACGTTTATAAATCTATATAATGTATATATTTAAATAAGAGTTAGTAAAGGCAGAAATACATTAAGAGATTTATTTAAAAAATGCTTTTAATTCTGCTTTTTTTTCTAAATTTCTTTTATAAAATTTTTGCAAAATTTAAAATTTCTCAAATGTTTTATTTTATTTATTTTTTTTGGAAATAAATAATAGAACAAATTAATTTTTGAATTTTCATAAATTTTTATATGGTTTTAGATTTTGTATATAGTTAAAACCTGTGACAAAACATTTTTTGATATAGTTTCATCAGAAAATTTAGATAAATTAAAGAATTATAACAATACATAAATATTTATTTTAATAAATAAATATGTATATTTATAAATATTTTCCACACATTTTAATTTGATCTAATCGACTTATATTTAACAATGAAAATTAAAATGTATTATAAACATTAAATACATTTTATGTCTTCTAATAAAAAATCGCATATTGCTTTATGGATGATTTTTATAATAGTCCCAATGTTAAATTAATCTATAATTCTATAATTTTTTTTTATTTTGGATTTTATCCCTTTTTTTTTTTTAAATGAAACATAAAAAGTACATGTATGTTTTCTTTCACTATGTGTATATAATTATGAACAATAATAGAAACGAAGTAATTTGCGAATTTCCCCCGAAATATGTTGATTAATTATCTGACTTTAATCTTAATTTTATCTGATTAATTATCTGATATATTACCGAAAATATTATACAATAAATATGAGTTTTATAAAATATAAAATTGAATTTATGATTTAATCTCTCAAAGTGTACATTTTAATTAAAAGTTATTATTAAAACTAATGTAATATATGTAGGAAGGGTATATATCTATATATTATGTGTCTGTTTAAATAAGAATTTATTCTTTAAAGGCAGAAAATGTTAAGAGTTTTATTAAAAAATGCTTCTTTTTTTCTGATTTTTTTAAATACATTTTTTGCAAAATTTAAAAATTTTCAAATGTTCTCTTTCTTTTTTTCCTCGAAAACAAATCATAGAAAACATTCATAGATCATGAAAATTCATAATTTTTCATATCGATTTAGATTTTTGAAATGGTTAACATCTATGGAAATTTTTTTGATATATTTTTATCAGAAAAATTTAGATAACTTAAACAATTATAACAATAATAAGTAAATATTTATTTTAATAAATAAATATTTTCCATACATTTTAATTTGGTCTCATCACTTATATTTAATAATCAGCTTTATAATGTTCTATAAACATTCAGTACATTTTACACCTTTATCTTTTTCTAAAAAAAACATATATTGTTATATAGATGATTTTATAATAGTCCCCAATGCTAAATTAGTTTATACATGGAATGCGTTAGACAGTTCAACATAAAAATTAATTTTAAACGAGAGCTTAACATTTTGGTGTTGCATAAAAATATATCCAGCTTATTTCAAGAACATAAATATGTATAAATATACCAATATTTCATTAATATATTAGTATATTTTAAAACAATGCATATTAAAAAAATATATAGATGTATAAACATCCTATATATATATATATATTATTATAAGTGTTAATTATGAATATTTAATATCCTTTTTTAAGTTTCACATTTAAAAAAAGGCAAGCAGACATTGACTCTAATTTTTAAAAATCTAAAACTATAGTACATGAATCAATAAAACATGTTCTAATTTTTTCTTTATGGTTGACCTAATTCGATTTACTGAAATATTTATTGTTGAACAGATTTTCAAATACGATTTCGTATGTGATTGTGGGATTTTTGATTTATTTTCAAAAAGAAGCAATTTAAAAAAAAAATGTTTTTGCTCTACAGTAAATATATTACAGAAAAAATCTCCAGAGTGTGAATTTATGGTACAAAAACAAATTTATTTCATAAAACAAGAAACAATTACTTGCAACTAGGGCAATTTGCGAGGAAGAAAATAAATACGCAGAAAAAAAGAATAAGAAGAAATTTTGTATTAAAACTACGGAATACGTTTTATGTCTTCTTCAGAAATAAACCTTTAGCTCCAGGACGAAGGTTATGCATTAAACATGGCTTCCCAAATCGGCTAAAGTCTGCTCCAATAAAAGCGCTATCTTTATTCCCGTTTTTCGCTATTTATTTTCGTTCACAATGGTTTCTGGTAGCGAAACAAATTGCAGCATTTTATAGATTTCGAATGTAAAAAGGCAAAATTCCTCTTTCTAGGCATATTTCATAACAACAAACTTATTTTTATGCCTTTCTCTGTTAACGTTACACAACCGTGTTTTTTTAGAATGTGATGTAAATTAAGGTGTGAAAGAAAGTGGTGAGTTTTTTCAAGTTGAGTCTATGATTTGCAATTCAAAATTATGCGTTTTTTTACTAAGTTATAGTGAAATAAGAAATGTTCCTAAACTTGTTTTGTATTCAAGAGAACTGTTGTTAACATAATTTTTCCCTAGTAAAGCTTGTCACGTTTTTTTCCTTTGGAGTACTTTTTAAAATAAATATCTTAATATGTTTGTTGTTCTTATTTTTACTCTAATAAAGTTTTTTGTGTTAGTGTACGTACTCAACCCGGTTGTTTACTTTTATTATAAAACAAGTGCAGTGCTAATTACAGGAAACATTATTGCTGGTAATGTAGAAGATTAACATCAAAATAATTTATTAAGATGTTTAATGAATTATTTATGTTGATTTTCTCTAATTTCTCAATATAAAAGGAATTTATACTAAAAAAAACGAAGGAAACCTTTTGTATACGTGCATACTGAATATAGCTGCTGTGCTAATTACAGAAAACTTTATTGCAGGTAAAGTAAAATATTAATATTTAAATAATATAAGATAAAATAATTTTAAGATATCCATGAATTAAAGAGAAAACATTATTGATGGTAAAGTAGAATATTAATACTTAAATAATTTATTAAGATACGTAATGAATTATTTATGTTGATAACTGTTTCCAATTTTTCAATATAAAAGGAATTTATACTAAAAAACGAAGCAAATTTTTTGTAATAAAAAATGAAGCAAAATTTGCAACAATTTAAATGGAAAAATAGCTGTTTCATTGAAAGAAAAACATAACAATAAATATGTTATATTAACTGGTTTTTAATTTTCATAATAATGATATATAAGTAATTTTAATTTATCTAGTTTTTATTTTTTCATAATAAATAGATAGTAGAAAATGAAATAAATAAAATATGTTATATATTAACTTGAAGTGAAGATTAACAGACAAGAAAAAAATATTTTAAAATATTGAGAATATAAATATTTTAAGATCTTGAAATCTCCAGTCAATAAATTGTTAGATTGTTTAAACTGATTTTTTGTTATATAATCATTTAATAGCAAAAAAAAAAAAAAAAAAAAAAAAACTTTTTAAACTAGAACATTAAAGAAATAATATTATTAATACTTAAATACTATACGTAATGTTATTATTCGTATATTTACAATCTGTAAATGATTAATTAATGTCTATGAAATTCGTATACTTACAATCTGTATTGTACGAATTTCCCAATTTATTTTATTTTTGATTAAATTTAAAATAATTAAATTTTATTCTAAATTAGGATTCTGAAAGACTCTCATGTAAATTTAAAAAATTAGAAAAATTTAGAATTAAAAGACATCAATTTTTTCAGGACTCTTTGTATATGAAATATTATATATATATATATATATATATATATATATATTATACATTGTATTTTATTATTTCTTTGATCTTTCAGTTTAAAAAGAGTTTTTTTTATAGCATTATTTTTTATAGCTATTGATTATTTAACAACAATAACAGTTTAAACAATCATTTTATCGACTTCAGATTTTAAGATCTTAAAATATTTATATATGTATTTATATTTATATACCAATATTTAAACGGAATATTAAGCAAGAATTATTTCAGAAAATATTTTATACATATGCAAATCACGCATGTCCTTCAAACATATACTTGCATTGAATTGGATTAAATTGGATTTTTTTAAGTATATAAATTGAAAATTTTAGAACATAAAATGTTAAATTCCAACTTTTAATGTAAATTTATGATAAAATATTACTTCTCAAATGTTTAGATTCATTAAGAGGGGGATTTTATTTTTATTCACCATTTTCAAAGCATTCATAAAGATTGAAGCAAATTACAAATGTAAATAATGTTTTGATAATACTTTTAAACTGATGTTTGATATTCCAAGAATTTTATTATTCAACATAGAAAGAAATAATATATAGGCCGATATATATATACATTTAATTTTCCTTTTTTCATTTAAAGCAAAATTAATAATGAAAATATCCTTAAAGTTCATATCCATTATACCAAGAGATTTAAAATGTAACGACCTTCAAAAGATTTAAGCACTTATTTTAATTTAAGTATTTGTTAATGCACATCAAATTTAGATCTTTTTTCTTTTCTTTTTGTTTAAAACTCAAAATGGAAAAGAACAAATGAATAAACCATGCAGAATTTTTTTCTTATACTTTCTTAAAAGTAAAAAAAATGTTATTGGTAAAAAAGGAAAGAACAAATGTTGATGAAGAAGAAGGAATAAAAAAAAGTCGAATTCGAGAAGAAAGTTGAAATGGTAATCATTGCACAGAAATTGTACAGAAATAGAAACGAGACTTACTATCGAGAACAAAATAAAAAAAGGAATATATCCAAAAATAAAATTTTAATTCGCAGTAATGTTATAGAAGGCATTCAAAAAAAGAAAAGAAATGGAAAAAGACTTTTTTTTTTGAGAAAAAAAAAGAAAGAGTTTGTGAAAAAGTAACTAGTTTTACCTGTCTTGGATAAAGTCAGTGCCATAACTTAGGATGAGATCTGTGAAATGAAACTAGTAGAAACAATTTTATCTAGATGAATTAACTTGAAATATGTTTGGAAAGGAAAGCGGTAGGAATAATTTTACTATTATTTTAACCGATTTTAGTGGAAAAGAATAAATGAAAAGAGATTTCAAGCAGGAAATTTATATTGAATCACACGTTGTATTACTTGCTAAAATAAAATCTGATAATGTTTAGAGATTAGTTCATTACTTTAAATAGAAACTATGTATCATTATTAACGATAAATTGCTTTCATAATTTTGCATATATGAAGAGTAAAAAAAATTATTAAATTATAGTTGTAATAATACATATTTATATATTTGTATTATTTGTATCGTCTAAAAATTATTTTAGTATAGTTATTACAACATACTCTATTTTTATAAAAAAAAAATCTCCAGTTAATTAATTGCATTTTTAAATCGAATAAGTTATTTTAAGTTTTAGCGATCGATAGTCACTGTAAATTAAATTTTTAATTTTACTGTGCGAATGTAAAAGTATATTAACATTATATAATGGTTTGTGAAAACTATATAAAACTATATTACTTTAACATACTTTATTTTCTTGGGATTTACTTTGACATGGTTTTTAATGTTATATTTGTAAATTTTATGTTTTCTATTGTGCCTGTATGTACATTATTAAAAAAATTATTCTATCTGTAAATAATAACATGCCTTTTAATGCCACTTTAACATTCAGTCCTTAAAATATACTTATTTCCTTATATATTATCGTATCTAATTTTAAATATTTTTTTTTTAAATTGAGAGATAATTGCATTGAATAATTTTTCAGTATTCCTTTTAGGGCTCAGAAAATATCAAAATCAAATATATATTTCAATATTATATAACAATACAAACAAATGCTAATAAATCAACCAATTCTCGACAAACAAAACAAAATGCAATGGCTATTTTAGATGCAATTTGTACATATTTGAGTTAGTACTTTTAAATCGGAGTTAAAAGCATTCCAGAAAGTATTCCCCACATTTGATAAGCCTAAAGGATATGCACTAATCTATTATCTGTTCATCTGTCTTCCCTGCCAAAGCTGCAGCATTTTAGGTTAGTATTTTTATACGGAGATAAAAACTTTCCAAAAATTAATCCTTGCACTTAATTGGCTTAAAGTATAAGCAAGCACTAATCTAATATATGTTCAATAATAAAAATGTAGCATTGAAGTATATCGATGAAAATCTTCTAAATTTATCTTAAATACCAGATATACTTTTCCTTAAAGTTATATAAGAAGATAAAGATAATTAATATCAAGTTAATCTAAAAAATCAATTGACAAAAATTTAACACGTGACATTAAATTTACATGCCATGAAAGTTTTGTCAAAATGTAGCCAAAATCCTTTTCTAAAATGGTGACACACCATGAACATAAAAGTTGAACAATCGCAACAAGGCCATTTCTCCAATGAGAAACATCTATAATTCCCTGCCAAAGCTGCAACATTTGAGTTAGTATTTTTATACGGAGTTAAAAACTTTCCAAAACTTAATCCTTTACACTTAATTGGCTTAAAGTATAAGCAAGCACTAATCTAATATATGTTCAATAATAAAAATGTAGCATTGAAGTAGACCGGCGAAAATCTTTTAAATTTATCTTGAATACCATGCATACTTTTCCTCAAAGTTATATAAGAAGATAAAGATAATTAATATCAAGATAATCTAAAAAGTCAATTGACAAAAATTTAATGCATGACATTTAATTTAAATGACATGAAAATTTTGTCAAGATGTAGCCAAAATCCTTTTCTAAAATGGTGACACACTATCAACATAAAAGATAAAAGTTGAACAATCGTAACAAGGCCATTTCTCCAATGAGACACTCCTAATACCCTACCAAATAGTTTATACGGAGTTAAAAGCATTCCAAAAATTAATCTTTACCTTTAATAAGCCTAAAGGATATGCACTAATCTGGTATCTGTTCAATAATAAAAATGTTAAATTGAAGTAGACCGGTGAAAATCTTTTAAATTTACCTTGAATACCATCCATACTTTTCCTCAAAGTTATATAAGAAGATAAAGATAATTAATATCAAGATAATCTAAAAAGTCAATTGACAAAAATTTAACGCATGACATTAAATTTACATGCCATGAAAATTTTGTCAAGATGTAGCCAAAATCCTTTTCTAAAATGGTGACACACCATCAACATAAAAGATAAAAGTTGAACAATCGCAACAAGGCCATTTCTCCAATGAGAAACTTCTAATCCCCTGCCAAAGCTGTCAGCATTAAATTCTCGCCAAGTCGCCCCTCTTTTGGGAAAATAATCCTCTTAACTTCATTTAACCTGCCTAATGACGGACGAATCTTCGGCTTCTTTTCGAAGATAGCACCCGGACGAGAGATGGGCCTCTTCCGCATATAAATTAGCGTCCTCATCCTTTGATGCGTCTGCGAGTTTACCTCTCATCGTATCTGTCACATCACTTCAAAGCGAAAACATAGAGATCTTATCTTTCTTGATCTTGAGCAAACTCGACCATGCCACGGATAAAGGCCAAAAATGGATATTGTAAATGTTCGTGTAGAGAGGCCTTTAACATGCAAAATAGTTGAAAGTTTGAGAGACTAGTTTAAATATCAAAGAAACGTGGCATTTGTTGTATTTTACAAAATAACAAATGCTTCAAAAGCGTGGGGAAAGATTTTAAGATGACAGAAGAATTTCATGAATAAACCATTTCAAAATATAGTAGTTGCCTTATTAACTGTCACACAACAAATATTATAATGATTATTTTAGTTTTGGAAATATATATATATAAATTTTCCAATTAAAATTTTTCATGCAATCCATTATAAATATATTTAAATAGCAATATTTATATTATTATTAAAATAGTAATGAAGTAAAATAAATTTAACTAGATCAGATTAGTTGGAGAAAGATATATCTAAGAGTTTTATTGCAAAAAAGGATTGAAGAAAAATAATTTAATAATGTTAATAATATGTATTGTTATAAAATTTATTAATATATGTATTGTTAAAATATGTATAACAATCTTTTTTAAACTTTTTATTATAAAAGCTAATGTATTATACTTCAAATAACCTATTACTTTGTTTTTGCAGCAAGTTTTAACTTATGTTGAAAACTATCTCAGAGTTAATTTTCCGAACATTCGTTTCAATCGAGCATATTCGGAAAGAACACAAATTTTGTATTTAGGATGTATACATGTGTTGATTATTAATTCGGATATCTTTTAAATTTTCTGAATTGAAAAGATATCCGAATCTGCTATGGTTTGGTTTCATTGGCTGGGTTATTGGTTTTTGGCTTGGCTTTTTTTATGAAATTGGAAGAAACTAAATAAAAGAATAAAATACTTGCAACATATGATTATTAAAATTCTTTGAATTAAGGATTTACAATACTACCAGTATTACATTACGGATATTTTTGATATAATAAAGTGAAAATGGTGTTAACAACTCTAGAAACACATTTGAAAAAAAGGTTTAAAGAGAAAACAAGGAATTATTACTTACGTTAACAATTGAGAATAGGTTCAGACATAACGTTAGGAATTCATTCACATATTTGAACATTTATATAATTGCACATAATTTCAAAACGTGTCGCATTTTGTGAAATACTCTAAATATTTCTCGTAATTACTTTAACTTAACATTAACATGCTTTGAAGTTCTCTTTGATAATTTACATTTAAATTTTCATCATATAAAATAAAGAAAACTTCAATCAAAATCTTTGATTTTTATTGAATTTAATGCGTTAATTTATTTTTATAAATGTACTTAAATTAATTGAAAATGTTCAATTTTACTTAAATTAATTAACATGTCTGTTATTAATGTTATATGTAATGCATATATGCATTATTAATGTTATATGTAAGGTATATGTAAATTATAAATTAATATGTGTATGATATGTGTATTATTAATTTATTATTTATATTAGTTAAATTAATTAAATAAGTATTGAATTTACTATGAAATTTTCAATCAAAATCTTTGGTTTTCATTAAATTTTAATATACATTGATTTATTTTTATAAATGTACTTAAATTAATTGAAAATGTTTAATATATAACACAAAATAGCCGATTACCTAAAATAAAAATCAAATTATCCAATGTAAAATTTCAAAGACTTCATCTGGTAAATTTATAAAAAAAAATTGGTAAAACGCCTTTCATTTTGTCCGCACATATTGCAAACAATATGAATTTTTCTTTAATAAAAGCATATTTACATTTGCATATGGTATTAAAACGAATATTTTAAATAAACTTGAGAAGTGTATAAAAATAATGATTTTATTTTAGATGATGATGATGTTAATGATTGTTTTTTCGAAAAAGGGATTATATACTCAAGTTTCTAAAATAATTAATATATTATAATAATCATAATATCATTTTTTAATCAAAATTAAATAAATAGCCAAAAGACTCATTTCTTCAGAATACTTATTGAACCCTTCTTTTAATTTTAAAAATTGTTGCTAAAAATTGCCACAGCTTTAAGCCACAAATTAAATTCACACGATAATCAAAGACTGCTCACCTAAAACGAAAAATCAAGTCGCCCAGTCAAAATTATGGGAATTCCAAATATCACATCTGGCCACTTTTGATTTTCATTGAATATTAATGCAATAATTTATTTTTATAAATGTACTTAAATTAATTGAAAAATTTCAGTTTTACTTAAATTAATTAACATGTTAGTATGTTTTAATCATTAATATTATATAAACAATGTATGCATGTGTTATTAATTAATATGTGTCGAATTATCTAAAATCTGTCTATTATCTAAAATAATAATTTTATTACAGATGATGATGATGTTAATGATTGTTTTTTTCAAAAAAAGGTATTATATACTCATGTTTCTAATATAATTTATAATAATCCTAACATTATTTTTGAAATAAAAAATAGATAAATATTCAAAAGCCTCATTTCTTCAGAGTACTGAACCATTCTTTTAATTTTAAATATTGTTGCTAAAAATTGCCACAACTTTAAGCCACAAATTAAATTCACACGCTAAACAAAGACTGCTCACCTAAAACGAAAAATCAAGTCCCCCAGTCAAAAGTCTGGGAATTCCAAATAACACCTCACAAAGTTGGTGAAAGGTCTTTCATTTGTGCCATTCCTACTACAAACAATATGTATTTTTCATTTATAAAAACATATCCCCAATAAACTTGTGAAGTGTATTTAAAATAATAATTTTATTATATTATTATTTTTATTACTTTAATTAAAATATTAATATTATTACTAAAATAATAATTTTAAAATAACTACTCTATTAATTATTTTTATTATAAAATTATCGTTTTTAAAAAAAAATTATTATGATGTTGCAGGTATGGATTGTTTTTTTTTTTTCAAAACGAATATTATATATTCATGTTTCTAAAATAATAATTTTATTACAGTATTAATTTTATTACTTTATTTAAAATACTAATAGTATTATTAAATAATAATTTTTAAATAAATATTTTAATTGTTTTTTTTATTATGAAATTATTGTATTTTAGAATATTTTATTATGATGTTGACGGTACGAATTATTTTTTGAAAACGAGTCTTATATATTCCAGTTTCTAAAATAATAAATATATTATAAGAACTATATAATATTATATTGATTAATATTATTATAAATATTATTTATTAATCAAAAATAGATAAATATCCAAAAGACTCATTTTCAGGATACTGAATCCTTCTTTAATTTTAAACGTTGCTGCTAAAAATTGCCACAGCTTTAAACCACAAATTAAATTCACGCGCTAAACAAAGACTGCTCACCTAAAACGAAAATCAAGTCAAAAGTCTGGGAATTCCAAATAACACCTCTGACCACTTCTTTACCAAACGAACTGGTGGCATTTCTTTACTTTTTTACTTTCGCAAGCCTTCTTAATCCTGGAGTTGGGGACGGAGCTTAGACTGACTTGGAATTCCTGGATGCATTGATTGCACGAGCGCAGCTGCTTACAATCCCGATTCTTTGTTTTGGTTCCGGGGTGACCTTCAAGATTACATTAATGGATCAGCTTTGCTTTTTTTTCATGTAAACGGTATTTTTTTTTATCTCCTCTCTTTTGGTGGCCCCAGATTATTGCTTCGTTGGTATTCTTATTGCTGATCGATAAGTTCCATTATATTAGTTTTTTTCTATGATCAATAGTGAAATAATAAAGCAGTATGTTATTTCAATTATTAACACTTAAGTGTCTTCAATAATTTCTATCGTAGAATACATAATAAATAACTTTATTTATAAAACATATTTAAAATAACTTTATTTATAAAACATATTGATTATTTAGTAATTGAGTTAAATAAGTGCTAATTCCAGTTGTTAAATTAGTTACAAAATGTATGTTTTATTAATTTTACCCCAAAAAAATCAAACTAAAATGTAAGCGAATCGAAATTTAATAATGTTAACTTTGTTTAATTGAAAGTATAATTTTGTTTGTAAATTTTTCTTTTTAACTCTAATAATTAAGGTGGGTTTTAAATCTTTACGTTGAGAATTACTTTATAGATATGATAATTTAGATAAGAAAAGAAAAATAAGATATAAGTATAAAGAAAAATAAGTTAAAAATATTTCTGAAATATCTGTTCATTTTTAAGAAATAATAAATTTTTAATAAAAATTAATTAATTTAAATAATGTCAAAATTTTTCTTCCAGTAACGTTTTGAAAAATTTGAGTATTTTTTTTTTGCAATAAATATTATTAATTAAAAAAAAATCATCATCACATTTGTACATCTGTTACATAAAAAAATCGATGTTAATTACCATTTTTTTACCACGAGATGGTGGAATTCTTAAAAATTACCAATATGTTCTGTTCACACATTTTCATTTTAATAAACGGTCTTTAACTTATTATTTAGATTAAATTTTAGAATCTAGCATATAATTAATTTTTGCATATGAATATGAAATTATTAATTATACTTCACAATATTTTTATCATTTAAGACATAATTTTCTGTTAAAAAACTTTATAATTTATAACAAGGCCTATTTATTTATTAATATTTCAAATCAAAGACTAATGTATATTTGCAATACCTATTCAATTATTAATTATACTTCTCAATATTTTTATCATCAAATACATGATTTTTTGTTAACAAACATTATAATTTATAGCATGACCTATTTATCTATAAATATCTCAAAATGAAGTCTAATGGATATTTGCAATACCTATTCAATTATTAATTATAGTTTTCAATATTTTTATCATTTAAGACATGATTTTTTTTTTAACAAACTTTATAATTTATAGAATGGCCTATTTATTTATTAATGTTTCAAAACAAAGACTAATGAATCTTTACCATTTTAAAATTTTTATTTTTTACGAACAATGAAATGATGATCATTTTAAAAATTGACATACTAACAAATGTGCAGTTCTAATGTGAGAAGTTAGCTTGCTAATCTATTGGCAGTAGATTAGCAATATATAAGAGCTATTAGTGCAAGGGAGATGCATTGTCTTATAATATTAATATGTTTTTAATGAACATAAGAAGATGGCTCAGTTCCAAGTCTACAGTCTCGCCTGACAAACTGTCAGAAGAATTGACAAATATTGAAACTCAGCGCTTCGTTAGGCAGGGAATCCGAGCCTGCAGTCCGCTTCACGCTTCGTTGCTGGAAGGTGACGGGTGGAAGCCGTCTTCATTTGCAATCTGGAATTCCAATTTTCTACTCCGGAACACAAAAGGAACCAGAACGAACCGGAAAGATAGACAGGGTCACAGAAGATCCTCCACTGAATGGATGGTTTATGGAATTCATGAGTAATGCATTTGTATTGTACTACATAATTTATCTGGGAGGCTTTAATGATGATATTCTATTTTAGTACTTACTTAAAGAACTAAAAACCTTTTGGTGTTTTTTATTTTGTCAAAGGGTAAAAATTCTACAAAACATAACAAAACAATTTGCCTGATGGAATTATTTATTTGCATCATTGTATTCTTACTCAAGTATAAATGTTTTCAATGTTTGTATGTTTTTCAGTGTAAGACTATTAATAGTTGTTGAAAATGTTGAAGAAAATGTTACAGTGCCATAAATCGTTTCTCGCAATAAGGATTTTAAATTTATCCAACTAATAAAATCAGATATCACATATTACTAAAGGAACTAAAAAACTTTTGGGTGTTTTTTCTTTATTTTGTTAAAGGCCAACTTTTCTACAAAGCATAACAAAACAATGATGGAATTATTTATTTACATCATTGCATTCGTAATTCATGAGAAATGCATTTGCATTGTATTGCATAATTTATCTGGGATGTTTTAATGATGATATTTTATTTCACTTACTAAAAGAACTAAAACCTTTTGGGTCTTTTTTATTTTGTTAAAGGGCAAATATTCTACAAAGCATAACAAAACAATTTGGCTGATGGAATTATTTATTTGCATCATTGTATTCGTAATTCATGAGTAAGCATTTGTATTGTATTGCATAATTTATTTGGGATGTTTTAATGGTGATATTTTATTTCACTTACTAAAAGAACTAAAACCTTTTGGGTCTTTTTTTATTTTGTTAAAGGGCAAATATTCTACAAAGCATAACAAAACAATTTGGCTGATGGAATTATTTATTTGCATCATTGTATTCGTAATTCATGAGTAAGCATTTGTATTGTATTGCATAATTTATTTGGGATGTTTTAATGGTGATATTTTATTTCACTTACTAAAAGAACTAAAACCTTTTGGATCTTTTTTTTTTTTGTTAAAGGGCAAATATTCTACAAAGCATAACAAAACAATTTGGCTGATGGAATTATTTATTTGCATCATTGTATTCGTAATTCATGAGTAAGCATTTGTATTGTATTGCATAATTTATCTGGGATGTTTTAATGGTGATATTTTATTTCACTTACTAAAAAGAACTAAAACCTTTTGGGTCTTTTTTATTTTGTTAAAGGGCAAATATTCTACAAAGCATAACAAAACAATTTGGCTGATGGAATTATTTATTTGCATCATTGTATTCGTAATTCATGAGTAAGCATTTGTATTGTATTGCATAATTTATTTGGGATGTTTTAATGGTGATATTTTATTTCACTTACTAAAAGAACTAAAACCTTTTGGGTCTTTTTTATTTTGTTAAACAAATATTCTACAAAGCATAACAAAACAATTTGGCTGATGGAATTATTTATTTGCATCATTGTATTCGTAATTCATGAGTAAGCATTTGTATTGTATTGCATAATTTATTTGGGATGTTTTAATGGTGATATTTTATTTCACTTACTAAAAGAACTAAAACCTTTTGGGTCTTTTTTATTTTGTTAAAGGGCAAATATTCTACAAAGCATAACAAAACAATTTGGCTGATGGAATTATTTATTTGCATCATTGTATTCGTAATTCATGAGTAAGCATTTGTATTGTATTGCATAATTTATTTGGGATGTTTTAATGGTGATATTTTATTTCACTTACTAAAAGAACTAAAACCTTTTGGGTCTTTTTTATTTTGTTAAAGGCAAATATTCTACAAAGCATAACAAAACAATTTGGCTGATGGAATTATTTATTTGCATCATTGTATTCGTAATTCATTAAGCATTTGTATTGTATTGCATAATTTATTTGGGATGTTTTAATGGTGATATTTTATTTCACTTACTAAAAGAACTAAAACCTTTTGGGTCTTTTTTATTTTGTTAAAGGGCAAATATACTATAAAGCATAACAAAACAATTTGGCTGATGGAATTATTTATTTACATCACTGTATTCGTAATTCATGAGTAAGCATTTGTATTGTACTATATAATTTATCTGGAAGGCCTTAATGATGATATTTTATTTCACTTACTAAAAGAACTAAATCCTTTTGGATCTTATTTATTTTGTTAAAGGACAAATATTCTACAAAGAATAACAAAACAATTTGGCTGATGGAATTATTTATTTTCATCATTGTATTCGTAATTCATGAGTAAGCATTTGTATTGTATTGCATAATTTATCTGGGATGTTTTAATGGTGATATTTTATTTCACTTACTAAAAGAACTAAAACCCTTTTGGGTCTTATTTATTTTGTTAAAGGACAAATATTCTACAAAGTATAACAAAATAATTTGCCTGATAGAATTATTTATTTGCATCATTGTATTCGTATTCTGTAATTATACTATATTGATAAAGTAGTTAATATAATAGCATTTATGTTTAATGTTAAAGATAAATGCTATTGTATACTTAATAATGTTGCTATAAATGCTATAACATAAATTGTATTTCCAAAAAAAGATTTTAAATTTGTCAAACTATTTAAATCAAATATCGCATATTAAATTATATTTTCATCGTGCATGATTTTTGAATATTAATTATTAAAATTATTAAATGGATTTTAATTATTAATTTAAATAACTATATTTTTAGCATCAATTACCTCTATTAGTGTTCTCCAATTTGAAAAAGCAATAACATTATAATATCCAGAGTAAAATAGGATGGTTTGATAGTTTGGATAGGCATTATATTCTTATTTACAGCTACCGAACTAATAATAATTAATTAATTTCAAAATATGCATTCCATTTCTACTTTTGAATTTTTAAATACTACATTTTTAATTAACTAATTTACTAAAAATGCATAACTCTTTAAGATTTTGGTTTGAAAATTCCAATTAATCAAATTGCTTACAATAGGAATAAAAATTAAAAAATACACAACATAAAAAAAGTAAATGCCACGATTTAAATGGACATAATATTTCATTCGTGCAGATAAAGAAAATGCCTGTAACAGTGATTTAAAATTATTGAAGAGAACTAATATCTTACGCAAATTACATTAATTATATCTTATAATTTCAATTATATAATTTAATTAACGTAATTTAGATAAGGTATAAGTATTACTTGGCAGTATTAACATTATTAGCATAATTTGGCATATTAATCATTATTTGGTAATAAATTATACTATATCGATGAAGTATTTAATATAATAGGAATTATTTAATGTATAAGGGATTACAATATTTCTTAATTTTTATCATAATTTTTTTCAGTGCAAAAAAATGAACAAAAAAAGTCTTTAATTTTATTTCAGATGAACATTATTATTCTAAACTTACATAGTATTTAATGATAATAAAATATGATGTTATGCTATTAACTATTAATAAATTATTATAATATTTTTCTTAATATTTATAATTAAGATTAAAGACAACCGTGTCACTTAGTAACAAAACAAGTAACATAAAAAAAAAAAAAAATTTAATGTCAATTCCTACTTTTTTTTCCCACTATATGGCAGAAAGTCCTTTATAAGTTTTCATTCATTATCTGGCGCCATCTATTGGTAGATACATGCAAATTAAATCTAAAAAAAAAACTAAAATTAATTAATTAAATTTAATTACTGAATTAATATTTGAAAAAAAACTGTATTAACATCAAGTGTCATCCACTACAAGTTCCAAAAAATATATTTGAACTTGAGTGGAGGAATAAAAAGTATTTTATGAACGATTGAAAATTTGAACAAGATATATATATAGGGAGAGTGTGAGCTAATAGAAGAAATTGAAAAATAAAGAAAAAAATTATTATTAATTCACTGGGTTTTTTTAACGTAACTGAATTTAAATGTAGATATTTTTTTATTAAATTAGAGTAATACCATTAAATATTAACAAAAAAGTTAGATATTAAAAAAGCACAGTATCTTTAATAAAAAACGAAATAAATAAGTATTCTATTTCTCAAAGCATAATGACCACTATTTGTCACAGAAATAACTAAATAACAGCGTGATAATGTATTAGCAGCGTTAAATAAATTTTTAAGAACAATTTATGTAACGTATCAGAACCAAAAAAAAAAAACTATATTAAGCATAAATTCGCCAAGACTATTTAGATAAATTACGATAAGAAATAAAATCTACTAAATATGAGAGAGCAGATAAAAATGGAGGGATGAGAAAAATGATAGCAGTGAATAAGAGCGATGAAAAATAAATATTTTCTCCCATTTATAATAGGAAGGTCCTACATGTTTTTCACTTAATCTTTCCTGAATTTCCAATATGTACGCAGAAAAAAAAGGCTAAATTAAATTTCAGTTACTTAGAATGAGAATCAATTATCGGTTACTTAGAAATATTGGTTTCGGAAGGTGAAGAAATACGTAGAGTGCAAATTGATTTTGATTTTCTGATAAATGTTTAAGGTAAATTATTTAAAGCTTTAGAGACAGTATATTTGATCTTTTCTTACGGTGGACATATTGTGTTTGTTAATATATTTTTAGATATTAGTAGATTGGATTGCTGATTAAAAGGTTCTCTTTTTTTAACTGGGGTTAATACAATCAAGTCTAGTCGAAATAGCTGAAGATTATAAAAAAAGAATTGTGCATTTACAGTGAAAATTAGCATTTAAATGAACTATAAAACAAAATGCAATCTCACGCAATCAGTACTTTTAATGTAATAAAAAAGCCCTTTATACAATAGTATTTAAAGAATATTTCTTACTATATAATAAGTCACATTTTATAGAAAAAAGTGAAAATGGAAAAACATTTAATTCATTTTACGATTAAATTTTCTTTTTGTTTAAAAAACAAAGTTTGAGGATGACAGTGGTAATTTTGGAAGACAACAAATATTTGATGAAAAGGCTTTTGGAGATAGCTATCTAACTGATTTTAATTATCCAATGCATCCCTTGAAAATTATTTTTTTGCGTTTCCAAAATGTTATTTTAATAAGATCTTAGTCTTTTTTTCTATTTAGCCCACATGATTATTAAATGCTGACTATAAATTACAAATGGAAGAAAAATATCCGCGCATCTTTAGTTTATCTTTTTCACAAATTTATATTTCTCAATAATATACCTACTATGCCAGTAAAATGTCTATAATCAGCAAAATGTTAAAATATTACCAAAATGTGAAATACTTTATTATTTACAAAGGATTGATAGTTTTAAGTGATTTAGCGAAGAAGCCCTGAGTTATGTTAGAAATCTCGAGGTTTCTTGCAAATTTTAGAAGTTTAAAGAAAATTTCTGAAAACTAACAAAGACAAGGTTTTATGGTTCGCTTTATTCACGTAAAAGGGTATAATGTTACAGAAGTTCTACTAATTATTATCGTTTTAGGAGCCTGAAATACTAATTAAAGTTAAATACGCCGATGTTACAGTTTCGCGTTTTAACCACACGATTAAAAATTTTTGAAAACAACTATTAAATATCTCTTTTAAAACACAGTGGCTTCTATGTTTAGCTTCACCTACGTATATGATTTTCTTCCAACATTATGAAATGTTAAAATTTTCACTGCTGAATTAATTAGACTATCAGGAAATTAATTCTACGCACACTAAGCACAAGATCATCAATCGATATAAGAACATATAACAAAGATTATGTGGGAAAATTATATAAACACACATAATTAATGCAGTTGTTTCTATTACCTTGTTTATTTTTATAGCCAACAAACAAGCTGCTAACAAGCTGCAAGTTCAAAATTCAGCTCATATATACTAATTAGTGAAACATCATCTCCTTTCATATACATATTTCACAATGCGAAATGTCAGATAGAAATGGGCTGTTTAATATCATCACCGCATTTTGAGTTATTCCAAAACAATGAAAATTGCATGTCGCCACTTCTACACGATCACCCTACAGCTGAACTGAATTAAATCTTCACTCAAAGCTCAAAATGCGTGTTAACGTGCCTAACAAGTCATGTTTCCAATGTTCTTAACGACAAGTTTTCAACTTAAATAAATCCCGGGTTAATGCACCATTTAGTATTCAAATATTGTTTGGAGACCAACTGACGATGAATTTTCTCGTGTTTCGCTTCTCTAAACAAGCCTGTTAAGAATTTTATTCCGACATAAAGCATTTTAACTCAGTAAACCTGCCACTGTTTCGATGGAAAATGAGTCTTCAAAATGGGATACTTGGTGTATTGTTTTTACTATATCTCTGTCTGGAATTGAAATTATACGATGACTGTAAATAAAAGAAAGTTAAAGACACGATAATGCACTAATGTTATTTGTTTTTGAAGTTGAGATACTTTAATTTAGGAGATATCGATGCATGCATCAGATGATACAGAATTTGAGAGATTTTAAAAGTTTGTTTCTTCTAATTTTGGGAAACGAAAAAAATATTTCTCTAACGAATTGTTTTCCCTACATTCTTACATTATTGAGAAAACCCTATTTAAATTTTTTAAACTTTGGGTGTTTGATAATTATTTAACATGTAAAATGAAATATCGATATTAATGTAGGTTTAAAGTCAAGATATTACATAAAAGTTCATAAAATTATTTTTTTTTATATTTGTTAAAAATTTGTAACAGTTGTAGCGTCTAATAATGATTCTAAACAATATAATTTTAATTTATATTAGATGTTTTGTAAAGTATTTACAAATATTTAAATCATAGTTAATTAGAAGATTTATGGTTAATTATAAAGATAAACCCCCTTTAAAAATCTAGATTTTTTTATACAGATGCCTTACTGTACCAAGTTCCTTAAGCGGAAAAAAGGTTTAACATTTATAGCACAATATCCAATGGGACAAGACATTGTATTTCATTAACAAATCCATAGACTTTTATCATGGACAAATTTCATATTTAAAAAGACATTTATACTTATAAAGACAAAGGTGTAGATACTTCTGAAGAGCGCTTCTATAGTGCCATATCTAATGCTTCTATGGACTTCTGAAGGGCACTTCTGTAACACATTATTCATAACTTCTGTAGTGTTGGATATTGCATTAGCAAAGCGCGAATCGTGTATATTCTGTAAAACTTGTCCAAAGGTACCACAAAAAAACTATAAGATTATATACTATTTTTTTTATTCATATCGATTAACAAGATAATTAATGCATAAATAATAAAATATAATGATCATTTAAAAGAACTTTTGTGATGACAAAGCTCTAAAATTTATTTTGCGTTTATCGAATTTTTAATATTATCTGAAAATATATGTTAACAAATTTATATTGAGACAAACAAACGCTTTTCAATACAAACTCCAATGACAACCATGACAATTTTGTAAAGAGGAATTTTTAAAAGGAATATGCTTTATGGTAATCACATAAATTACATTTTAGAATTTTTTTAACAAACATTTGTTAATTAAATTAACTGTTTAATTGTCTTAAATGTCTTGATATCCAGCAGAGTTGATATTATATTGTTAGGTTAAGAGAAAACAAATAAATACAAAAATAGAAACCCTTCATCCTCATTAGTGTTACTGGTGCAAGTTTCAAACATCGACTTTGTAATAAAATATAATGAACAATGTATAAAATATCTTTTCTAATAGTTAAAAGTTGAGATTTTTATTATATTAGAGCTGCATCATGTATATTATTTTAATCATTTAACAAAAAAAGAAGTGTTAAAAAAGATATATTATCAAGCCTTTCATATAATTTTTAAAGTACAACTTGTATGTAATATGCAGGTCTGGTAGAAAAGCAGTTTTGAACTTTATATGCTTGTAGTTTACAAGCAGAAGCTTGCGTGTCACGAATTTGTTGAAACTTATTCCATGAAATCTACAATAATCAAAATGTACTGTGCAGTTAATTGCAAAATGGTGAACTCTTGAACAACTTCTAAAATATTTTCATTAATAAATGCAGAAATTTCCCTTTTTTCTTTTATCCTAGAATAATAACTATAGAAATAAATGATTGCATACAAATCACTTTATGTAAATAATCAGTACAAACAGATCCAAAAAGTTGAGGATTAGTGGCAGTTCAATTCTGGAATCCTTCTTCAAAAGATTAGGCCACGATTCTACATTCACAATTAACCACGCTTATGTATCGTCGAGGTATACAACAAATTTCTATTAGGATTTAAAGACCATCTGAATGTTGCAAGGAATTTTGCTAATCTCCAGAAAATGAGGAAAGTACCCCCAGAGAATTCATTCATGCCTTGTTTAAATCCTGAGCAAGCTGTTTAAGCATTGGAGATTGGGGCTTAATAGAATTTTAAAACGTAATAAAACTACAATCTGTGAAAAATAACTAAATATTGCGATTCAGAATATGAATTGATGGATTTAAAATTTTCTGTTTTGACGGAATGAATGGTGTTTTTGTATATTGAGTCTAATAAGGACTCTCTTGTCCTACTAGAAGAATTTGACAGCGTTGCAGATTATATGCAAATTTGAGTGACGTGTCTAATAGCTACTCAAATAAATAGCTTGAAAATGAGTAGACTTAGGGAAAGTTATGAATAGTTTATGTGAGTATATTGGATGTGTATAGAAATTTTTCTTCAACATGGTACATAAATATCCATAAGATATTCTGAGAGGAATACTTAATATACTCAGCCTCCCAATAGACTGTTGCTCATATATTTAAATGAGGAATATATAAATATATATAGGGAATGCTTATTTTTTCTCTTTATTAAGTCAAAAAATTTTTTTAAAAATGTTTTAATATCAATTTAAAAGATATTATTCATATTTTGCTTTATAAAATATAATCTTTTTAATTAAAAGCATAAAATTATTTATATTTAATGAAAATAATTAAATACTGATAAGTATTTGTATTTATCTACATATTCATAACTATTTTTGGCCATGATTCCTAATCATATTCATGATATTCTACATATACATGACCATTCTTTTTCTCTTTAAATCAGAAATTTAAAAAAAAAGTTTTAATATCAATTTCAAAATAAAACTCTTATTCATATTTTATTTTATAAAATATTATTTTTTAATTAAAAGAATGAAATTATGTCTACTTAATAAAAAAAAATAAATACTGATAAACATTTGTATTGATCTACATATTCCCATTAAATTCATTAAAAAAAATTATGTATATATATATCAAAAATTAAAGATGCCAGATTATATTTCTATGACAACATTAACAATGGATAGGAATGACAAATCATACATTAAAAAATACATTTTGTAATGAAGATTTTACTCTTTTATTTTCAAAATAAAATGAAAAATGAAACTTTTAATAGAAAACTTTTAATCAGAAAAGCTTAGGACTTTAGAATTGCGACATTGGTCATTTTTACTCAGAATAAAGATAGAAATACCTAAATAAAAGCATTCCACTTTAATATCCTACTGTTTCATTTTATAGCTTTTATATCTTTTTCACACTCACAATACTCCACAGAACCACCCATTCTTCCACGTAAATAACCTCTGCGATACAAGGTAGGGGTGGGTGGATAAAGATTTGTGTTTTTTTTGTTTGCCATCCCCGAAAAGGATAATGCGGAAAATGGCCATTTCCTAATTATCCCGTACCGAATTTCCGAATGAAAATCATTAAAGACTTCCACCGTGCATTCATTTCAGAGGGGCTTCTCTTTAATGAACTTTGAGCCTAATTGCTGC
This sequence comes from Caerostris darwini, assembly GCA_021605075.1. Classification (NCBI taxonomy): domain Eukaryota; kingdom Metazoa; phylum Arthropoda; class Arachnida; order Araneae; family Araneidae; genus Caerostris; species Caerostris darwini. The sequence goes on along the minus strand of BPLQ01005932.1, from coordinate 95,872 downwards.
TACTTTTTTCGACGGTTTTCCTTCTCCCTCTCTGTCAAAGGGAACGTCTTAATCTATCGTCGTCTCATTCAAATCTTAATTGCCCCGAGTCGTCTTCGCTAAAAATAAATGCCTCTTCCACCCAGGCGGCTATTGTGAAACGAATGGACATACGGACGGAATCTCTTTCGCTAGGTTCGCATCCCCATCGACCAATGAAATCACCGCTTAACCGCAAACTCTTTTGCGGTATGCCAGAATGAATATATGAATGTTGCTTTAAGTAACGAATCAAATTGAAATGGCGGTGTGCTTAAGGGAATAGAATGATTCTGATCGTTAATATTGAATTTCCCATTCTGAATTGACGAAGCTTTCTTCTAAAGAAAAATTACACGTCTCTCATCTATTAAATTTAGTTAATTTACATATGTCCGTAAATCTTAAAATGTAACAAAAGGAAGTCATACTATAAATGAGGAGTATATAAAAATATGTAGGGAATGATTATTTTTCGTTTTCTATAAAACCAGATTGTTTTTTTTAAATGTTTTAATATCAATTTTAAAATAAAAATCATACTCAGAGTTTGTTTTATAAAATATTATTTTTAATTAAAAGAATAAAGTTAGTTCTATTTCATGAAAATAAATAAATACTGATAGGTATTTGTATTTATCTACATATTCATGATTATTTTTCGTCATTATTATTCGTCATCTTATTCATGATATTCTACATAAACATGATTATTTTTTTCTCTCTTTTAAACCAGAATTTTTCTAAAAAAAATGTTTTATTATCAATTTTAAAACAAAAATCTTATTCATATTTTGTTTTATAAAATATTATATTTTAATTAAAATCAATTATTTATATGCAATCAAAATAAATAAATACTGATAAGAATTTGTATTTATCTACATATTCACATCAAATTCTTTAAATAAATGATATATTAAAATTTAAAGATGCAAGATTATATTTCTATGTTAACACTATTAATAACGAGAAATTAAGATCCTATAACAAAAAATACAATTTATAATACTTGTTTTGTTCTTTTTTTTTCGAAATAAAACGAAAAATGAACCTTTTAATAGAAAACCCTTACTCAGAACAGCTTGTGACTTTGAAGTTATGACGTTGATCATTTTTATTCCGAATAAAGCTAGAGAGACCTAAATAAAGCGTTCCACCTTAATATCCAACTGTTTCATTGTAAAGCTTTTATACCTTTTCCACACTCACAATGCTCCAGAACCACCCATTCTTCCACGTAAATAACATTTGCAAACACAAGGTAGGGGTGGGTGGATAAAGATTTGTGTTTTTTTTTTTTTTTTTTTTTGCCATCCCCGAAAAGGATAATGCAGAAAATGGCCATTTCCTAATTATCCCGTACCGAATTTCCCAATGAAAGTCATTAAAGACTTCCACCGTGCATTTATTTCAGAGGGGCTTCTCTTTAATGAACTTTGAGCCTAATTGCTACTACTTTTTACGACGGTTTTCCTTCTCCCTCTCTGTCAGCGGGAACGTCTTAATCTACCGTCGTTCCCATTCAAATCTTAATTGCCCCGAGTCGTCCTCGCTAAAAATAAATGCCTCTTTCCACCCGTGCGGCTATTGTGAAACGAACGGACATACGGGCGGAATCTCTTTCGCTAGGTTCGCATCCCCATCGACCAATGAAATCACCGCTTAACCGCAAACTCTTTTGCGGTATGCCAGAGTGAATATTTGAATGTTGTTTTTAAGTAACGAATCAAATTAAAATGGCGGTGTGCTTAAGGGAATTGAACGATTCTGAGCGTTAATATTAAATTTCTCATTCTGAACTTGTTGAAGTTTTCTTCTAAAGAAAAATTACAGGTCTATTAAATTTATTTAATTTACATATGTCGGTAAACGTTAATATTTAATAAAAGAAAGTCATCTATACAAAATAATGCATAACGTTAAGAAATTTTGGCAGTTTTTTGTTTTCAGTGTATGATTTGGTGATACATTCTATCTTCTTTATTGACCTAATTAAAATTTGTAAGGGAAATGTTTATTGGAAATAACCTTTATTTCCTTATTTTATAATGTGTTTATTTCTCTGACTTTATATATAAATTATATTATTATTCTGTATCTATCTTCTTTCTTTGTATATATTATTATTCTGTAAATGGAAACCATATAATTAAACGCGATGCTATTGTGCCCAAAAAGTAGAACCAATTTTCAATTTAAATTTCCCGGGCATATGGAATTTCAATTGTTTCTCTTTTTAAGGTTGTTGAGACGCTAAACGTGATTTCGGCGATTTTTGAAATGTCTGAATCAATTTAGAAAATAATTTTAATTAAATTTGGTTTGCGGAAACGTATAGAATGCCGCAGAAGGCATTCGGTGAGCATTCGTATGTCAGAAAGAAAAGTTTACAAGTGGTATAAACAATTCAAAGAAGGCAGAGAACACGATGAAGACGAAGGACGCTCTGGTCGACCATCCACCTCAACCGACGAAGCTCACGTCCAAAAAATTAAAGATTTGGTTTTTGCAAATCCTCGATTTACAATTAGAGACCTTGCTAATGATGTTGGAATTTCAAAAGGAGCAGTCAATTCCATTTTAAAAGATGTTTTGTGTCTCAAAAGAGTCAAATCTCGATTGGTACCGAAAACACTGCATTTTTTGGAAAAATATCGTCGCGTTGAGTGTGAAACAATGCTTTCTGACTATAAAGACAAATTGAAGTGCATCATGACTGGATTCCAAATAAATGAAAATACATTTCAATATTCGAAAACAAAATATATTAACTTTTATTTATGATGTTATAAGTTTATCTTGCTGATTTTAATAATACATAGCTTACTTGCTTAAAACCCTTTTGTCTACTTTAAGGATATTAATGAAATTGTGCATAAATCATTGCAAAACATTTAAAATTTTCAGAACATGTTTTAAAATTTTGAAAAAACGCCGCAAAATTAATTTTGTAAAGTGGATAAACTGAAAGTAACTCGAAAAAATTTAGTAGAACATTTCTAAATAAATCCATATGTCTTTTATAAGGATTTATTCTCTAAATTTTATTATATTTTTTGTCATTAGTATAGTATATTGTTAGCTAATATACATTGATCCACAATAATTTAGGTAAGAAAATTTTACCTTTATTTATCTACATAACCATAAAAGTGCAATATTATCGTTCATTAACTTATTTTGTAAGTTCTGATTAATTATTATGCCGGTGAATTCATATACCACCATTAATATTTTCATGAAAAATGACAACCGAATAACAAAAAACTTCACTAAATTATTTTTTTTAAATGATAAAAAAGATGAAGATCGAAGACGAACATTAATCTTAAAACATACATAGCCTTAGCACTGAATTTTCAACGCATTTTTAAAAAAAATATTTATCATTATCATTAAAAGTATAATACCGGTTAGTGGAATTTAAATAAAGGTCATTTTAAAAAAAATCTTAATTTTACACAGGGTTAAAATTTATTAAAGATTTTTTGGAGTGTAGAAAATATTGAGTGCCGATATTGTAGGAAATTCTTGCATTTACATGATATCTACTTATTATATAGTGACTTGACCAAATTCTACATTTTATTTACAAACAATTTAAATTAACAACAAACAAAACAATGAAAAACAATAATTTATCATGCATTTATATGATGCATTAAGTATTATGTATCATGCATTTATTATATATTATATTTTTACTATCACAAAAGTGATGATGACTTTACAATAATTATTAATATTTAATTTTAATTAATATGAAATTGAATTTTGATGCAACTGAAACAGTTTTTAAATTTATATTTCAAATTTGTGTTTCTGCTTCGACTTCGACCATTAGTATATAGAAAATTTATAATTCTTTATACAGTAACGATTTTTGCTAAAACCTCATAAAATCTTCTTTTTGTTATTAATCAGATAAATGCAATTATTATTTTCTGGCTTGATCAAAAGCATTCAGAAAAATAATTCTTTACGAAGTCTTTTCTCCAACTTTAATGAGGGATAGTGCGTTTGATGTTCCAATATTGACAATAAAGCAGAGAAAGGACTGTTAAGATTTAATTAATTTAAACCATAAAATTATATGGGAAAACTAATGAGCATTAGGTTTTCGATAAACACAATAAAGTTTCATTCTTCAGTGATTGTTTGTTTAATGAAGTTTTCAAAATGTTTCAGATCTTCAATTATCTTTTCATAACACAGAAAATTTCACAAAATTTGAAAAGTTCTGATTCTTAGTTTTTAATTGAGATATTCCTAATTAATATTTATTTCTCATATTACTACAAAAGCATTGGAATATTTATTTGAATAGATCTTTGTTTCAAAAGATAATGAACTCTGCATTGAGAGTTTTCGAGAATATTTATAAAATTGCTACTTTCTTTTTATTGATTATTATATTTCAAAAAGCACTATAATACATAAAATAATTATTTAATTAGTAACATTTTTATCTTTATCTTTATTTAATAGCTTGGATTGGGAAATTGATACTCAAAGTTTTATACATACTTTCCAACCGTGTCATTAATTAGCTTTAGTAATAATAAAAACGTCGTGAAAATTAAATGAATAAATATAATTTCATAAAAAATATATACATACTTTCAGAGAAATATGAAGTATTTAATAATATATCATGCTTTTAAGATTTTAATTATAAGCCTTTTAGAAAAATTAAACTATGATTGATCCAAATATTGTTACATTTTAACCCAATACTTATCAGGAATATTCATTTTCTAAAATTTGTTTTTTCTTATGAAATCAATTTTATAAAACTATTTTAACATTTAATTTTCTTTCCAATTTTAAATCAGAATTATTCAATGCATCAAGATTGATAAAATAAATATTAAATAAAATTTATATTAATAGAAATATAAAAAAATAATGCTGGATACAATTGCTGAATTTTGTTATAATAAATTCTGATGGAATCAATTGTTGGATTTTTCTATAACAAATATTGGTGGAATTTTTTTATAATAAATATTGCTGGATTTTTTATAATAAATAATGTTGGATATTTTTATAATAAGTATTACTGGATTTTTATAATAAATATTAGTGGATGCAATTGCTGGAATTTTTTATAATAAATATTGCTGGATATTTTTATAATAAATATTGCTGGATTATTTTAAATCTAATAAATTAACAATTTATTACACTTAAGTTAATTACTTAAAAATTCATACAAAAGCCATTTTAGGAAGAAATGTTTTGTTTTTTTCAGTAGGATGAATAATTTCGTTTTATTTTCCTTAAAAGAAAATAAAGGTAAAATCATTGTCAGCATTTGCACAAATTTTCTTACTAATTCTTCAAAATGCTTATACATTGTATTGTAATGAATTTTTGTTAGATTGTCGAAGTTACAGTATTATTTACAGATGGAAATAATTCATTAAAGATTAATTTATTTTATACGAAAAATTTAGATTCTAATAAATAATTTCCTTCAATGGTTTAAACATTGTTTTTATAAAATATTTATATGAATGGTTAGGAAACCATTGTCTATTTTAAGAAAAAAACTATTAGTTGAATTCAATTATTTTATTAAACATTTTGCTGAAATTTTTACCCAAAATATTACATTTCCCACTTTTTCAATGGAATATTTTCTTATTTTTTTCCCATTTCTGCAAACTTTTAGTTCTTCGTATAACAAAATTTAGAAATTATAACATAACATAAGAACAAAGAACATAAGAACAAAGACCGCAAAAACGCCGTTGAAGTATCAAATTTAATTGTTTACGAAAAAAAAGAAAAGATAATATTTTTTTTCAAAGTTAACTGGATAAATTTCACCCAACAAAAATATTTTAAGAAGACAAATAAAAGCTACTTCAGAGTTTTGCATATCGCAAATTCACAAAAAAGCATATTTCTGTTATTTTCTTTAGCCTACGATACGCTGGCAAAATCAAGATAAATAGAAAACTGGTTTTTTGCTTGATAAGTATAGGACATCTACGGTTTAAAATCTTAGAAAAAGATTTGGAAAACGAAACCATGAGTAAACAAATTTAAGATATAAGGAATATGAATCATTTAGTAAGGGAAAAAGCAATAACTTCAGTTTGGGGTATAAAGAGAAGTTTAAAAAAGGAACAAAAAGTTACGAAAGAAAAGAATTTATCGGGGAGGGGAAAAAAAAGTCGATGGGGAAAATATAATGCTAGAATCTGAAAAATAAATCCCCATTTTTCCCCCGATTTCTTTATTATTCTTCTTTTCATCAAATGCACTCTTTTCGGTAAAATCGATTTTGATGAGTTCAAGAATATGCAGACAGGTGTAGAAAAATAACTCCAGATGTTCTTAGCTTTTCCAACTTAAGACATCTTTATTCTCTCAGCGATATAAGAATAGTTATGAAAAAAAAATGGCGATTGTGAGTTTAAGCTGAAATTCAAGTTGGTATTTGCTTTTTACTTCTTGAACGCATACATACTTATCATTTTGTAATTGAACAGCAACTTATAAAGAATATGCATTCCTTTCAAGTTTTTAGAAATTGGATACAGTTTGAAAGATGTTGCCTATTTTTTTATGTTCTATAATTTGTGTAGTTTTCTTTTCTTTTTTATATTTTATAATTATGGAAGTTTAAGATATAATTTGTAATCATATTTGTATAATTAGAAAATTATAACTACTTTATTAAAGTATGCTTATGCAAACCAATGCTTCATTTCGAATGGGAATTTTCCAAAATATAGTTAGATAGCATAATATAGTTAGATAGCCAAAATATAATATATAGAAGACTGCTGTAGTCTTATAATTTATATTATATCAACAAATATATGTAATTTATATTGTGTTGAAAATTATTATACACTTTAAAATCTTATAAACTTTATTTAAATTTAATATATTCTCTATGTAGAAAATATAGTTAAATTTTTAGAATTTAAAAATAGTTTTTTTAGATTTTACATGATTACCATTTAAAAAAAAAAGTTAATATTTAATTAATAGTACAAATTCAGCAAACTATGATAAGCAATAAATTAGTAACCCTTAATACAAGAAATAATGGTGCTGATTTTGAATATCCTGGTTCTTCTTTAATTGGAAAATATGAGAAATTCTACGAAACGCCAAGTAAAGTATTTTTTTATTAGCATATACATAATTAGTACAGATAAAATAAGCTAACACTACATATTATAGGGCATTTATATTTATTAATTAGTCATATTATTCTTCCATATACAAGTATATTATTTATCATTATGATATGATGAATATTTCACACTTCAACAATTAAATTCTTCCATTACAAAAGATAATGTAGTTTTTAATAAAAATACTTCGAATTTAAGTGTCTTATTTACATAAATAGTGATTTTGTAAATTGAAATCGTAAAATAATCTATAAAGATTCACATGCCTGAAAGTGATTTAAATTAAACCAATTTTTACCTAGGAATAAAAGTTCTTTCTATTATGTTATCATTAAGCATTTATTAATAATTGAAAACAATATTATTATAATTTCTAAAAAATTAATGGTTAACCGCAAAAATATTATTATTTTTGTTTCCGTTTTTCCTGTTTATATAAAAATTTAAATTTCTGCAATTTATAAAAACAGAATTTGGCTGTTTTAATTCTGTTGTAAGTATTTGATGCATGGTTTGATTAAAAATTAATAATGCATTAATTTTTAAGAATTAATATATCGATTGTATTCAATTATTTTTAAATTTCTTTTAGGCTAAGTGTGAAGTAATTTTAAAATCGAATATTGCTTTTAGTATTTTGATTATTTCTTCGTGTATTCTTTAAAATATAATATAACAATATTTATTTTAAATTCATGTATCCATATTACTATTGACTGCAGAAAAAGAATATTGTATCAAAAATTCAAAAGTTCAATCAAAATGCTTTCGTATTTAAATAGCAAACTAATTATATTGTTTATCATATTTTTTATAGTTAAATATTTTAAAAGTTTTATAGAAAAAGTATTGTAAAAGAATAATAAATAATACTAAGATAATAAATAAATATAACGAGATAATATTTTTCTATCAATTTTGAACTTGTAAAAGTCGTTAGAATAACAATTGTTATTTTTTTTCCAATAGTAATACTTCTGTCAACACAAATATTGAAAAAAATTCTAAAAAAGAAATGTAATTTTTTTTTCTATTATATTACCTTAAAGATAAATTTTTATCAGTGAATAATACTTTAAGCATCGAATCATACGGAGAAATTATATTTTTTTTTCAAATATTGATTATCTAATTAAAGCATTTATATAGGTTTCTATTTGTAATCAAAAATGCAATGATTACTTTAAATATAGCAAGACTCAGCTAGAAATTGACTTATTTTACCTATAACAACACATATTGGAGTAAATATTTATGTCCTTTTGAAATATATATATTCAGTGGAAGACATATTTCAGTTTTAAAAGAAGTGATACTAAAGGGCTTCAGAAAAAAAAAAAAAATTCTTGTAGGAAAATTGACTGGAAATTGTTTTCTTCAGCAAGAAATGTCAACAAATTCTTATCGTAAGCTCAGAAAGGAGAACACAGGAACGTTTTGTGTATTTTTTTCCCCCTTTACCATGCTCATGATGAATAGCTATCTTAAGCATTCACAACTTCCATCGTCCAGGTCTCAAGCATTTTATTTGGTGCAGATACAGGAAGCTGGACTACAAAATAAAAAAAAGAAGAAGAAGAAGAAAGTTGAATAAGATATACGGCTGCATTGAATTTTGTTATTTTAGATTTATTTTATTCTGCTTTTTAAGGAGAAAGACTGATTACAGTTTTTTGGCCAAAGAGATTTCTAACCCATATTTCACTTTAGTTATTTGTTTGCTTACAACACAAGAAAACTAAAATATTTTGAGGCTTTTTACCGAAGATGAACAGAAAGTAGTGAATCCGGAACGACTTTTCATTTTTAACAAGAAATAAAGGGAACGTTGAAGGATTTTTCTTAGATACAAACGTACATTTACAGATCGTTTTTGCTTGAATTATTGCAGATATTTCTATGTTCAAGGCTTTAATATAAAAGAAAAAAACCTTGACTCAAATAATCCGAAATCTCATGAATTATGTCAGTCATTTCATAACCTGTCTGAAAGAACTTCTAAATAAAATATTTCTAAAATTCAATGTGTCATTGAAAAATGTAGTGAAAATAAGACTGATTTATTTCATCAGTTTAAAGTAAGAAGTGAATGATTGTAAGAATAGAGATATTGATATTTTTAACATATGTAGCGTAAATTAATAGATTAAACTTGGCTTGACGTAAGTAATGATAATTTTTTTTTATTCTTACTAAGTTACCATAAACATAAATATTTGTCAGTGAATACAATTAAGCATCAATTTTCTGCAACAATTATATGTATTTCTATTCCAATATTTCTGTCTAATTAAGACATTTATATATGTTCTCTATTTGTAGTACAAAATGCAATTATTGCTTTAAATATAGCAAGACTCAGCTCGGAATTGACTTATTTTACCTATTACGGCAGTTATTGGAGTAAATATTTATGTCCTTTTGAAATATATATATGCAGTGGATAACATATTTCATTTTTAAAAGAAGTGATACTAAAGGGCTCCAGAAAAAAGAAAAAATATATTGTAGGAAAACTGACTGGAGTTGTTTGCTTCAGCAAGAAATATCAACAAATTCTTATCGTAAGCTCAGAAAGGAGAACACAGGAACGTTTTTTGTGTGTGTTTTTTCGCCCTTTACCATCCTCATGATGAATAGTTATCTTAAGCATTCCCAACTTCCATCGTCCAGGTCTTAAGCATTTTATTTGGTGGAGATCCAGGAAGCTGGACTAGAAATAAAAAATAAAAAAGATGAAGAAAGCTGAATAAGAAATACGTCTGCATTGAATTTTGTTATTTTAGATTTATTTTATTCTGCTTTTTAGGAGAAAGAATGATTACAGTTTTTTGGCCAAAGAGATTTCTAACCCATATTTCACGTTAGTTATTTGTTTGCTTACAGCGTAAGAAACTAAAATATTTTGAGGCTTTTTACCGAAGATGAACAGAAAGTAGTGAATTCGGAACGACTTTTCATTTTTAACAAGAAATAAAAGGAACGTTGAAGGATTTTTCTCCGATACAAACGTACTTTTACAGATCGTTTTTGTTTGAATCGTTGCAGATATTTATATGTTCAAGGCTTTAATACACACAAAAAAAACTTTGACTCAAATAATTCGAAATCTCATGAATTACATCAGTCATTTCATAACATGTCTGAAAGAACTTCTAAATAAAATATTTATAAAATTCAATGTATCATAGAGACATGTAGCGGAAATAAGACTGATTTATTTCATTAGTATAAAGAAAGATGAGACTGATTTTACGAATAAAGATATTAATATTTTTAACACATGTAACGTAAATTAAAGGTTTTACCTTGGCTTAACCTAAGAAATGATAATTTTTTTTTATTCTTACTAAGTTACCATAAACATGAATTTTTGTCAGTGAATACAATTAAGCATCGATTTTTGGGAATAGTTATATATATTTATTTTCAAATATTACTCGTCTAAATAAAGCATTTATATATGTCCTTTATGCGTAATACAAAATGCAATCATTGTTTTAAATATAGCAAGATTTAGCTAGAAATTGACTTATTTTACCTATTACCGCAGTTATTGAAGAAAATATTTTTGTTCTTTTCAAATATATATATGCAGTGGAAAAGATATTTCCTTTTTAAAAGAAGTGATACTAAAGGGCTTCAGAAAAAATAAAAAATTTCTTGTAGGAAAACTGAATGGAGTTGTGTGCTTCAGCAAGAAATATCAACAAATTCTTATCGTAAGCTCAGAAAGGAGAACACAGGAACGTTTTGTGTGTGTGTCTTTTCCCCCTTTGCCATCCTCATGATGAATAGCTATCTTAAGCATTCCCAACTTCCATCGTCCAGGTCTTAAGCATTTTATTCGGTGCAGATGCAGGAAGCTGGACTAGAAAGAAAAAAAAAAGAAGAAGAAGAAGAAAGTTGAATAAGAAATATGGCTGCATTGAATTTTGTTATTTTAGATTTACTTTATTCTGCTTTTTAGGAGAAAGATGATTACAGTTTTTTGGCCAAAGAGATTTCTAACCCATATTTCACTTTAGTTATTTGTTTGCTTACAGCGTAAGAAAGCTAAAATATTTTGAGGCTTTTTACCGAAGATGAACAGAAAGTAGTGAATTCGGAACGACTTTTCATTTTTAACAAGAAATAAAAGGAACGTTGAAGGATTTTTCTCCGATACAAACGTACATTTACAGATCGTTTTTGCTTGAATTGTTGCAGATATTTCTATGTTCAAGGCTTTAATATACAAGAAAAGAAAACTTGACTCAAATAATCAGAAATCTCATGAATTACGTCAGTCATTTCATAAGATGTCTGAAAAAAACTTCTAACTAAAATATTTATAAAATTCAACATGTTATTGAAAAAAGTAGTGGAAATAAGACTGATTTATTGCATTAGTATAAAGTAAGACATGACTGATTGTAAGATTGGAGATATTAATATTTTTAACACATCTAACGTAAATTAATGGTTTAACCTTGGTTTAACCTAAGTTATGGCTTTTTTTTTATTCTTACTTAGTTACCATAAGCATGAATTTTTGTCAGTGAATACAATTAGGAATCGATTTGTAGGAACAATTATATTTATTTATATTCAAATATTACTGGTATAATTAACGCATTTATATATGTTCTCTATTCGTAATACAAAATGCAGTCAGTGGTTTAAATATAGCAAGAGTCAGCTAGAAATTGACTTATTTAACCTATTACGGCAGTTATTAAAGTACATATTTATGTCCTTTTGAAATATATATATGTTGTGGAAAACATACTTCATTTTTAAAAGATGTGATACTAAAGGGCTTCAGAAAAAAGAAGAAAAAATCTTGTAGAAAATTGACTGAAATTGTTTTCTTCAGCAAGAAATGTCAACAAATTCTTATCGTAAGCTCAGAAAGGAGAACACAGGAACGTTTTTTGTGTGTGTTTTTCCCCCTTTACCATTCTCATGATGAATAGCTATCTTAAGCATTCGCAACTTCCATCGTCCAGGTCTTAAGCATTTTATTTGGTGCAGATCCTGGAAGCTGGACTAGAAAATAAAAAAATAAGAAGAAGAAGAAAGTTGAATAAGAAATACGGCTGCATTGAATTTTGTTATTTTAGATTTATTTTATTCTGCTTTTTAGGAGAATAAGAATGATTACAGTTTTTTGGCCAAAGAGATTTCTAACCCATATTTCACTTTAGTTATTTGTTTGCTTACAGCGTAAGAAAGCTAAAATATTTTGAGGCTTTTTACCGAAGATGAACAGAAAGTAGTGAATTCGGAACGACTTTTCATTTTTAACAAGAAATAAAGGGAACGTTGAAGTATTTTTCTCCGATACAAACGTACATTTACAGATCTGTTTTGCTTGAAATGTTGCAGATATTTCTATGTTCAAGGCTTTAATATACAAAAAAAGAAAACTTGACTCAAATAATCCGAAATCTCATGAATTACGTCAGTCATTTCATAACATGTCTGAAAGAACTTCTAAATAAAATATTTATAAAATTCAACATGTCATTGAGAAATGTAGCGAAAATAAGACTGATTTATTTCATTAGTATAAAGTAAGAAGTGACTGATTGTAAGAATAGAGATATTAATGTTTTTAGCACATCTAACGTAAACTAATGGTTTAACCTTGGCTTAACCTAAGAAATGGTAATTTTTTTTTTATTCTTACTAAGTTACCATAAACATGAGTTTTTTCAGTGAATACAATTAAGCATCGATTTTTTGGAACAGTTATACAAATTTCTTTTCAAATATTACTGGTCTAATTAAAGCATTTATATATGTTCTTTATTCGTATTACAAAATGCAATCATTGCTTTAAATATAGAGAGATTTAGCTAGAAATTGACTTATTTTACCTATTACGGCAGTTATTGGAGTAAATATTCATGTCCTTTTGAAATATATATATGCAGTGGAAAACATATTTCATTTTTAAAAGAAGTGATACTAAAGGGCTCCAGCAAAAAGAAAAAAAAAATTGTGTAGGAAAACTGACTGGAGTTGTTTGGTTCAGCAAGAAATGTCAACAAATTCTTATCGTAAGCTCAGAAAGGAGAACACAGGAACGTTTTGTGTGTTTCTTTTCCCCTTTTACCATCCTCATGATGAATAGCTATCTTAAGCATTCCCAACTTCCATCGTCCAGGTCTTAAGCATTTTATTTGGTGCAGATCCAGGAAGCTGGACTAGAAAATAAAAAAAGAAGAAGAAGAAGAAAGTTGAATAAGAAATACGGCTGCATTGAATTTTGTTATTTTAGATTTATTTATTCTGCTTTTTAGGAGAAAGAATGATTACAGTTTTTTGGCCAAAGAGATTTCTAACCCATATTTCACTTTAGTTATTTGTTTGCTTACAGCGTAAGAGAGCTAAAATATTTTGAGGCTTTTTACCGAAGATGAACAGAAAGTAGTGAATTCGGAACGACTTTTCATTTTTAACCACGAAATAAAAGGAACGTTGAAGGATTTTTCTCCGATACAAACGTACATTTACGGATCATTTTTGCTTGAATTGTTGCAGATATTTCTATGTTGAAGGCTTTAATACACACAAAAAAAACCTTGACTCAAATAATCCGAAATCTCATGAATTACGTCAGTCATTTCATAACATGTCTGAAAGAACTTCTAACTAAAATATTGATAAAATTCAACATGTCATTGAAAAATATAGTGGAAATAAGTCTGATTTATTTCATTAGTATAAAGTAAGACGTGACTGATTGTAAGATTTGAGATATTAATACTTTTAACGCATCGAACGTAAATTTATGGTTTAACATTTGAGAAAGTGGATTTTAACTGAATCTTCCTTCCCTACTTTTACTAAATAAACTTTTCCAAAAATGATGTCATTACAAATCACTGCAACTATCAATCGACTGCGAATGTATTTTAATTTGGCATTGTTTTTTGGAATTTTGTTATTGACATAACTTTTCTGTATTGTGAATTATCATGTTTTTTTCTTGTATATCTTCTTGTTTTTTCTTGTACTCTTATATACTCAATCATTTGCCAGTACTATAAATTTCTTTTATAATTTCCAACTGTTTTTCTTTTCTTAGAAGCGTTTGGTTACTTTTAACTTGCGATATTAGATTAGAAAAGACCAAAAAAATATGTGAATAATAAAGTATTTTAGATCTATTTTGAAACGTAACGTAACGTAAACGTAACGTTTCTACGTAAGAAAAACTTTATCAAGAAAGAAACGATAAAGCAATACAGAAGCATATATGATTTCTTAATGACTAATTAAAATAACTACTAACAAATTAAGCATATATTTTGAAAATGATTGTGTTACATAGTGTAATATTCAATTTTACAATTATATTCAAGTTATGTTACATTATGTTAATCTAGCTAATGTGTGCTAATCTAATAAAGGCTGAATAATTAAAAGTGAAGTACACATGATTCTATTTCCAATGATTATGTGCAAATAATTACTGCTTAGAGTAGACTTGGAGAAGTTCATGACACAGTGTCTTGCATTGCAGAGTTATTTTATCAATGTTTTATTTTATACATAATAATAATAATATATGTGTGGAAATTATTTTTTTATAATCTTCTTGCAAACTATTACATTTTACAACAACAATATTTGGAATCACAATCTAATGTATGATTTTGTCAAAAAGAAATGATCAAAATATTTCAAATGTTTATGGGCTAAAACGCAAGAAAGAAAGAAATCTAGAACAAACATTCAATGAATAATTTTTAAGAGCGTTTTCCCCAAATTAATATACTTTCTCATAAACATACTCTTAAATATACTTTCTCATAATTAGTTTGACAATGCGTTCCTTTAGGCATATTACGAAAAATCCATTGGCAATTATTGACGTCTGGGTAGAATTTCTGGGGTAACATTCTCGAAGTTCAAACTATGCAGAATTAAGTTTGTGTTCATCGTTACCTTTTTAAAGACGTTGAGGAATGCAAATTATATTTTATGAATACATTGAAGTAACAAGTAAATATTATGAGGTAATATTTCAGTCATATTTTGCACATAATACATTAATTTTGTTGTTGGAATAGATGGCATTATGATATTAACATTTTTGATTAATTCGAATGTTTGTAATTTTCAGTTAATGCTTCCTTCATATAGGTTTTTGATTAATCTTTTAATATGGGAAATAAAGCCATATCTTGTGTCATAATGCAATTCAGTCTTTATAAAGCAAGCTTGAATTATAAAGACTATACTGTATTCCTGCGAGACGATTATAAGCAAAGCCAGAATCGCAATCACCAAATCTCAGAATATATAAAAAAAAATTTTCTTGTAAAATATTATAAATTTTAATTATATTATATTTATATTTTAGATTATATTTATTATATTATAAATTATATTATTAAATTATAAATATTGTAAAATAATATTCATATTCTCCATTTCTGATTACAATGACCCACATCACCAGTATAATTGATCCTTGTTGCTCAATAGCTAAACACGCTAATATTGTGTCACAAGTCTTATCAATATGAAAGAGAAAAAATTATACATTTTTCAAAAGATAATTGAAAAATTTAAAAAAAAATATCAAATCAAATACATATGCAATAGAAATCTCACAGTTTTAATAAAACTCTCGCTAAAAGAAATTATAATGAAATTGCACAACCTTTAGAAGTGTTGTTAAAAGAAAATTATAAAGAGTAAAATGCAATTGCATACGTTATTTACTTAGCCAATAAAAGCAATCTTATTTGAAACTGATTTTATTTTTTATTGTGTGACAAGTAACATCTTTTTATAAAGTGCGGATATAAAATATCAATACAGAAATAAGATGTCAAATATTTTTTTTTTATTGTTTGAAAGTTTGATACAAAACTTTTATCAAAGTGGTAACAATTTAGATTTTTAAATTCCTCCGATTCTGTAATATTTTACGAAACATTAAAAAGCGTATGAAGTATAATTTATTTATTATTTATTTTTTTGAAGTAGAATACAATCTTGCGCAGACTGTTCAATGTTGTGAAACTAATTCGGTTATAAATCTATATTTCAGTGGCCATAAAAAGGAATCCTTAAGAGATTCTAATGATAAAGTTATGGGTAAATGCTTATATATTTTGGATACTTTAGTTAACTTTTATCAGATCTCTTAAGAAGTATCATATTTGAAAGAATAAAATACATGATCCATGAAAAATATTTCAAGCTTGTCATAAAAATTGTAGCAAATTTTATTTTCGATTTCATTGATAAGCAAATTGAAAATTATTTAAAATGTTTAAATAGAAAAAAAATATATTTTAATTAACGCCACTAATAAATCATGAATATTGAAATTCCTTTTAAGAGAAAAGAAAGCAAAGAAAATTATATAATTAAAAATCCTAAACAAACAAGCAAAGAATATTTTTAAGAAATTAAAGTTACCTTTTATAATAGTTTTAGGTTAACATTCCTTATACTTAGGTTGGCATCATGTCAATTTAGTCATACTATGAAAATTCCATTTAGAGTTCTATGAAAAATCCAATCTAAATTCTTAGAACATTTTATTTTAACTTTATTTCCAGTAGATTTAGTTACAAATAATAATTTGAGCAGTAAGTTAAATTAATTCTAAAACTAGTACTTCAACTAATTAACTTACAATGTTTACTTAACAATTTAAGTTAATAACTTTACATACAATGTTTACTTGCTGACTTATTTGTAGACTAACATTATTAACTTAAAATAGTTTTAAAATTAAATTTGAATATTCCTTTCATGATTCTATAATTATGTGAGTATCCAATTTTAGTAAAAACCTACATATTATAATAATTATATATATTTACATTAAAAATTGCATAGTTTTATGGTTAATGCATAAATGTTATAAAATAAATGTTTAAAATCTCAATTATCTTAAAACTATACCATATTCCGAAAAAAATTACTATTTTGTTTATTATTTTATGGGCTTAAAACCTATTTAAGAATAATTCCGAACTTAACAATTAATCTGAAGTAATTCCTTCTAATGTACTAGAGGCTCATCCTTAACAGTAGTAACTTTAGTAAACACCTAAATATTATAATAATTATATGTATTTATATTAAAAAAATTATATATTATTATGGTTAATATTTAAATATTATAAAAAAGAGTGGCTTCTAAAATCTCGATTATCTTTTTACGAAAAAAAAGTTACTATTTTGTTTATTACTTAATGTGTTTAAAACCTATTTAATGATAATTCCGAATTTAACAATTAATCTAAAGTAATTCATTCTACTGTACTAGAGGCTCATCCTTTTTTTTCTCCGATAAACGAGACATTCATCTAAATTCGTGTTGAGACAAGAAATAATTTCTAGTGCTTACGTTCTTCCGAGATCTTTTTTGATGAATGCACCGATGCACCAAGATTGAAAGATTACGTTTCTATCCACGGCTCAGCCTATCTATTTGGAGCAACAAAATAACAGAAGAGCTTTTTTTGGTATTTGCTTCTTTCATCAGATATTAGAAAGCAAGGCGCAATTACTCAGCTCATGATAAAAAAAAATATATATAAGATTATCTCAAAGCTAAAATGAAAAGGCCGACAACTTCCTCTTTTATATCCGGTTAATGGTTGTTACAAAGAATAAGTATTTATTCTGCTGAGGTAGCTAGGAATATTTAATATCAAATAAATCAATTACTGAGTATTTTTAGATAAATCAGAGAAGTATTTATGCTTACATAAGTATAGAAACACACTGAAGCAACCTGGTGATTAACGAGTTGAATTTCTGAATAATTATTGCTACTACTGATATTACTACTTCTAAACCCCATTATATCATTATGCCTAAAGCTGAAATGTCCATTTAAAATTTAAAAATGCTTTGTGAGTGGGATTGTACCACCACAATTTTTTACATCCTCTTTTAAAGATACTATCTAAAGCAGGGGAGGCCAACCCAAACGATCTTGCCGGCCACTTTGGAAGTGTATCACAACTCTGCGGGTCGCATATAAAATTATACACCCCCTATTAGATTTAGATTCTCTATAGACATTTTTTGGAATGAAAAATTGAAACATAATGAGTTATTATTATTTTATTTACAATTATTCTCACATGTAAACATAAATGATATAATAATAATGATACTAAACGCACATTGTAAAGAAATATGCAACACTAAAATGAAATATAAAAAATACATAAATATAAATTAAATTAAAAAAAACGAAATCTTTAATAAATATTTATTTTACTAGTGCGATATGTGCTTCTCCACTCTTTCACTTAGTTTTTGTAAATCGATCTCAATTTAGGTATTTGCACATCGTAATTGGTGTTGCAAGTTAGCGCTCGTTATGTTTGAGCGTGTTTCGTGTATGGGCAATTTCATTTTCGGAAAAAAAAATTATTCGCAGGTGTAAGTTGAACTAAAAGTACTAACAACTTCAACTAAGAGCCTGGTTTGCTCTGCTATTAACAATCATCTCTACGTGTCTAGGGATGGCCACTGAGGTCACTTAAAGTGAAACATAGAACCTGTTATATTAGATTTTCCAAGATGCGAGCTAATCATGTGTTCGCAGAATATAACTTAATTATTCTACGAATTCATAACTGTAAACTCATCAATAAAACAGGCAATATTTGTCATATATTCGCAAAAATATTATTTTAAAATAAAAGTTAATTTTTTTCTCATAATTTCGACAGTAAATTTTTGAACATATCGATGCACACTTAATATATTTTTAATACATTGGTTTTCACTACTTTGGTTAGTATAAAATAAATATAATTTGTAAAAGTGTGATAAATCTCACAGCCAAAACATGTTCAAGGCAGGCCATGGGTTGACCACCCTGATCTAAAGGGTCTAGCATCGTCTCCTTCTCGTCTATTATTTCAGCAATCTGATCTATCTTGCCTGTCGGATGAGTACATACAAGCGACAGTTGTCGGTTTGGCATCACTTGTTGATTTTCGAATTAAAACTCATTTTTGGCTGGGAAACCCAGACGACTCTGGTCCGATTTTTTAAACTTTGGAACTCAATTCGAAACTTGAATAGTAAACTAAAAATAAAAGTCACATTTCTTTGTCACAGATGGCAACGACATACCTCGAAGCAGTTAAGTTAATCTATTATGTTCTACAAGAAGAGAAAAATGGAATTTTATAACAAAATGTAACAGCATTCTTAAATGCTTAAAGTGCCTCAAATTCAGGCCTGCAAAAATATTCATGATCTGAAATGTGCATGAGCTGTAACAACGAAACTGATGATTATTAAATTAATATAAATATATTACTACTAGATTTTACTACTAGACTTTACTACTAGATTATATTTTTAAAATTTGGAATTAATTATGAAAATTTTATTATTATTTAATTTAATTTTATTATTTTATTCCCCATAAATTCTATTTTTTTTCTATCAAATTCCGCAATGAAATTGGCAAAAATAACTAGATATATGAGAAAATTCATGCTTTCACATGATTCTCCAGCTTTTTACATAGAAAATTTTCTGCGCAATAATTCAGTGTAATTTTTGGAAGAACAATAATTAAAGTGTATTGATAAAAACAATATGCTTTAAACGAAAATATCTAAATCAATTCAGAACACATATGCTTGAAACAATTAACACAATAACTCTGTATATGCATTCCTTCTTACTGAATACTTTGCTAAAATAAATAATCGATTCTATTAAAAATTATAACGAATCGCTTAATTTTATTTTTAAAAAATTATTAATAATACAAATTTATTCAATATTGTTAAATTAGTTAAAGTAATAAAATATTTAATATTAAAATGTTTACAAAAAAGATCACAAGATTAATTTTATTAATGGAGATCGATTATCTATAGCACTGTGATACGTTAGGATTAATAGGCAGATACACTAATTAAAGCTCATACTAAGATTAATTTTTGAAAATATTTTCCCAAGAATAGGGGTTTTTACACAGGATTTATTCAGAAAAATTTATGCAATATTATATTTTCTGTGAAAGTTTTCTAGTGCTTTTAAAACTTTTCAAAAAAGAAAAAAATGAAATTTATACTGTCTAAAATATTTTTCTCAATGTAATTATATTTTTAAGTAACATAGGAGAATATTTTATGATATAAAATGTTAAAATGAATTAATTAGAAAAATAGAAAAGACAAATATTTTTATTTAAAATGCTTCATTAATTATTTTAAAAAAATACATTTCTACCAAGCGAAATTCTGAAAAAAAAAATATTTTATATATTAAAACCTGAATTTATAACATAATTAAAAAAAAAATAATAAAAGTCATAACATAGGAAAACATGTTTATCTTTCTAATAGAAAAATTACTTTATGAATCTAACTATAGCACATATTTTAATTTTATGCTTATTATAATTAGACTTAGGAAACAACATCATGTGTTAATACAAAACATTTTCTGAAACAAATAAACACTTTTTCAGAAATTATCACTTTGTCGTTACTTAGAAAAGACTTATCCTTATTTTAGTCATTTACACCCAAGTAGTGAAAGATTTACTTGTACGATTAAGTTAATATATTAGACACTGCATTATCCATTGCTTAAGTTTCAAGTATGCTCTATGATATAAGAGAAAATAAAAATGTCAACGATATATCCAGCGCTGTGCAAGTAAACAAACGAGGCCATATATCCATATGAATTCCTTTCTCTATGTCAGTAGCGTCTCTTTCGTAAACTTTCTTAGACGGTGTATCTTACAAAAGACTTTCCTAACCATCTAAGGGCTGCAGCTTTCCGGCAATATTTATTTAATGCATAAATAATATGCACTTCGCTGATTAGATTCCTCAAGACACAAACTTTTTTTGTTTTTTGTGAGACGCATTTTGTATATTTACTACTAGATAATATTAATCTAAGAAAAACATGTTGATATTTATTTTGGGATGAAATTAGATATCTAAATCTGTATTGTTTTGAATTAGAATTTTCCTTTCTTTAATTGCTTATAAAATTTTTATGATATCCTTCGTTTTTTTTTTCTGTAGGTAAATAATTTCTGAAAATAATAAAAACCTTTAACAATTATATGTTTATCTGTAATCATACAGATTCTATGAATCTGAAACTGGACATAATGTTTTTTTTAAAAATACACACTAACTTAAGTTATATATTATTTAAAATTCTTAAATTAACTAATACCCAATACATGCAAACATAAATAAATGTTTCAATTTGTTCCAAAGCGTGTTATGCATTTATTTCTAAGTACTACTACTACTGCTATTGCATCACATCACTCTATCCAGAGCTGAGTTGCCCCAATACAGTTTGGGAATGATGTGGGTAAGAAGAAGTCTGATTGTGCACTGTGGCGCTCTACAGTCATATGAGACGGGAACCTACGGCTTAAAGTGGATTGCGAACCACTACAAACATCCATTTCACCACCATGACTCGAACCCGAAATATGTGACAAGGAGCTTCAGAACGCTAGACAGTTACAGTTTTTATTAATTTCAGTTATTTATAACAAATTTAAGTCGTAGGGGTGATATAAATAGCTAACTAACTCCTCAGTATTACAAACCCATGATGGACCAAGACCGTCTGCTCCTTATTGGCAGATTTAGAGACAGAAGGTTGTTTCTTTTTATAGGGTAGGGTTACCAGCCCTATGCGCAATGCTCTACAGTCATATTAGAATTGGACCTACGCTTTAAAGAGGATTCCGAACCACTACAAACATTCATGACACAGCCAGGACTCGAATCACTAGTCACTCGGCCACCAGTCCCCATGTGATAATAATATATATGAAATCTATAGAATACATAGAGATAAGACCAGTTGGAAAATGTGAACTGAAACTCCAAAAAAAAAAATGAAAAAAAAAATGTACCTCTTTCTCAACATAAAAAGACCAAATTAGATTTGATGTTAGGAAATTTTGAATTCTGTGAGTATGAAATTGGAAATAAGAAATTGTTTAACAAATAAAAAAAAATGTCAGGTAAAACTTTATTTAAACAACAGTTACCCTATATATTTAAAGTTGGGCAATAATTTTCATGGAATTTTAAAACTATACAAGTTTCTAAATATTGCAGCAAAACAGAAATTTTAACTTTTTTTTTCCAAAATAATATTTTAAACGCATAAAATAAAACATTTTTAATAAACTATAACATATATTTATTCAATAATAAGTATAAGGGTTATATTAAATAGTAACAAAATTGGTTGATACCTAAAATGCAAACACTTATTTGTAATCTCAGGATGATGTACAGAATGTTCAAATTTTATTAGTAGACTTAGGGATACTAATTCTTCTTCTTAAGGGAAACCAATATTTGATAGGAAGCAATTTTATTTCTATAGAAAGGATTTACAATTAATTAATACATATGTATTGCCTTCAGTAACATGAAACACATTATATTTATTAATAAATCAGTTAAAATAACTTCTTTATATAAATAAAATAAACACAATGAATAAAATATTAAAAAAGAAAGAAAAAACACCTTTCCAATTGAAGGACCTATTGATTCAAGCCCACGAGATCTAGTTACGTGAATTAATAAATCTAATCGTGAAATAATAAATAATGGTAACCTATATCGATAATATCAAATATAGTTCGCAAATCAAATAAGAGAAGGATTACAAATTTTGACGATAATGTGCAAATGGTAAAAGCCTCCTATTTCTATTGTAAATATTATTAAATACCCATTTTATTTGTAATAAAGTAATAAAAAAGTCCTAATACATATTTTATAGTAAATGAATTCTAAATAATTTATATAAATATAGATTTTATTTGTGTAACAAACTATAGAATGATATTTGATATATCTAATATAGAATAGTTGCACATTCCTACAAAAAAAAAAATTAATAATCTAGAATTTTCCATGAATAGATAATAAATAATAAATATCTAAACAGTAAACCAAAATGTTAAGAATTAATAATGATACGATTGTTTTAATACAACTATAACACATATATTAATTAAATTTCCCCATTATGTGTTAATAATATTGCCTTTTGGGCACAGCTAAACATTTTAACAAAAATATCACACATTGCATTTCTCCATTCTAAATTCTTATTCATTTTAAAAAGAGACAAAAAAAAGTTCTAAAAAAAGTTTTTTAGATACATCCATAATTTATTTTTATTTTTATAATAAAATTCCGAAAATTTATAATGGTCAAATTAATGTTAATGCGATGATTTATTTCATCATTTGTATAAATTTAATTTTAATAATATATATATATATCTAAATAAATTTAAAAACAGTTGATAAAATTTTTTTAAATTTTGCTTTGTAAATTTATGTGATACTTCATAACGAAGAAACAAAACCTTTGTAATCTATTTAAAAATATTTACTTTTCTACACTCAGTAAACATTTTTAATTTATTATAAAAAATGTCAGTTATTAAATATTTTATCTATGAATCACGAAATCTTTCTATGACATATTATTTTATTTAAATAAAATTAATATAAATGCACAAAATTTCATATAACGTTAGTTCAAATAATAATAATCTCAAATTAAGATATTGCTGAAATTACACACAACTTTTATAAACATATAGAAAAGATTAAAAATATATATAATGTTAATATAAAGATAAACATAGTAAATAAATTGTTTTAAATAAATAGCAAAAATAGAACTATATTAATAAAATTAAATTAATGCTAATATACAGCGTTGCATAATTTTTAATGTATCTTAAATGTATAAAATTCCAAAAGATTTTTCAAAAAAATGTGAAATCATTTTTCAAACCACATAAATTTAAAATTTACACATTGTACCTCGATTTTGCAAAAAAAAAAAAAGTTATAAGTATCATATTCCGCTTTAATAAATTAATGATGTTCCCAATGAATTCAAACGATGAATTTTTAATTTATATAATATATAAAATAAATGCGATATATATATAATGTATATAACATAAATCAACATTACCTATGTTAGCCTTTAGTATAAAATTATTATTATCCTTTATATAATTTTTGAATATGTACGAGAGAGATGAAAGTGACATTTAAAATCATGCAGCTGCATTCAATTAGCTATCCCAATTTCAAAATTTAAGTAATTAAATGTATGAAATCCTATGTTTTTACTACATCTAGTTCAACAGTATAATAAAAGGAAAGTTTCCAAAAAAATAATCATATCCTGCTTTTCAAAAAGCATTTAACCTTGATTTATAATTTCTTCTAAATGTGTCAGATTGTGCTGCTTGAGTGTAATTTAGCTTAAAACTTTATCCTTTTATGCATTGCATTATGCACACAGCAAATATGAAATATATAAACTTTCATTAAATTTAAAGGATAAATTATTAATAAAATTCATTTCAGTTTCATTAAAATTAATGAAATATTGAATTTAATTCGGTTTTTTAAGCGAAAAATAATTGAAACTAAAAATCCAGTTTAATAATCGTTGATCTTAATTATTTATTTTTTATTTTTTCGACGTGGTTTGTATATATAATGTAAGTAACTAAATATATGCTTTTGGAAACATTATTTATATATGAATATCACTGAAATATGTCTCGAAAATCTTTCATCATTGAGTCAAGTATTTCTTAGAATAATATATTAGTTAATCGAAATCATTTCAAAAATATGAGATTTGTGAAATATTTCGTCTCATTTTAGGATGAATATATCATGGTAGTTTTGTGTAATAATATATTATGACGTAAAATGTTTGATAAATATATATTACCGTAATGGATGCATTGCAATACACAGTTACATTACACAATTCTAGACATTCTCAAATTCGCTTCTTAAGTTCGATTTATGTCTGCATTCGAAGTTTCACTGATAATAATGTTATGTATTATGAAACATCAATTCTTGAACATAACTTTAAAAGTTTATTTTGTTTCTAACGTATTATTAACAATGAAAATATTAAACATGTCCATTGAGAAAATTTTTATGAAACTTCAGATAATGTTTTTCAGGTATCAATATTGTTTTAAATCTTAAATTTTAAATTTCATACATCATTATATCAAATGTTTTTTTTTTTTTAAAGAAGAGGCGATTGTAAACAAAATTTTTTTGTTTTAAATTTATAACGTGCATATTTTTTATGTTAAAATATTTGTATGTAAATATTATTTTGCATATTATTTACATTCAAATATTTTAAATAATTTTCTTTGTTCAAATGTACAAAAAAAAAAAAAAAAAAAACGTTTTACATATGTTAAATACAAATATTTAATTGATTTACCAAATTGAAAATATATAAATATGTATTAGATTTACTACATAGTCTTATCTGGTAAATGTCATTATGTTTAAAATGTATATATAATTTTTAGTTCAAATTAATGTGATTGAAGAACATTGAAATAATTTTACCATTATCATTTTGATACACTCATTAACATAAAAAGTAGTGTATCAAATAGGAATTGGAATTTATATATGTGTTTGTAGTATGAAAGTTAGTATTTATTAAAAAATTAAAGCAAAAATATTATTTATAGCAAGAAAACTCCCGAAGAAATACAAAGTCCAACATCTAGCTGTACCATATTTAACTAGAATGCATTAAGGTTTCTGTAAACCTAATTCCGTAATTCATGTAAGCTGCCATATTAGTTAATTCGGCAGAAATATTATATTGCCCAAATTGATGACACAAATCATTACACAAATTTTAAATCGATAAAATGTCTGGGGATCAATGAAATCTATCTATGCAATTTTTGACTCTTTCAAGACGTGTGTTGAGTATTATGCAGTTAGAAAATTCCCTATGGGATCCTTGCTTTGAGAAGCACTACATGATACTAAAAAGCCTGTCATGGACGTAGATCTGGACTGTCCTAATGTTGCAGATTATTACTACCGGGACTGGAACCATTACATGTAGAGATTGTGAGGTGCGCCAATCCAAACAGTAGGCAGTATTGAAACATTAACCATGGATCACAAAAATAGTACTGGATCCTCCTGTGTACGTGCTTGTCGAACGATGAGATGGTCTTTTTTGCGATATTCGTGGAACGAAGCCAACCTGAAACAAGTCGCAGGGCATGTGAACTCCCGCTCAACCACATGTCCTGCGGCCTGATGGACAATTGGCTAGCTTTCTGACCTTTGCTATTCCAGGCGCCAGATTCGAATTCTTGTAGTGACATGGATGTTTGTTAGTGGTTAGGAATCCACGTTAAACTTTATGTCCTGGTCTAATTACCTTAAAGTGTGCAAAACATGACCACAAAGCGATAAACAAAACCGAACCATCCACTAGTCCCTACATCCCTTTACAATGCTGTTATAACTATCGAAAACATTTATGCACAGTAAATATAGACGATGCAGCGGGCAACTCACTAAAGTGACCACCTAATTTATATCATCTCAATGAATTTTCCCTTCTTAAACTCAACAATTGACAAATGACGAAACAAATAAATTGCATGCACAGTAGGATGACTAACATTTAATAATAAATTTTAAAAACACAAAAACAAATTAAACAAATACAAAATTCAAATAAAAAGTAATTTCTAAGTTGTTTGGCTGCATTGTGAAATGCAGCCAATGCAGAAAAATTAATCTTCTGTTATTTTGTATCAATCTAACTATTTCAACACCTTAAAAAGGAACTGGTGCCTGATTTCAAAATGTCAGATTTTCAGTCGAAAATTGCAAAAAATAAAGCGTTTTTATGCACAAAACTATTCAAATTGATTTAATTTGGTTAAAAATCATTAATTCCAATCCATTTCCTCCAAAAAAAAAAAAAAAAAAGAACAAGTTTATAATTACATGCAATTCCAAATTTAATTTCCATTAGTAATATTATAAGTCCATTAAATCATTAACATGAGGGCACAAGTTATAAAAAAAATGTAAAGTTATAAAAAAAAAATAATAAAGTAACACATAATTATGGGGTTTTGAGACAGAATCGGTCATCCTTTAAAGGTGTCGAGCAATAATGTATATAAATAACGAAAAAAAGTTTAAAATAAAAACCATGTTTTATAGGTATCTCGGGATATAACGAAGGAATTTTTTCAAATAAATTCTTTCTTTTTTTTTTTTCTTATTTTTGCATTTACGATGTATCTTGCGGAGGGTGGTCGCTTTTAATGACACGTGAGGTGCCTGGAAATTTATGACTCGAATCGAACGGTCGCGAGACGGTAATAATTATTCGAAAGTGATGGTCATTTCTAAAGAGGATAATATTTAAGGGTGGTATATCGCCAGAGGTCCCCCTACACACTAAGTTATGCGCCCCATAACCTTTTTTGCGATAAAAGAACTTAAGCAGGTTTATTGCTGCTGTAGTGGAGGATAGGTCATATATACTTTTGCCATAACTATAACGCTCCAATTGTATAACTTTGCAAGATTGTATATCTGTTGAGTATGTTTTTCTGATGTAGATGTTTGTTTTCTTTACTACATTTATATGATTTAGAGTTATGTAAGAAAGCTTATTTGATTTTTTTTTAAATCTTAATGTATTATAAACTAGAGAGAAAGAAGAACTTTAGAAGACTTTAAGAAATTTCTGTTAGTGGTGTTGATGAATTAAAAATAAAAATAAATTTATTTGCAGAACAATAACGGACTTTTATTTTTTAAGGATGCATAAATAATTATATGGTAATATATATGTATGTAATATATATATTTATATATAATCACTTCAAAATATGTTTTATACAAAATTAGCGCAGCATGATGAATTTGTAGGATTATTACTATACCTGGCATGAATTTTTGTGTCAAGCACATATGCAAATCATTAACTTCGAATTATGTAGATCTAGTTAAGGATGTTGATATGCATCCGCCATAGCCACCATTTAACAAAATACTCGAGTATTTTCATGATTATTTTATCCTTTAGAAATGTTTGATAGCTTAAGAATATCAAAATGTTAGTGACTTGTGAAAGGCAATCGCAGGTTTTTATATAAATGGTTTCGGTTGGCCCCCTTATGGCAAACTTAAATTGAAATTGCTGCTACTTCCGTATATGATTTAATGCATGAAATAAACAGTCTTAAGACAATATCCAGGACACAGGATACAGTATATTGAAGCACTGAAAATCATGAATAAATTGCTGAAATCTTATAGTTATAAAATCATTCGACCTTACGAATTGCGTCAAGTTTCAGAAGGAGATTTTTATGTCAATGGTACAGTGAATATTCAGAATTATCGCGTTTGGGCATCCGGAAATTTTACGCCATCAACGAGTTTATTTTGTAATTTCTAAAAGGAATTGTTTTGGATGGATCTACCTCATCATACATTGTGGGTCCGCAATTGTTTGTGGAGAACAGGAGATGATATGTATATACGACATTCATCAATGCTGACAGATATTGAATAATGCTGTCAAAACTCTTTATTCCTATTTTCCAATAATGTGAAAGCTAACAATTTTTCGTTTTTATGCAGATGGCTACCTTAGCTGGAAATTTATTAGAAGCCTTTTACTCATTACCGCATATTAAATAGCGTATTTTGTGGAAAATCTCCAATTCACCTGGTCCTACCCATATTACTCTTGGTCTACAAATATTTCATAAAAAGTTATATAACATTGGAGCGAATTTTAGTAGCAGCATTTTAGTCATTACCGTATAATAAGTCGTACATTTTTTCACAAAACAATTAGCCATTCTCCTGATCCTACTACCACTTGTTGCAAGACTCATTTTAAAGAACTGGTGTATTCCGGAAATATGAATATGAATTGCATGCCAGACAAATTGTTAAAAACATGTTGTATTCTGAGCACAATAGTGTTATTCTGTATGGAAAAATATATGCAAGGAAAATATATCGACCATATTTTGTAGATTAAATAATTAAATAAAATAAGTAAATTTGTGTAGACAAAATTCAGAATAACAAAATCAACAAATAAATTTCATATGGTTAAAAAAATATGTATAACGTAAAAAATTAAATGCATGTGCTAAAAATTAATTTCAGTGTTAATATGAAAGTTAATGCTAGCCAATCATTAAAATTAAAACTTTTTTGTTCAATTTACGTATTGAACAGAAAATCAACTTATGCCATTTTGCCATTTTGTTAAGAAAGTAAAATGGTATACGTTGATCGTGTATACGGTAAAAGCAATTTCTATTAGGTGAATAATAGTTACAAATAATGAACAAATATTTCATTAAGTTTTTGACAAATATTTCTAAAATAAATATACATTCATTTAATTATAAATGGTAATATTACAAATAATTGGTACTTTGGTAGAAAAAATATTTTAAATAGAAAAAAAAATATTTAAGAAAAAAATTTGGTAGAAAAAATATTTTAAATAGAAAAAAAAAAAAAATGTTTAATAAAAAAATTTGGTAGAAAAAATATTTAATAATTAAATTTAGATGAAAAAATATTTAATAAATAAATTTGGATGAAAATTGTTTAATAACTAAATTTGGTAGAAAAAATATTTAAGAACTAAATTTGGTAGATGAAACATTTTTAAATATGAAATATGAACTTTTTATTCCTTTGTGCCAAAATAAAACAATTTTATTACATTTTTTATTCCTCGTTATATGGTTAGAAATAAGAATTATTATGAGCATTAGAACCAAATCGATTTTCTCCAAAAAAGGAGGGAAAAGAAGGTAAACACAGCGAAGTCCTTTTCATTATTCATTCAAGTCATTCGCTCAATCGAAGTTCCAATAAACATGAACACATCTTTGATTCATATATTACCAACTTTGTGCAACACATGACTTAACAAATAAATCAAAAATCCCATGTGCCCACGTGGGAAACAAAACGTAATTCAGATTGTTGGATTTATTCACGTTCTCCAAGAATCGATGCAATTATGCAGATATTTATCTTCCCAGCCAAAACAACCTTAATACATAACTTCGTACATTTTGAATACTGTCTGAATGATAATGGCTTTCAATGAAATATGTGGTAAACAAACTCTTTTATGACTTACTCCTAGATAAGTATCCTATTTACAACGAATGTCGGTTATAAATTTGATTTAAATGAAACACTGGATCCAATAGGAATTATGTGCTTAACATAAAACTTATGGGGAATGTTTTGTAAACATGGAAATATTTTTCTATTAAACAAAAGAAAATTACCATAAAAAATGCGAAAACAAGATTGTATTAATGGTTAGAATTGAAAAATCATTTTAATTAATAATCAGAAATTAGTAGTTAGTCAAAGTATTATTTGCATAACAGTAAAATGATAACGAATTGTAACTTTTGCAAATATAGGTTTGAAAAAATATTTTGTAAAAAATTTAACACACAAAATTTATATATTTCAAATCCATTTTAAAATTTATATATTAATATGTTAATATTGAAATTGAAAGGAGATTTTGTATTTTCTTAGGCATTAAAGCGAATAATTCTAAATTTCCAAATTTTATAATCCTATTTTAAGGTATATAAATTTTAATTTTCCAAAAGCCTATTTCATTTTTTACATCATATTAATGTAGTATAAGACAAGTGGAATTCAAATTATACATTAATTCAATAATATAAAGTAAAGTTAGTTTTAATTATACCATGCAATTTCCTTTTTTTTTTTTTTTTTTTTTTGTACTAAACGTAATTAATTATTTGTTTCAAATCCCAAATAAGGATTAAATAGAATATATACTGTAAATAAAATACTACAAGGAAGTATTTTCCTGTTTGAATTAAAATAATTACATTATAATATTTTATTGCCATGCAAGTAGTACATCCATAGATTCTAAAAGAAAAGCAAACGGATATCATAAATAACGTTCATAAAAGTCATGCCATATCTAAACAATTCGTTTTTTCCTGCGAGTTAATTAAAGAGTTCAGCTAGTAATATTATAATTAAAAAAATGCATCACCTACTTTATACAATTGAATATTCCTAGATGTTTTTTTAACTTTATTTTTGAACGGTAATGTTATTTAACGAAACTAATTAATTGCAAGTGATTTGGAAACAAAATAACATTTTTACTTTTTGTCAAAAAAACGAAAAACAATAATCTGCAATATACAACAACAATGAACGAATTAAAAGATCTCTTAGGGTAATAATTTGATTTTAGAATTCAATCTTTGAATCAAATTTAAAAAAAAAAAACACTTGAAGAATTGCCTCTGAATTATGACGGCACTTTTAGCAAATGATGAAAAAAAAATGTTCATCACCCAAAATGAAATGTAATATCGAAATTGTAAATATAAATAAATAAATAAAACTGGGCTGAAATCATGAGCAATTGATTTCAACAAAATAAAATCCAAAAATTTAATTTTCTCTAAGCACGTGGTATAAATATAATATTTCCTTTAATTAAAATAAATAATGCTAAATAGTGGATATATGTGTTTTAATAATAATACAGAATATGACTTTGTCTTATAGCAATAATGATTGGAGAGCAATTGGTTTTTTATTCATGAACAGCAGTTAGCAAATATGTAAAACAAATTGAAGAAACACAAAGATTAGCGTATGATAACTACAACCAACCATCAAACAGAAAGTCATGATATTAACAAATCAACACAGTTCAAGAGTCACTTAAATATTAGAGCCACTGCAAAAAATGTAATATACTCATATTAATTAAACTATTATCTACAGCTTACCCTCGACATTTTAATTTATTCACTTCAGATCAATTTCATTCAGATGCAAATAGTAAATTTCCCTTGGCAACACTATATCCTTAAACTTCATCAAAATGTTTAAATTCTTCAGGAAATTTGAAAACATTCGTGCAGTTTTTATAATTTCAGACGTTTCGAATTTTAAAGCACAAATCTCTATTTACATTTTATAAATCACACTTTTATTGATTTCTCATTTTTTTGCAATGTCACGGATTATATTGTGTTCACAGAAGAACATAAATTTAAATTACAAGTCAAATAAAAGACCTTAAGAAGGAGGGAAAAAAGACGTATAAATTCAGGAAAAATGAACTTTTTATTTTTGTTTGAAAGAAACAGAAGAAATTCTTAAAATGCAAAAAATTATCGTCGATTTTAGAAAAAACAGTTCAAAATTTTATATTTTCAATAACATTTTGTCTTCCAGACAAATAGTTGAACTGCTGAACTGAAAGAATCCAACTTGTGAGAATTCCAAGTCAAGTATCAATAATTCTAAAAGCCATATGTGAGCTATAATTTAATGATATTTATTTTTAACGAACTATTTTAATTTTTATTTTGGTACACGATGTTTGATAATATATCAGTTTGATATTTTGGCAGTGGAAATACGAAGACATTTTGCGGTAATATATAAATAATGTGATATCTTACTGTATGCTATCTTTTTTTTTTCTTTTCATATGAAAATATTTAAGGATTACCAAAATAAGAGATATTTTTGGAAGTCAAGTTTAAGGTACAAAAGAAAATCTATTGCTGAGAAATTTGAATTGTTAAGCAATGTTGCACTCTGTACACTGCGAAAATGTATACAAGTTCATACTATATGGTATATAAGGTATACATTTATATAATATATAACAGTATATATTAAAAAATGTATACCAGTATATACCAAAAAATGTATACCAGTACATACCAGAAAATCATTACCAATATATAACAGAAAATTTATACCAGTATATACCAGAAAATGTATACCAGTATATACCAAAAATGTACACCAGTATATAAAAGAAAATGTATACCAGCATATACCACTTTATAACAGAAAATGCATACCAATTTATAACAGAAAATGTATACCAGTTTATAACAGAAAATGTATACCAGTATATACCAAATAATGCATACTTGTATATACCAGAAAATGTATACCATTATACACCAGAAAATGTAAAGCAGTATATACCATAAATAAGTGAATCACAAGAGGCAAAAAATGTTAATGGCAAATAATTTCTCCAAAAATAATTATCCAAGTAAAATTATGTACAGAATTTGAAATACTTCTACTCGAAGATAAGGATACTGTAAACTTTATTTTAAAGATTTTTTATTTATTTATTTGTTTTTCATTTCAATACTATGAACCAAAGTTCCGAAGAAAGGAAAAATAAAAACCCTCTCAAACTTTTCACTTACTTTTCATTTTAATTAAATTTGCTTTCTGCATATTCAATTTTCCATTCCTCCAATCTGAATAACAAC
Organism: Caerostris darwini; assembly: GCA_021605075.1. Taxonomy (NCBI): domain Eukaryota; kingdom Metazoa; phylum Arthropoda; class Arachnida; order Araneae; family Araneidae; genus Caerostris; species Caerostris darwini. The sequence goes on along the minus strand of BPLQ01005932.1, from coordinate 62,453 downwards.
CCTCTTCAGCATCACAAGATATTCGGCATCGCTTCGATTTGTTTCCTTTTAACCCCCTTTCCGAATAAAAATCTTTTTCCTGTCCATGAGAAGAAATAGCATTCAAACCCTCGGTGTCTGTGCATAGGTATCTCGGAGGATAAGTGTCAGGGGGAATCGGATAATCCAAGAGGGTGTCCGATGGCTGAACCATTTGCTAGATTGCCCTGGAGACCCAGGAATGGAATCTGCGGAATTTGCAAATGGAGCCTGTAAAGCAGTCATGAAACACGCATTTGTTAAATTGAACAGAAATTGAATGCAGCTGATAGTGCGCAGGTCCCGGTATCTCAAAAAGTGGGAATTTCACAATGTTTTTTTTTTTCAATATAACATTTTTATTTCAATATAAACCAAATTCTTGTCCTTTTCCTTTGTTGTCATATAAATATTCCCCGATGTTTTTTTTTTTTTTTTTTTTTTAATAAAACTATATATATTTTGTAATTCATTGCTCAACAAATCTTTCATAAAATTAAGGACAGGAATTCTTGTATTATTAAATTAATACACGAAAAAAGCAGAAAAACCTACTTTATATAATTTCCACCAGCTATTTGCCTATTGTACTCATAGTCGCAATATCACAAAAAAGCAGTGTGGGAAATTCGCAATATTTTTTTTTCAAACTAAAATCAAACTACAAACTAAATTCTTGTCCTTTTCCCTTGTTGTCATATAAATATTGTCCAATGTATTTTTTAAATAAAATTAAAAACAAATATTTCATAATAACGACATGCATGAATCTAATTAATGGTTGTAATTTAATTAAATCTTTCATAAAATTAAAGACAGAAGTTCTTATCGTATTTACAAAATTAAATAGACTAAATAAGAAGAAAAAATACTTTACACAATTTCCATATAATTTCCAAATTCTTGTCCTTTTCCTTTGTTGTCATATAAATATTCCCCGATGTTTTTTTTTAATAAAACTATATATATTTTGTTATGTGTTATGTTATGTTATGTTATATATATGTGTTTATATTAACTATATATATTTATAATATGCCTATTGTTCAATTTCTAATAATCACGGCTGAAATATTTCAAAAGGCAGTGTGGGAATTTCACAATATTTTTTTTTTCAATTTAACTGAATGAAACTGAATTCTTTTCCTTTTTCTTGCTGTCAGATAAATATTTCTCAATGTCTTTTTTAAATAAAATGATGTATATTTTGTAATTACAATGCGTATTACACAATAAATCCTTCGTAAAATACAGGATAGGTATTCATGTAATAGTTACAAAATTAAATACATTAAATAGTAAGTAGAAAAACTTACTTAATATAATTTTTAACAGCTATTTGTCTATTGTAATCATAGACTGTATGACAATGAAACACATAATGATTGAACAATTATTCATTGTTGTATTGTGTGAAGTAATAAAAAGTCATAAGTGAGCTGTAATGGAATGACATTTATTTTTAACAATCAATTTTAATTTTTATTTCAGTACAGGACGATTAATACAGTATCAATTTTATATATTTGCGAAGAAAATATCAGAACATTTTGCCTTTAATACATAAATAATATGACATCTTTTATTTTTCCTCATATGAAAATGTTTTCGTTTACTAAATTAAGAGATATTTTGAAAGTTGAGTTTAAGATACAAAAGAAGACTTATTGCTGAGAAACTTGAAGAATTAAGCAATGTTATGTTCTGTACACAACGAAAATGTTATAAGTATACCATGTATAAGTGAATCACAAGAGGCAAAAAATATTAATGGTAAATAATTTCCCCAAAAATAATTATCCAAGAAAAATTATGTACGGAATTTAAAATGCCTCTATTCCAAGATAAGAATAGTATAGACTTAATATAATGATTTATTTATTTATTTTTCATTTCAATACTATGGGCAGAAGGACCAAGGAAATAAAAAAATTAAAAAATTTCCAAAATAAAAACCCTCCTCAATCTGTTCACTCACTTTTACATTTTAATTAAATTTGCATTCTGCATATTCAATTTTCCATTCCTTCAATCCAAATAACAAGTCTCTCCAAGATCACAAAATAATCGGCATCGCTTCGATTTGTTTCCTTTTAACCCCCTTTCCGAATAAAAATCTTTTTCCTATACATAAGAAGAAATAAGATTCAAACCCTCGGTGTATGCGAACAGATATCTCGGAGCATAAATGGCAGGGAATCAGATAATCCAAGAGGGTGTCCGATGGCTGAACCATTTGGTAGATTGCCCCGGAGACCCCAGGAATGGAATCTGCGGAATTTGCAAATAGAGTTTGTAAAGCAGTCATGAAACACGCATTTGTTAAATTGAAAAGAAATTGAACGCAGCTGATAGCGAGGGGGTCCCGGTATCTCAAAAAGCAGTGTGGGAATTTGGCAATAGTTTTTTTTTTCCAATTTAACTAAATGAAACTAAATTCTTGTCCTTTTCCCTATTGTCATTTAAATATTGCCCAATGTCTTTTTAAAATAAAATTATATATATATATATATATATATATATTATAATAATGAGGTGTATTATTGAGAAAATTCTTCATAAAGTTATGGACAGGATTTTTACAAAATTAAATACATTAAATAGTAAGCAGAAAAAACTACTTTATTTAATTTTTAACAGCTATTTGTCCATTGTAATCATAGATTGTATAATAATGAATCACAGAGTGATTGAATAATTATTCATTTTTATATTTAAGAAGTAACAAAGAGACATAAAGTGGGCTATAATTTAAGTATATTTATTTTTAACAAAGACTTTAATTTTTATTTTAGTATAAAAGGGTTAATAATGTATCAATTTCATATTTTGGCGCTAGTTATATGAGGACATTTTGCTCTTAATACATAAATAATATATATTACGGTATATCTTTTTTTTTCCTCACCTGAAAATGTTTACGGTTTACTAAATTAAGAGATATTTTGGAAATTGAGTTTGAGATACAAAAAAAGGTATATTGCTGAGAAACTTGAAGTATTAAGCAACGATGTGCTTTGTACATAGCGCAAATATTATATACCATGAATAAGTGAATCACATGAGGGAAAAAAATGTAATTGGCAAACAATTTTCGAAAAAAAGAATTATCCAATAAAAATTATATACAGAATTTTCAATGCCTCTACACGAAGATAAGGACAATAGTATAAACTTAATATTAGTTTTTTTATTTATTTTTCATTTTTTTAAAAATTGTTTCTTTGGCCAATGGCCCAAAGAAAGAATTTCGGAAATAAAAACCATCCTCAATCTGTTCACATACTTTTACATTTTAATTAAATTGCATTCAGTATATTCAATTTTCCGATGCTTCAATCTAAATAATAAACCATCTTCAACATCACAAGATATTCGGCATCGCTTCGATTTGTTGCCTTTTAACCTTCTTTCCGAATAAAAATCTTTTTCCTATCCATGAGAAGAAATAGTATTCAAACCCTCGGTGTCTGTGCATAGGTATCTCGGAGGATAAGTGGCAGTGGGAATCGGATAATCCAAGAGGGTGTCCGATGGCTGAACCATTTGGTAGATTGCCCCGGAGACCCAGGAATGGAGTCTGCGGAATGTGCAAATGGAGCTTGTAAAGCAGTCATGAAACACGCATTTGTTAAATCGAAAAGAAATTGAATGCAGCTGATAGTGAGCAGGTCCCGGTATCTCAAAAAGTGGGAATTTCACAATGTTTTTTTTTCTTCAATATAACATTTTTATTTCAATATAAACCAAATTCTTGTCCTTTTCCTTTGTTGTCATATAAATATTCCCCGATGTTTTTTTTTTTTTTTTTTTTTTTTTTTAATAAAACTATATATATTTTGTAATTCATTGCTCAACAAATCTTTCATAAAATTAAGGACAGGAATTCTTGTATTATTAAATTAATACACGAAAAAAGCAGAAAAACCTACTTTATATAATTTCCACCAGCTATTTGCCTATTGTACTCATAGTCGCAATATCACAAAAAAGCAGTGTGGGAATTTCGCAATATTTTTTTTTTCAAACTAAAATCAAACTACAAACTAAATTCTTGTCCTTTTCCCTTGTTGTCATATAAATATTGTCCAATGTATTTTTTAAATAAAATTAAAAACAAATATTTCATAATAACGACATGCATGAATCTAATTAATGGTTGTAATTTAATTAAATCTTTCATAAAATTAAAGACAGAAGTTCTTATCGTATTTACAAAATTAAATAGACTAAATAAGAAGAAAAAATACTTTACACAATTTCCATATAATTTCCAAATTCTTGTCCTTTTCCTTTGTTGTCATATAAATATTCCCCAATGTTTTTTTTTTGTTTTTTTTTAATAAAACTATATATATTTTGTTATGTGTTATGTTATGTTATGTTATATATATGTGTTTATATTAACTATATATATTTATAATATGCCTATTGTTCAATTTCTAATAATCACGGCTGAAATATTTCAAAAAGCAGTGTGGGAATTTCACAATATTTTTTTTTTCAATTTAACTGAATGAAACTAAATTCTTTTCCTTTTTCTTGCTGTCATATAAATATTTCTCAATGTCTTTTTTAAATAAAATGATGTATATTTTGTAATTACAATGCGTATTACACAATAAATCCTTCGTAAAATACAGGATAGGTATTCATGTAATAGTTACAAAATTAAATACATTAAATAGTAAGTAGAAAAACTTACTTAATATAATTTTTAACAGCTATTTGTCTATTGTAATCATAGACTGTATGACAATGAAACACATAATGATTGAACAATTATTCATTGTTGTATTGTGTGAAGTAATAAAAAGTCATAAGTGAGCTGTAATGGAATGACATTTATTTTTAACAATCAATTTTTATTTTTATTTCAGTACAGGACGATTAATACAGTATCAATTTTATATATTTGCGAAGAAAATATCAGAACATTTTGCCTTTAATACATAAATAATATGACATCTTTTATTTTTCCTCATATGAAAATGTTTACGTTTACTAAATTAAGAGATATTTTGAAAGTTGAGTTTAAGATACAAAAGAAGACTTATTGCTGAGAAACTTGAAGAATTAAGCAATGTTATGTTCTGTACACAACGAAAATGTTATAAGTATACCATGTATAAGTGAATCACAAGAGGCAAAAAATATTAATGGTAAATAATTTCCCCAAAAATAATTATCCAAGAAAAATTATGTACGGAATTTAAAATGCCTCTATTCGAAGATAAGAATAGTATAAACTTAATATAATGATTTATTTATTTATTTTTCATTTCAATACTATGGGCAGAAGGACCAAGGAAATAAAAAAATTAAAAAATTTCCAAAATAAAAACCCTCCTCAATCTGTTCACTCACTTTTACATTTTAATTAAATTTGCATTCTGCATATTCAATTTTCCATTCCTTCAATCCAAATAACAAGTCTCTCCAAGATCACAAGATAATCGGCATCGCTTCGATTTGTTTCCTTTTAACCCCCTTTCCGAATAAAAATCTTTTTCCTATACATAAGAAGAAATAAGATTCAAACCCTCGGTGTCTGTGAACAGATATCTCGGAGCATAAATGGCAGGGAATCAGATAATCCAAGAGGGTGTCCGATGGCTGAACCATTTGGTTGATTGCCCCGGAGACCCCAGGAATGGAATCTGCGGAATTTGCAAATAGAGCTTGTAAAGCAGTCATGAAACACGCATTTGTTAAATTGAAAAGAAATTGAACGCAGCTGATAGCGAGGGGGTCCCGGTATCTCAAAAAGCAGTGTGGGAATTTGGCAATAGTTTTTTTTTTTTCAATTTAACTAAATGAAACTAAATTCTTGTCCTTTTCCCTATTGTCATTTAAATATTGCCCAATGTCTTTTTAAAATAAAATTATATATATATATCTATATATATATTATAATAATGAGGTGTATTATTGAGAAAATTCTTCATAAAGTTATGGACAGGATTTTTTACAAAATTAAATACATTAAATAGTAAGCAGAAAAAACTAATTTATTTAATTTTTAACAGCTATTTGTCCATTGTAATCATAGATTGTATAATAATGAATCACAGAGTGATTGAATAATTATTCATTTTTATATTTAAGAAGTAACAAAGAGACATAAAGTGGGCTATAATTTAAGTATATTTATTTTTAACAAAGACTTTAATTTTTATTTTAGTATAAAAGGGTTAATAATGTATCAATTTCATATTTTGGCGCTAGTTATATGAGGACATTTTGCTCTTAATACATAAATAATATATATTACGGTATATCTTTTTTTTTCCTCACCTGAAAATGTTTACGGTTTACTAAATTAAGAGATATTTTGGAAATTGAGTTTGAGATACAAAAAAGGATATATTGCTGAGAAACTTGAAGTATTAAGCAACGATGTGCTTTGTACATAGCGCAAATATTATATACCATGAATAAGTGAATCACATGAGGGAAAAAAATGTAATTGGCAAACAATTTTCGAAAAAAAGAATTATCCAATAAAAATTATATACAGAATTTTCAATGCCTCTACACGAAGATAAGGACAATAGTATAAACTTAATATTAGTTTTTTTTATTTATTTTTCATTTTTTTAAAATTGTTTCTTTGGCCAATGGCCCAAAGAAAGAATTTCGGAAATAAAAACCATCCTCAATCTGTTCACTTACTTTTACATTTTAATTAAATTGCATTCAGTATATTCAATTTTCCGATGCTTCAATCTAAATAATAAACCATCTTCAACATCACAAGATATTCGGCATCGCTTCGATTTGTTGCCTTTTAACCTTCTTTCCGAATAAAAATCTTTTTCCTATCCATGAGAAGAAATAGTATTCAAACCCTCGGTGTCTGTGCATAGGTATCTCGGAGGATAAGTGGCAGTGGGAATCGGATAATCCAAGAGGGTGTCCGATGGCTGAACCATTTGGTAGATTGCCCCGGAGACCCAGGAATGGAGTCTGCGGAATGTGCAAATGGAGCTTGTAAAGCAGTCATGAAACACGCATTTGTTAAATCGAAAAGAAATTGAATGCAGCTGATAGTGAGCAGGTCCCGGTATCTCAAAAAGTGGGAATTTCACAATGTTTTTATTTTTTTTTATTTTTAAATATAACATTTTTATTTCAATATAAACCAAATTCTTGTCCTTTCCCTTTGTTGTATATAAATATTTCCCGATGTTTTTTTTTTTTTTTTTTTTTTAATAAAACTATATATATTTTGTAATTCATTACTCAACAAATCTTTCATAAAATTAAGGGCAGGAATTCTTGTATTATTAAATTAATACACGAAATAAGCAGAAAAACCTACTTTATATAATTTCCACCAGCTATTTGCCTATTGTACGCATAGTCGCAATATCACAAAAAAGCAGTGTGGGAATTTCGCAATATTTTTTTTTTCAAACTAAAATCAAACTAAAAACTAAATTCTTGTCCTTTTCCCTTGTTGTCATATAAATATCGCTCAATGTATTTTTTAAATAAAATTAAAAACAAATATTTCATAATAACGACATGTATGAATCTAATTAATGGTTGAAATTTAATTAAATCTTTCATAAAATTAAAGACAGAAGTTCTTATCGTATTTACAAAATTAAATAGACTAAATAAGAAGAAAAAATACTTTACACAATTTCCATCAGCTATTTGCCTATTGTTCAATTTCTAATAATCACGGCTGAAATATTTCAAAAAGCAGTGTGGGAATTTCACAATATTTTTTTTTTTTCAATTTAACTGAATGAAACTAAATTCTTTTCCTTTTTCTTGCTGTCATATAAATATTTCTCAATGTCTTTTTTAAATAAAATGATGTATATTTTGTAATAACAATGCGTATTACACAATAAATCCTTCGTAAAATACAGGACAGGTATTCATGTAATAGTTACAAAATTAAATACATTAAATAGTAAGTAGAAAAACTTACTTAATATAATTTTTAACAGCTATTTGTCTATTGTAATCATAGACTGTATGACAATGAAACACATAATGATTGAACAATTATTCATTGTTGTATTGTATGAAGTAATAAAAAGTCATAAGTGAGCTGTAATGGAATGACATTTATTTTTAACAATCAATTTTTAATTTAATTTCAGTACAGGACGATTAATACAGTATCAATTTTATATATTTGCGAAGAAAATATCAGAACATTTTGCCTTTAATACATAAATAATATGACATCTTTTATTTTTCCTCATATGAAAATGTTTTCGTTTACTAAATTAAGAGATATTTTGGAAGTTGAGTTTAAGATACAAAAGAAGACTTATTGCTGAGAAACTTGAAGAATTAAGCAATGTTATGTTCTGTACACAACGAAAATGTTATAAGTATACCATGTATAAGTGAATCACAAGAGGCAAAAAATATTAATGGTAAATAATTTCCCCAAAAATAATTATCCAAGAAAAATTATGTACGGAATTTAAAATGCCTCTATTCCAAGATAAGAATAGTATAAACTTAATATAATGATTTATTTATTTATTTTTCATTTCAATACTATGGGCAGAAGGACCAAGGAAATAAAAAAATAAAAAAAATTCCAAAATAAAAACCCTCCTCAATCTGTTCACTTACTTCTACATTTTAATTAAATTTGCATTCCGCATATTCAATTTCCCATTCCTTCAATCCAAATAACAAGTCTCTCCAACATCACAAGATAATCGGCATCGCTTCGATTTGTTTCCTTTTAACCCCCTTTCCGAATAAAAATCTTTTTCCTATACATAAGAAGAAATAAGATTCAAACCCTCGGTGTCTGCGAACAGATATCTCGGAACATAAATGGCAGGGAATCAGATAATCCAAGAGGGTGTCCGATGGCTGAACCATTTGGTAGATTGCCCCGGAGACCCCAGGAATGGAATCTGCGGAATTTGCAAATGGAGCTTGTAAAGCAGTCATGAAACACGCATTTGTTAAATTGAAAAGAAATTGAACGCAGCTGATAGCGAGTGGGTCCCGGTATCTCAAAAAGCAGTGTGGGAATTTGGCAATATTTTTTTTTTTTTTTTTTCAATTTAACTAAATGAAACTAAATTCTTGACCTTTTCCCTATTGTCATATAAATATTGCCCAATGTCTTTTTAAAATAAAATGATATATATATATATATATATTATAATAATGAGGTGTATTATTGAGAAAATTCTTCATAAAGTTATGGACAGGAATTTTTACAAAATTAAATACATTAAATAGTAAGCAGAAAAAACTACTTTATTTAATTTTTAACAGCTATTTGTCCATTGTAATCATAGATTGTATAATAATGAATCACAGAATGATTGAATAATTTTTCATTTTTATATTGTAAGAAGTAACAAAGAGACATAAAGTGGGCTATAATTTAAGGATATTTATTTTTAACAAAGACTTTAATTTTTATTTTAGTATAAAAGGGTTAATAATGTATCAATTTCATATTTTGACGGTAGTTATATGAGGACATTTTGCTCTTAATACATAAATAATATATATTACGGTATATCTTTTTTTTTTTCCTCACCTGAAAATGTTTACGGTTTACTAAATTAAGAGATATTTTGGAAATTGAGTTTGAGATACAAAAGAAGACATATTGCTGAGAATCTTGAAGTATTAAGCAACGATGTGCTTTGTACATAGCGCAAATATTATATACCATGAATAAGTGAATCACATGAGGGAAAAAATGTAATTGGCAAATAATTTTCGAAAAAAAGAATTATCCAATAAAAATTATATACAGAATTTTCAATGCCTCTACACGAAGATAAAGACAATAGTATAAACTTAATATAAGTTTTTTTTATTTATTTTTCATTTTTTAAAAAATTGTTTCTTTGGCCAATGGCCCAAAGAAAGAATTTCGGAAATAAAAATCAACCTCAATCTGTTCACTTACTTTTACATTTTAATTAAATTGCATTCAGTATATTCAATTTTCCGATGCTTCAATCTAAATAATAAACCATCTTCAACATCACAAGATATTCGGCATCTCTTCGATTTGTTTCCTTTTAACCCTCTTCCCGACTAAAAATCTTTTCCCTATCCATAAGAAAAATAGGATTCAAACCCGCGGTGTCTGCGCACAGGTATCTCGGAGGGTAAGTGGCAGGGTGAATCGGATAATCCAAGAGGGTGTCCGATGGCTGAACCATTTGGTAGAATGCCCCGGAGACCCAGGAATGGAATCTGCGGAATTTGCAAATGGAGCTTGTAAAGCAGTCATGAAACACGCATTTTTTAAATCGAAAAGAAATTGAATGCAGCTGATAGTGAGTGGGTCCCAGTATCTCAAAAAAGCAGTGTGGGAATTTCACAATATTTTTTTTTTCAATTTAACTGAATGAAACCAAATTCTTGTCCGTTTCCCTTGTTATATAAATATTGCCTAATGTCTTTTTTAACCCTTTGCACTCGAGGGCTTCGCAGCGGAGCCATTTAAAATTTGTCATCAAGCTCGAAGGCTCCGCTACGGAAACTATGTAAATAACAATATAAATAAAGCTTTCTTTTACGGCGTATATGAAACTTACATGTGAATATGATCTTTTCACTAAAATCGCTTCGAGTTGCTGGTAATACGAATGAAAAAAAACTTCGAGTGTAAAGGGTTAAATAAAATTATGTATATTTTGTAATAATGATGTGTATTACTCAGTAAATCCTTCATAAAATAAATACATTAAATAGTAAATAGAAAAACATTACTTTATATATTTTTTAACAGCTATTTGTCTATTGTAATCATAGACTGTATGATAATGAATAACAGAATGATTGAATAATTATTCATTTTTTTATACTGTATGAAGTAACAAAAAGGCATAAGTAAGCTATAATTTAATGATATTTATTTTTTACAAACGATTTTAATTTTCATTTTAGTATAAAATGATTAATGTTATATCAATTTCAAATTTTGGCGGCAGAAATAAGAGGACATTTTGCAGTTAATACATAAATAAAATATCTTACGGTTTATCTTTTTTTTTCATATGAAAATGTTTACTGTTTACTAAAATAAGAGATACTTTTGAGTTGAGTTAAAGGATACAAAAGATTTTTCGTAAGAAACTTGAAGAATTAAGTAATTCTAGACTCTGTACATAACGAAAATGTTATGTTAATGTTAAACATTACTGGTAAATAATGTCACAAAACATTATCCAAAAAAAATTGTGTACAGAATTTAAAACACCTCTATTAGAAGATAAGGATAGTATAAAATGATTATTTATTTATTTATTTTTCATTTCAATACTATGGGTCAATGGACTAAAGAGAAAGAATTTCAAAAATAAAAACCATCCTCAATCTGTTCACTCACTTTTACATTTTAATTAAATTTGCATTCCGCATATTCAATTTTCCATTCTTCCAATCTGAATAACAGCCTCTCCAACATCACAAGACATTCGGTATGGCTTCGATTTACTTCCTTTTAACCCCCTTTCCGAATAAAAATCTTTTTCGTATCCATAAGAAGAAATAGGATTCGAATCATCGGTATCTGGGCGTAGGTATCTCGGAGGATAAGTGGCAGGGAATCGGATAATCCAAGAGGGTGTCCGATGGCTGAACCATTTCATTTGGTAGATTGCCTCGGAGACCCACGAGTGGAATCTGCTGAATTTTCAAATGGAGCTGGTAAAGCAGTCATGAAACATGCATTTGTTAAATTGAAAAAAAATTGAATGCAGCTGATAGTGAGTGGGTCTCAGTATCTCAAAAAGCAGTGTGGGAATTTCGCAATATTTTTTTTTTCAATTTAACTGAATGAAACTAATATTTTGTCCTTTCCCTTGTTGTCGTATAAATATTGCCCAATGTCTTTTTTAAATAAAATGATGTATATTTTGTAATAATGATGTGTATTACTGAGTAAATCCTTCATAAAAATAATGAGAAGAATTCTTTTAATATTTAGATAATTAAATACATTAAATAGTAAGCATAAAAAATTAATTTATATAATTTTTAACAGCTATTTGTTTATTGTAATCATAGACTGTATGATAATGAATCACAGAATGATTGAATAATTATTCATTTTTATATTGTACGAAGTAACCAAAAGGTATAAGTGCATTATAATTTAATGATATTTATTTTTAACAAACGATTTTAATTTTTATTTTAGTATAAAATGGCTAACACTATATCTATTTCATATTTTGGCGGTAGAAATATGAGGACATATTGCCTTTAATGCATAAATATCTTAAGGAATATATTCGTTTCCTTATATGAAAATGTTTACGGGTTACTAAAATAAGAGATATTTTGGAAGAAAAGTTAAAGATACAAAAGTAAGATTTATTGCTGAGAAACTTGAAGAAGTAAGCAATGATGTGCTCTGTACACAGCGAAAATATATACTATGTATATACATACCATTGTATACTATATGGTATAATGTATACCGGTATATGTATTATGAATAAGTTCTTAAGATAGAAAAAAGAAACATTACTAACAAATAATTTCCCAAAAAAAGAATTATCCAAGACAAATTATGTACAGAATTTAAAACACCTCTTTTCAAAGATAAGGACAGCATGAACTTAATGTAAGGGTTTTTTTCTTGCATATTTTTTCATTATAAAACCGTGGGCCAAAGGACAAAAAAAAAAAAAAAAAAGAATAAGAATTTCAAAAAATAAAATCCCTCCTAGATTTTTTCACTTACTTTTACAGTACATTTTAATTCAATTCAATTCAATATTCAATTTTCCATTCCTTCAATCTAAATAACAACCCTTTCCCCATCACAAGATATTCGGCATCGCTTCGATTTGTTTCCTTTTAACCTCCTTTCCGAATAAAAATCTTTTTCCTATCCATGAGAAGAAATAGCATTCAAACCCTCGGTGTCTGTGCATAGGTATCTCGGAGGATAAGTGGCAGGGGGAATCGGATAATCCAAGAGGGTGTCCGATGGCTGAACCATTTGCTAGATTGCCCTGGAGACCCAGGAATGGAATCTGCGGAATTTGCAAATGGAGCTTGTAAAGCAGTCATGAAACACGCATTTGTTAAATTGAAAAGAAATTGAATGCAGCTGATAGTGAGAGGGTCCCAGTATCTCAAAAAGCAGTGTGGGAATTTCGTAATAGTTTTTTTTTTCAATTTAACTGAATGAAACCAAATTCTTGTCCTTTTCCGTGTTGTCATATAAATATTGCCCAATGTTTTTTAAAATAAATTGATAGCATATATTTTATAAAAACGATAAGCACTACTACGTAAAGACATTAGACATCACTGCATTATTAAATTAATCACAGAAATTCTTATCGTATTTATAAAAAGCACGTTATATAAGCAGAAAAATACTTAATATAGTTTTCAACAGCTATTTGTCCATTGTAATCATAGGCTGCAGGATAATAAATCACAGCATAATTAAATAATTTTTCACTTTTATATTGTATGAAGTATCATATCATACATTCGTTTTTATATATTTATTGAAAAACATTTAAATATAGTGATATATGTTACTAAATTATTTCTGCTTTTATGTGGTAAAAATCTCTAATAGATTTGTACAGTTTTAGAATTATTAACTTATATTAAAGGAAATTTATATTATTTAATCCTAATCATACGAAGAAAAATCACTAGAAAAAAAAATTATTTATAATATTGATATCAATTTAAACATCTATCGCAATTAGTGTTACTGTTTTAAACTTCTGCAACAAATGTTTACAAAAAATTTGAATTACTATACATATTTATATCTATATATAATATTAAATATCTCAAGCAATATATCAATAAAAGAGTCGCACATTCTTGAAAAGAATATGAATTTCGAGTAAATCTTAGATTGATTGCCACATAGCTAATGCATGAATGATTTGCTAAAAATTGACCAAGTCGATTTACATTTAAAAGGAAAGATATTTTTATATCCGTTGAATAATTTATCATGAATCTTAATTTATTTATTAGACATCTACCTATTTTTACGAAGAAAACTTAGAATATTCTTTTTTTTCCCTCCAAGGAATATGACAGCGTTTATTTCCGAAATTGAATTCTGTTCGTAAAACGGCATTCAAAAGTAATGTCAAATATTTTTAACAAAGGAAGGACTAGAGGCTATGTCCGCATAATAAATAAGCTGTGTGAAATTTCCTACAATTGAAAAAGAAATTGAATTTCATTCTCTTTTTATATTGGATTCGGCGATACGTCTTTTCTTTCTCTCTCTATTGCTTCAAAATTCAATTTCTAATCTTCCGAATAGAATATACCAAAAGTATTTTGAAATATTAATCTACAAAATAATATCCCAGGACTAAGTAGAATGTTTTAAACAATGCGATTTATTTATTTCATGGTATATATACATGGCTGCTCAGAAAAGTCAGTTTCTATAAAATTCAAGAAATGGAATACATTCAATTTTTCTTCTATTTGTAATTCATGTTTATCAAAATGGAATTTAAATTTCAATAAAATTAAAATTGCAAAATATACAGGCATAACCAAACAATATTTTTTTTTAAAAATCTGATAAACAAATATAGTTATTTATTTAAATATATTTTAAATCTTGATTTTCAATTCTTTTGTATATCAGTAACCAAATATAATAGAATGGTTATATAATGAAAAGGAAAAATAAATAACTAAAATTTTATTAGTTTTTTTTAAATCATTTAATTATTTTTATATAGAAATGTCTAAACTTATAGTGCCTATGTAGTCACACTTCTCAAAAAATAGAATTTTTATTTATTGTCATCTCTTTCAAAATAGCAATAGTAAACAATTCTCTTTTACAAAAATAAACGAGTTTAAATTATTTTATTTTGTGATACACTTAAAACTTAATTTAATCATCAGTTAGTATTACGTATCTATAATGTTAAGTATTTGAAAATCTTATCAGATACTTTACATTTAAATTTTTATTTTCTATTGAATTATTTAAGATTATAAATTAATTAATAATAAAATTTTAATGAACTTTACTTGTTGTTTTTATTAATATACGTATTAGATTTCATTATATAACTGGTTAATTAATTACTAAAATTATAGGACAATTTTATGGAGTATAAGAAATTTTGTCTCATATTATAAGCATGATGCCGTAATTTTTGTTGTTATTCTACCATATTTTAAAATGAAAAAATAATATGAATATTCTGATATGAATTCACTCCCAAAATAAAATAATTATAATTTTGTTAAAATCCCTAATTAGATTTATATTGCTTCATAAAACATCTTAACTTCTTAATTTAGATAAATGATTGACATACAGTGAAATATATACCAATCATACCTTAAATATTGCAATTGACATGCATTTCTTGTGCCTCTATTAATACTGCAACTTGTGTCCTTATTTAGACATAACACTTATTTCACATTTCTACTGTACTGGGCAATTTAAACATGACACGCAATTGCTTCCTCTGACATCTTTAATATTACACTGCTCTTCCTACTAACGCATCTTGAAGAAACTGTAATCTATCCCAGAAAGCCCATGTCCTATCTCAGGTGGTCTTCCTAAATAATGCATCCGATTCATTTTCGTAAGTGAAGCAAGGCCAAACATTAATTTTGGAAGGACAATGGATTTTCCCAGGATAGAGAATTTAATGGATACTCCAAGTAATGTCTCACGCGGGATTCATGAGACTCTGCAAAATATTTTAGAGTGAATTGTCAGTAGTTTCTCAAATAAGCATGTGTGAGTGTACGTTCTACAGTTAGAAACAGTGTCTACAGTTAGAAATGTTTCAAATAGTTTATGCGTTCTCAAAAGCTATCAGAAATTTACCATTATATCTTTGAATTTATTAAGATTCGTTTTAAATTTAATATTCACTTTATATTATTTCATATAAGGGTTCAAAAAAGCAAAATCTAACTTTTTAGGTTTGGACACATTTGGTAGGAAAAACAAACGGCTCAGTGTATTGTACAATTTAATTTGATACCAGATATAAAACAAACAAACAAATAATAATAATAATAATTAAAAAAATTAAGATTACAATGGCAAATAAGAGAAAAGTAATGTTTCGGATATTTTTCCCAAAGGAGGTTTTTTTAAATTCCTGAAAAATTTTAACAACTGAACTAAAAAATATCCCAGAAAATATAGACATTTAATGTTTATACCTCATTTACTATTAATCGAACAGGTAAGGCATCATTAGGCTATAGAACAGGGAGATTTTAATGTAGAGGTTCAAGACCCAAACATAAAGTAACCTAACCATAGTAAGCTTGTAAATAAAGTACAAACCTCCTTAAATATAAAGTACAAACCTCCTTTCTGTCTACTGGCAGATTTCGAGACGCGAGAACTTTTCTTCTTTTTACGGGGTAGGGATGTCAGCAATAAGCCCAAATTATATATATAAAATCAGCGGATATAATTCTCAATGTTTTAAACAAATTTGCCATTTCATTTTACAGAGTTCAATTAGTGCTATGTCGAAGAATGGACAATGCTGGTCTAGAGTTCTAGATTTTAACGGTTAGTAGTTTAGTGTTTTGAACTGGAAAGCTCAGTTCAACCCCTCACAGTAAGATATATATCAATGTTCTTGTGGCAAAGTTGGCGATGGACATGGGGACGATAAATCTTTAAATAAAAATATTTCAGTGGGTTCAATGAGGAAGATGTGGAATGAAAATATTTTCTACCATGTAGTATGTTGGGGTGTTCATGCTAAAAACCATAGAATAAATTTGGGAAACTAAAAGAATGTTTTCAATATAAATTAGTCAAAACGATCAAAGGATTCTTCATTTTCCATATTTTATTGAACTATATGCATTGCAATTATTATCAATCATGTTTTTGTAACTTTATCCATTCTGTAAGCTTTTACTTTAACCAAACGGAAAAGGGGTATTAGATTATTGAAACAAAGGTGTGATGTTGATGTAAAATTTCATAGCCGAAACGCAAATATGCGTAATGTATTTTGCTTCTACATAAGCGAATTATACGAACAAGTAAACGATCATTAAATTATGAATGATCATTAAATGAAGTAAATGATCACTAAATGATTTCCAATGATCATTAACGAAAAATTATAAAAATAATAACAATGAAAAACAAAATAAAAAGGTTTTTTTTTTTAATAAGACCCTTAATCTCCTTACAATCTTTTGTAAGGATGAAAAAAAATAGACTCAATGTATATATTTACTTATATTCAAAGTTGGAGAGCTTTGATTATTCAACATCAATATAACAATGTGATTTGCATTTAAAATTTTTGCATAACATATATACAATAACTCCTAAAAGCATTTCAATATAGTCAATCGTGGGTTTTTTATTAATCATTGAAATACGTTTTGTTCTTGATTTTTTTTTTTTTTTTTTTTTGAATATTTTGGTTCTTCTTCCAAACTAAATTAGTTCCATCCTATAAAATATTGATCAACGGCAGTTAAATGGAATCAGATTTAAAGCAAATTAGGCAAAATGATCTTTAAAAATGAAATATTATTTTTTAAAAACAGCAATATACACTTATTTCAACAGTAAATTTTTACATATTGTACATTTTGCAGTAATACGACTTAGAATTTATTTAATTACATTATTAAAATAAGACCAACAATTTTCCTCTTTATATGAAAATAAACCTTCAAATGCTGTAAAATATTTGGTCTAATTATGTTAGTTAAGAAATAACGCGGTAAATGTTTTGCAAATTATTGTAACATCACGTTAATTTTGGGATATTTTGAAGAAATATTTATGAAAACATCGTTATGAAGTAATTTCTAGATTAATTTTTTAAAAGCATTTTCGATAGTTTGAAATTAATATTGAATTTAAATATATCCATAGAAATTCATAGAAATGAGTCAATAGATGTGTTTCAACTTCTATTTTATCATTTAGTAATCTTTGGAACCTGAGAGAATAACATTCTTGATAAAATTTTCTAATGAAAAACAAAATAGAAAGGTTTCTTTAAATTTTGACATCTAACCTCCTTACAATCTTTTGTAATAATGAAAAAGACAATGCATATTTTCTTACACCCAAAGTTGGAGAGTTTTAATTATTCAACATCAATATAACAATGTGATTTATATTTAAACTCTTTTGCATAACATTTAATATGACTAGCTCCTAAGAGCATTTTAATATAGCCAATCATGGATTTGTTATTTATCATTAAAATACATTTTGTCTTTGGAAATTCCTGAATATTGTGGTTCTTCTTCCAAACTAAATTAGTTCTACCCTAAAAACACACTGCTCAATGATAGTTAAATAGAATTAGATTTAAAGCAAATTAAGCAAACATATTTTATTTAAAATTGAAAAATTATTTTATAAAAACAGCATCATAACCAGATTTTAAGATTAAATTTGTAATTTAATATTTTGCAGAAATATGAGTTAGAAATTATTTAATTATAATATTAAAGTAATATTTCAACAATTTCCATTTTTATATAAAAATAAACCTACAAATGCTGTAAAATATTTGATCTAATTATGTTATTTAAGATATAACGCAGAAAATGTTTCCCTAATTATCTTTGGTATATGTTGAAAAAATATTTATGAAAATAGCTTGATAAAGTAATTTGATTCATCTTTTTAAATATATTTTCGATATTAATATTGAACTTAAATATATCCACATTAAAATAAATTCCTAACATCATTTTAAGAAAATGCTACTCTATAAGAAGTTCATAGAAATGCGTCAATAGATGTGATTAAACTCCCTTCAACATTTAGTGAGCTGAAATAACATGGAATATAAATGTCCTGAGAGCATAATATTCTTGATAAAATTATCTTCAGAATAATACAGAATCATCATTAGAATAGTATATTATTTGCTTCTTTACAGGATAACTGTCTCTCACTCGATATTTATATAATTTTAGTGCTATTATTTCTTTTGCAAACAATTTCTGCAGTGCTATCAATATTTTTGCTGCCAATCACTTGTCTTATTGATATTTGTATATATTTTATAATACTTAGCTTCGTCTCTGAAGCAGACATGTTATTCGATTTTTTTCGTGGAACTGACTTTAAAACAAAAGAAACTTTCGAATAACTTATACTGTTTCCTGGGATTTTTCTGAACATGTTCATACTTTTTTTTTCTGGTGTACTTCCATTTTGAGAAGATTTTGTTATTAATTTTTTGTTAGATATAGGTAGATAGATACTCAGATTCATTTAGAATTTATAAATTACCAATTATTTAGTAAAATCAAAATGTGTTAAATTGAAGAAGAATTAATATTAGCAAGTGGTTAATATATTTATTTTATTTTTAATGTAGAGTTTCGTTATATATATAATTTTTCGTTTACTTTCGATTGTCCATTGCATTAGCTTCTTATTTTGCTGTGAATAAACTTATAAAAACTTAATTTGCAATAGATTTTAAAAGGAAAACATTATATGCTTTCTGGGTGCTCAAGATAATCATCCAAGCATGGTCCACCTTTTTAAAAGATTCTCAAATTAAGAAATGTAGTGGGGGAGAACGTTTAAAAAAACGTCAATCTCTTTAATACGTCTCATCTATTTAAAGAACGTCCTAATTTATTTTTCATTTGAACTTTCTAGACTTATTCTCTGTTCTAGATTTTTAAAATAATTTTGTCTAAACTTAATATAACAGCGTATTGGATTCTGAAAACTGTATATAACTATTTGTAGCTTAAAGTAATAACCAAAATTACTTTTATTTCAGTTGTTCAATACAACAAAACATTAAAAGATGAAAAGACAAATTGCTCTTTATCAATCTAAAAAAAAGATGCTTAAAAAACCACAGTATTGTAAAACAAATGGTTTACATTTATCAATAGAAATGAAAGAATGAATAAAACAGCTTAGCAAAAAAGACAGAGAGATATGGTGTTAGGGATAAAAGTTATATTAGATTTATTCTATTTAAGTATGTTTTCATACAGAAATTAGCATATATTTTCTCGCCACCAACAGTTCACGTTCCCTTTTTCTTATTATGCAGAAAATGCATCGACTACAATAGCTCGTATTTATATTCAAAAAATGTTTTGAATGTTGGATAGAATTATGTTTTTTTGAGGAAAAAAGTTTATTTTGGCTGTCCTTACAGATTTTTTTTTCTAAATGATAAAGTAGAAAAATACATCACGTGATTGTTTTGAATAATGAACTACTTAATGGAAAGCATTGAATTTCCCTAAAGATTTAAACAAACATATTTGAATTCAGAAACTCTTATACTGCATTCTAAATTATCCCCATACTGTATTACTTCAATATTTTTAGTGAACATCTTTTCTTTTTCTGAAACATGTATTGAAAATCTTTTCATGTTATACCAATTAGTAGTTGCGTTTGAAATTTTACATCAATTACAAATTACTATGATTTTATATATACTTTAATATTCTTGAACAGTTCTCGAATTTTAACTAAGATATATAGTGCACCAAATTATCGAAACAGAATATGAATATTCTCATCTAAAGATCTAGAAGCATTTTTAGTAAATAACTCTGCAACTATATATAAGGAGAAGAAAGGTTTTGCTTGACTCTGATGAAATGACTTGGCTGATAGTTTTCTAAAGAATAAACTTAATTTAATATCATGTACGTCACTAATTTATGTTTTACCCTACTTCTAGTCATTCTGCGGAATTACAAAATGAGCACTCTAAATTATTTTAAATATTCTAAATATAAAAAAAAAAATTGAAAAGGGAATTCTACATTGATTAAAAATTGTATACACAGAACCAAAAAATTCTACTACAATACATTTTTTTTTTAGTTTTTTTTTCCAAGAATAACAAAATAATATTTATTATAAATAAGAATTCAAGGTGTTAATCTCATCAAGAAAAAAAATATAGCTGATTATTAATTTAATTAGTAATGAATCTTATAAAAATTTTGTAATATATTGTTACATAGTTTAAATAATATAATATTAATAATATATTGTTATTAAATATGCGATTTGTATGTATGTAATTTAATAATAATATACTATATTGTAATATATTGTAAATTTATATAGCTTCATAAAAAAAATCCTTAACTTCTTAATTTTGATAAATGATTGACGTACAGTTAAATATATACCAATCATACCTTGCAGTTGACATGCATTTCTTGTGCCTCTATTAATATTGCAACTTGTGTCCTTATTTAGACATAACACTTATTTCACATTTCTACTGTACTGGGCAATTTAAACATGACACGCAATTGCTTCCTCTGACATCTTTAATATTACACTGCTCTTCCTACTAACGCATCTTGAAGAAACTGTAATCTATCCCAGAAAGCCCATGTCCTATCTCAGGTGGTCTTCCTAAATAATGCATCCGATTCATTTTCGTAAGTGAAGCAAGGCCAAACATTAATTTTGGAAGGACAATGGATTTTCCTAGGATAGTGAATTTAATGGATACTCCAAGTAATGTCTCATGCGGGATTCACGAGACTCTACAAAGTATTTTAGAGTGAATAGTCAGTAGCAGTTCAGACACTCATGTGTGAATGCACGTAATCTATAGCTAGAAATGTTTCAAATAGTTTATGCATTCTCAAAGCTAAACAGAAAATTATAATTATTTCTTTGAATTCATTAGGATTAATTATACGCACATTCACATTATATTATTTCATATAAGGGTTAAAAAAAGCAATATCTAACTTTTTAGGTTTGGACACTTTGGTAGAAAAAAAAATGCCCAGCGTAATAAAACAAAAAATCTATATAATAATAATAATTAAAATTAAAAAATTAAGATTTTAATGACAAATAAGCAAAAAGTAATATCTATAAAGTATATCTCTGAAAGTAATATTCTGATATTTTTCCCAACGAATTTCGTTTTAATAAATGAGAAGTTTAAGAAATTTTAATAATTGAATTAAGAAATATCTCAGAAAATATAGACATTTAATGTTTACACCTCATTTATTATTAATCGAACAGGGAAGACATCATCAGGCTATTAAATAAGGGTTTGTTGATGTAAAGGGTAAAGATACAAATGTAAAGAGACATAAGCATAGTAGGCATGCAAATAAAGTAAAAACCTCATTAAATAAATTAGTTTTTGTTAATATTTATTCATTTATTTATAATATACATACATATATAAAATCAATGGATAGCTATCTAAATGTTCTAAGAAACGATACAGTATTTAGTTAGTGCTATATCGAAGATTATGTGTCATCAAATTATGAATGATCATTAAATGGAGTAACTGATCACTAAATGAATTCCCATGATCATTAAATGAAGTAAATGATCACTAAATGATTTTCAATGATCATTAACGAAAACTTATAAAAATAATAACAATGAAAAACAAAATAAAAAGGTTTTTTTTTTTTTTTTTTAATAAGACCTTTAATCTCCTTACAATCTTTTGTAAGGATGAAAAAAAAATAGACTCAATGTATATATTTACTTACATTCAAAGTTGGAGAGCTTTGATTATTCAACATCAATATAACAATGCGATTTTGATTTAAAAATTTTGCATAAAATTTAATAGGTGTAACTCCTAAAAGCATTTCAACCTAATCAATCGTGTTTTTGTTATTTATCATTATTTAGCATTTTGTCCTTGTATTTTTTTTTTAATATCTTGGTTCTTCTTCCAAGCTAAATTAATTCTACCTTAAAAGACATTATTCTACGATAGTTAAATGGAATTAGTCTTAAAGCAAATTAGAAAAATATTTTATTTAGAACCAAAAAATTATTTTATAAAAATAGCCTCATAGATTTCAAGATTAAATTTTTACATACTGCACATTTTGCAGGAAAATTAATTAAAAAGTATTTAATTTCATAATTGAAATTAGATTTCAAGATGTTCTAACTTTATATAAAAATAAACATTCAAATGCTGTAAAATATTTGATCTAATTATCTTGTATATATCATGTATGTATCTAATAAACTTCATATCGAACATTACTATAACACCACATTATCTTTGGGATATGTTGAAAAAATATTTATGTAGACGATGAAGTAACGAAGAAGTAATTTCTAGATTCATTTTTTAAAATGCATTTCGGATAGTTCCAAATTAATATTGAATTTAAATATATCCACATCATACTAAATTCCTAGCATCATTTTAAGAAAATGTTACTCTATAAAACAATTCATAGAGCGTCAATAGATGTGTTTGGACTTCTATTTCGTCATTTAGTGAGCTGCAATAACATGGAATATATTGTCCTGAGAGCATAATATTCCTGATAAAATTATCTTCAGAATATTACAGAATCATCATTAGAATAGTATATTATAGTGTTTTTTTTTTCTTCCTGGATAACTGTTTATCATTCGATTAATGTTGACTAAACAACATTAAAATTAATCTGAGGAAGATTAATGTCAATGTTATTTCTTTTGCTATCAATTTATGCAGTGCTATCAATATTTTGTTTATCTATCTCTTTGCTTATTGATATTTGTATATATTTTATAAAACTTAGCTTCGTCTCTGTAGCAGACATGTTCTTTGGGGTTTTTTTTCGGAACTGACTTTAAAACAAAATAAACTTTTGAATAACGTATACTGTTTCCTGGGATTTTTCTGAACATGTTCATACTTTTTTTTCTCTAGTGTACTTCCGTTTTCTGTAGATTTCGTTATTTGTTTTTGCATACATACATACATGCATTGTATATATATATCCGATTTTGATTCCCCAAAATTAATCTGATATTATATATTCCATAAAGATTATATATATATATATTTTCAGATTCATTTAGAATGTATAATTTCAAATTCATTTAGTAAAATCTAAGTGTGTTAAATTGCCGAAGAGTTAATATTAGAAGTGGTTAATACATTTATTTTATTTTTAATGTAGAGTTTCGTTATATATATAACTTTTCATTTACTTTCGATTGTCTTTTGTATTAGCTTCTTTCTTATTCTATGAATAAACTTAATAAAAAACTAAATTTTTAATAGATTTTAAAAACAAAAAAATTATATGCTTTCTGGGTTCTAAAGGCAATCATTTCAAGCATGTTACACCTTGTAAAAAGATACTCAAATTAAGAAATGGAGTCGAGGTTAACGTTTAAAGAGCACCCCTCTCTTTTATACGTCTACTCTAATTAAAAAATATCCTACACTCTTTTCCATTTGAACTTTCTAGACTTATTTTCTGTTCTAGACTTTTAAAAACCTTTTGTCTAAACTATAATATAACAGCGTATTGGATTCTGAAAACTGTATATAACTATTTGTAGCTTAAAGGAATAACCAAAATTACTTTTATTTCAGTTGTTCAATACAACAAAACATTAAAAGATGAAAAGACAAATTGCTCTTTATCAATCTAAAAAAAAGATGCTTAAAAAACCACAGTATTGTAAAACAAATGGTTTACATTTATCAATAGAAATGAAAGAATGAATAAAACAGCTTAGCAAAAAATAGACTGAAAGATATGGTGTTAGGGATAAATGTTATATTAGATTTATTCCATTTAAGTGTGTTTTCATACAGAAATTAGCATACACTTTCTCGCCACCAAGAGTTCATGTTCCTTTTTCTTATTATGCAGAAAATGCATCGACTGCAATAACTCGTATTTATATTCAAAAAATGTTTTGAATGTTGGATAGAATTATGTTTTTTGAGGAAAAGAGTTTATTTTCGTTGTCCTTACAGATTTTATTTTTATTCTATTCTAGGTGATAAAGTAGAAAAATACATCACGTGATTGTTTTGAATAATGAACTACTTAATGGAAAGCATTTGAATTTCCCTAAAGATTTAAACAAACATACATGAATACAGAAACTCTTATAACGAATTCTGAATTAGCCTCATACTGTATTACTTTAATATTTTTAGTAGTGCTACATGTATTGAAAATTCTTTGACGTCATACTAATTAGTAGTAATGTTTGAATTTTTACCTCATATGTAAATTACCATGATTTTAAATATATTTTAATATTCTTTAATAGTTCTCGAATTTTACCTATGATATATTGTACCAATTATTGAAACAGAGCATGAATATTCTCATCTAAAAATCTACAAGCCTGTTTAGTAAATAACACTGCAACTCTATTTATAAGAAAAAGAGTTTTACCATACTTTCATGAAATGATTTGGCTGATAGTTTTCTAAAGAATAAATTTAATTTAATATTATGTATCTTACTAATTGTTTTTTTACCCTGTCGTTAGTCATTCTTTGGAATAACAAAATGAGCATTCCAAATTACTTTAAATATTCTAAATATAAAAAAAAACCACTTTGAAGAAAGGATTCTACATTTATCAAAAGTTTTATATACAGAACAAAAAATTATTTTACAATACCTGTTTTAAAGTCATTTTTTCAAAAAAATAACAAACAAATTTTATTTATTATAAGAATTCAATGTGTTATCTTCTCAAGAAAAATATAGAGCTGACTATCAATTTAGATTGCAATGAATCGTATAAAAATTTTGTAATATAAAGTGTTTTTCTTTCTTGTGCTATTCTACACAATGAGAATATGGTAAACTTCTTCCTTCAGTTATTTTATTTTAAAGTATTTTTTGTAATAGATGCCAAGTACATTTTACTAGGAAAAGTATTTTTATAAATAAAAGCATTCACTTAAAAGTATGTGATTAATTTATTCAAAACGAATTACTGGCTATGCATTTATAAAAAAAGTAGAATACATCTACATTTAGAAGAAAAGTAGAATGCATCTACATTTAGAAGAAAAGTAGAATGCATCTACATTTAGAAGAAAAGTAGAATGCATCTACATTTAGAAGAAAAGTAGAATACATGTACATTTTGAAAAAATTATCAAAATCTTACTATTTTAATCTCATATACATATTTAAATTTTATGTGAGTAACTAAAAGATAACAAGTATTACATATTTATTAACAGTTAATTGTAAAAATAAAACTGCTATAACCATAATATGTTTTATTACAAAAAAATAATATTTCTCCTAGCATGCTGATAGCTAAATAAAACGACGGAATATTATTAATTCAGAAAAGAGCATACGAATCCAAAGAAAACAAGCAAAAAAAAAAGTCATCATCATTTTATATAGATGAATAATTCAATAAACATAAACACAATCTGCTTTTTTTCCCCAGCATAAAAAAAACATCTAGAATGAAGAAGATAGAAATTAAATTATTCAAAGAGCAAAAAAAAAAATATTAAAATAAAAAATTCCGAATGACATATTAATAAGGAATATTTCAGTAATTTATCTACTGACGGCCTAGGATAACTATGTAGAAGCTATTTTTCTTTTTCTTCAGAAAAAAAAATACATTCGATCGTTAAAAAACAGAAAAAGAGATAGGTAAAGAAAATTCCAGTCTGATGGCATCCATAGCTGCAGCCAGCAACCATTCTAGAAATTCCATTTTCACCCATCGAATTTCGCGCCCCATTTGATACCTTGACGAAAAAGTCACCGTTACGGTCCCCGTTACGAGGTATCCAAACGACGCATAAAACTATTTTAAATATAAGCCACTTACTTACGTTTAGTGGGACATCTTTTCGACAAATTCCTCCGGAGCTTCAAGACGATTATAGTCCTTGGAAAAAAACAAACATTACGATGGCTGCGTCACAAGAAGAAAAAAAGAAGTATGTCCCGTTACATTTGATGGCTGAATTCCTTTCCAGGACATTTCATCATGCAATGGTGACAAATGGGGATATTAAACTGGGCATTTGTTTCTTTAGACAGCCTGTAATAATGAAAAAGATAAGTGCGATATATGTCAGCGATTAATACATATCGCGAGATATTAATGTCATACAAATGATTGTGGAATGGCAGTTGCTCATACGTGTCAGGCGATTTGGTAGATTGTATTTATTCGGAGGATTTTTGGAGTGTGTGTGTGGGGAAGGTTCTTTATAAATGGGTGATGATTCTTTTTTATTATTTTTTAAATGAATTGTTTTATAGTTTTCCTCAATATATTATGATGCAACCCAAAAAAAGTTTAATAATATTTATCGATATAATAAATAGATAAATGTGTACAATAAATAGACACATAGATACATATAATAGAGATAAGATTATTGAATGAATTTATAATGCAAAAAACTGTATCAAATTGTCGGAACATTTACATTTACAATCTGAAATAAGCATTCTTTTGATAACAAAACATAATGCTTTATGATACTCATTTTTTTGTTTTATTGAATTTTATAAAGTACATTATTGATAAAAAATAAAAAGTAAGAAAGAAAGAAATTTTTTTGATAAAAAAAAATAGTTCAATATTATAAATATTTTATTATAAATTTTCTCAAAATGTTAATCTTAGTTAACCAAACTGATGACATTTATTTAACGTCAGTAAAATATATACTCTTATAAGGCACGAGCAGTATGATAGGTAGAGTTGTGGGTATGGTTAGATCTCCGTTTCCAAAGTGTAAGAAACCAAATACTTTCTATTGTCTTTTATTCATCTTAATTATGATATTCAATTGCATTTGCCGAGCAGACCACAAGATCACCATATTTAAGAGTGATAGTGCCAAATTGTCGCAAAAAGTGCCAGCAATCCCTCAGGTGTGCTCTTGGTTAATATGGAATCAACATCGGCCATTTATGAGACGAATGGCATTATGCCAAATTAGTCAATATTTAAAAAAAAACCACTACTTAACGATCGCGTTAAAAATTAGGATGTAGCTATAAATATTACAAGAAAGTAAACACTGGTTACATGCATCATCCTTGTATAGTGGTAATATGATTAGATTCAGAAAAGTAAACAATAAGTAATAAAATATACATATTTTATAATTTTGTAAGATCAGAAATTCTTATAAATGGAAAAAAAAAGTTACTTTTAATTATGATAGATTTATTTGTTACAGGTGCTTACAAAATATATTTCTTGTAACAGAATTTATTTAAAGTACATGAAATAAATAATAACAAATGACAACACAATAGCTGCATTAAAAATATCTGAAAAAATAGCGAAATAGATACTAAACAGATAGTTTTTTTTTACTTTTATTACTACTAAAATACATTTTTACTTATGTACAATTGACTGAAATATTAAAGATGAGAGACAATTATAATAAACTAAATAAATTAAAATGGTTTTTATCCACTGTGAAACTTTCGTTACTTAATTGAGGTGTGCACATATAATAAAACAAATATACTTTTTTACTTTTATTACTATTAAAATATTTTTTTTTTACTTATTGACAATTGACTCCAATCTAAGAGATGCGAGGCAACTCTAATAAACTAAATAAATTCGAATTGTATTTATGCACTGTGAAATATTTGTTATTTAATTGAGGTGTGTACATATAATAAAACAAATATACTTTACTTTTATTACTAATAAAATATTTTTTTTACATATTCACAAATGACACAAATCTTAAAAAAAAAAGTCAACTATAATAAACTAAATAAATTCTTATGGTATTTATCTACTGTAAAACATTCGTTACTTAATTGAAGTGTGTACATATAACAACATATATAGTTTTTTTATTTCTTTTAAGAGGTTTTCTATGAATTTTGTATTTTCAATCCTATGTACCAAACCTGAACAACAATTTTTTTTCTTTGCAAGTGAAATTACATTGTTAAAAATATTAAATTACAAAAATAAAAATGTTAAAAAAAATACAATCTAGACATAAACTTTATACATGAAGGCTTCTGCACCATTTACTCTCGAAATCCAACGAAATTCTTTTTTTTTTCTATCCTTACCATCGTCTTTATAAGGTTACAGTTAACTCAATTAAAGTGGAAGATACAAAATGAGTGGCTCGAAATGCATTCTGACAACGCAGAACCGAAGGGAAATGACAGCTCGTAACCGGAGTCGTGACTCAAAATTACGACGACTTCTCTCTTCCTTTCCTTCTTTTGATGCCAGAGATGCCTTTCAGATGGCATGGAAATTTGATTAGTAATTCAAATAAGAAGAAAGTTTTCGACTTTTCTGGTTTTTTTTTGTAACAGGCATATATTTTGGGAGTAAAAAGAAATATTTGGAAGTAAAAACGTAAATAATGATTGATAGATATTGGAGATCTCTACTCAATCGAATGTTTTTTTTAAAATTGTATACAAATTAAAATAATAAGTAATATTTAACAAATTTTTCAAGTTTTGCCTATATACAAAAACTTCTTTCGGCATTTAAACTAAATTTCATTCAAACCTATTCTTTATTTGAATTAACTTCATTAAAAATTTAATATTATTGTTTGTATAAGATTATTATTATATTATAGTTTATATTATTATATATTATTGTTTATATTATTATATATTATTGTTTATATTATATATATTATATATATATATATATATATATATATATATATATATATATATATATATACATACACTAGCAGAACTGTAGTACATTGTCCTGCCAAATATATACATTGCAGAAAATTAAATATCGCAATATTCAAATCAATCGAATATAATAATATATAATAATAAATTACATATACTACTAATAATAATTCAATATATAAAATAATATAATAAAATAATATAACATATTAATATATATATTAATATAATATTTCGAATATATAATAATATATCCCATATAATTAGAATATATTCTCCATGTTCCAATATATGCGCATACTAATTTTCATGGATATCGGTTGAACGGTATATAAGATGAAATGCTGCAGCACCATCTGGTGGCAAGTAACAATAACATAAATAGCCGAACCTATTTTTCGTACTCCTATACATATTATTACCAATTTTCATAGCGATTGGTTAAACGCTATAGAAGTTGATTTACTGCAACACCATCTGGTGGCGACTTACAACAAAGGGAAACCAAAAACATATGATCATATAAAAAACATATGATGATATAAAAATATATATACGGTATAAATATATATAAAACGGTCCAACCGTTGAAGAGTTCAGTGAAAAACACATGTACAGAAATATATATATATATATATATATATATATATATATATATATCGATTGCAGCGTCACCTACCGGGTCCATTTGTGAATCTAAACCATCCAAGGAATTATTCAAAAAATTTCATCAAAATCAGTCCAGCCATTTAGGAGGAGTTCAGTGACAAACATATGTATAGAAGAATTATATATATAAAGATATTAAACATTTGTTATGACGTTTATCAACATTATTATTATTTCATATAAGGAAAACTAAATAAAAATGTAATAAATGATTGATGAATTTAACTTTTGAAAGCTAAAGAAAACTTTTAAAGTATTATTAAAACAATTTTTGATTAATATGCCATTTCATATGGAAGCCATTTAATCGTACCATTTCATAGAGAAGTAATGATTAAAAATGTCTTTTATTCCACGATTGAAATGTTGATTTATTTCTACAAGTTATTAAGAAAACTTTAAGAATAATCAAATTAATTTTCTACTTGCATATATATACATCTCATCTTTTCATATCAGTAGTAAAATTTAATTTTGTTACTTTTTTTTCCTACGTTTCTTTCTGTAAAGATTAATGTTATCTATGCATATTTTTATTACTTATTGCTACTTATATTGCTACAAGCAATGAAGTAAAAATAAAATATTAATTTCAAGTATGTTACATCGTATTAAAAATTTGATACTTTATCGTCAAATTTTACCAAATTAAAAAGTATCAGCAAATAATGAGTAAGGTTTCTCCTATACTTAAAAAGAAAATTTCGAAATTGAAAAATAGTTTTTAATTAATTTCATTTTTCCCTTTACTTTATTGAGGCCAAATTTAATTAAAATTATTTTAAGTAAAGCAAACTTTTCACAACGCGTCCTTCAATTTATTTCTTTGGACATATTTAATTTAATAAAAATAATACACGTTTTAAATTTGCTAAAATAATACGAGTTATTTTGTTCAAAGGTTTAAGTCTATATTTTAATATGAGTTTTTAGATTATGAGTTTTGACACTAAAAGGAAAATTTTAAATTTCCTTTACAATTGATAATTACATGCTTAATTAACGTATATTTTACTTTTATTCAAAAACAGAAGTAATTAAAGCTTAATTCAAACAAAATATGTGATTTTTTTTGTTAATTATTCATTTCTACCAGCTTTCGAATTCCAAATTTAAATATATTATTTTCCTTTAGATGTTTTTTTAATTCAGACAAGAATTATGTTTCTTTCACATTTTGAAATACTGAAGAGATAAAACGTAAATACTTAAATGTAGAAATTCGAATAAAAAATACTAAGAAGAATAAAATGTAAAATTTCCTAATTTTACTGAAACTTTTGAATAAAATTTAGAATCATAACATTTGTTGTTACAAATAAAAAACACTTGAGAGGAATACTTTTCATAATTATTTTAATGGAAATATTCCCTTTGACATTTATTTTGATAATAATTCTTTACTTCAACTATCCCTATCATATGAAACTGATCAATAAAAATCAATTCAATATTTTTATTCAACAAAAAAGAAGACAAACCTATATTATTCGATGTCATAAAAATGGATGAACAGAATATTGTATTGAAACATTGTATAATACATTTTGTATTACTCTTTCATATTCTAATAAAAAGTTTTAGAAATTGTGTAGTCATTACTAGCTAAGGCAATACTAGCAAGGCTTGATAATTCGTTTCTCTTAGTGAAACACATACTATTCTCACTATACTAAAAAGTGAATTCAGTATAGATATTCCATTAGCAGTTGGATTATCTATAAGGGATTTTGAAATGAAATTTTTTTACCATGAAAATGTGTGATAGTTACCTTGAAAAAGGTTAACAATCACACAAAGGCTTAAATCATATTATATATTTTCACCCATTGAAAATAACAAAGTTGTTCTCTACCGATGCTAAAATATCACATAATAGAATAAGCCAATCGGAAACTCTATATGGCAAAAAAAACAAAACAGGTTTCTGATTGCTAGTTTTATATAACGTCAAATTTTAGTATTTAATTATCATCTAGTAGGACATGTATTAGACCTGTGATTTAAGTTACAGGTCTGATACATGATTTCTACCTGAAATTATCAATAACTGTCCATTAAAAGGGGATAAGAAACAAGAAACAACAACAAATATTATGCTGCAATGTTTAACTATCCCAAAACAAACACTCCCATTTCTGTTGAAATAAATACTACAATAACACACATTTTTGTTCATGATTTATATGCATGATTGACAACGAATAACAACTAAATTTAAGAATAAACTTATATGTATCCTTTTAATTAAATTACTAAATGAAATAGTTTCCACTGGAAATGTGTTGCAAAACTTGTCAAAAATAAATAAATCTTATTTCCACGTGATGACAGATAGACTTAGGTGAAATTAATATCTCAAAAAGATGTCATTTGTAACATTTTGAATAGAAGGAAGGAAGAAAAAATTCTGCAGCACAAAGCACACTTTATTTAACATATTGAAGTTATATTATGGAAGCGTAAATGGATACCATATCAAGAAGTTTAGAAACGTGATTTGTCTTCATTATACAAGCACCGTTAAAATAAAATTTATTCCTGCTTAAGATGTGGAGATTCTAGTATTAAATCATTTACGTTTGTAGTAAAAGAGCACATTTAAAAATACTTTAATAAATTTGTTAATATGAAAATGCTCTAGTTTTTTTTTACTTTCTTAGTAGGTTAGTTAGTTAGTTAATATGCATATTAAGATAATTATAACATAATAATTGCAAACATAAGATAATAATTGTAAAAGAATATTATATAAAATTCATCCTAGATTTGAATTTAAGTCTCCAAGAAATTTCTTATAAATTGTAAAATATCGATGGAATACTTTGCAAGACAGAAA
This sequence comes from Caerostris darwini, assembly GCA_021605075.1. Taxonomy (NCBI): domain Eukaryota; kingdom Metazoa; phylum Arthropoda; class Arachnida; order Araneae; family Araneidae; genus Caerostris; species Caerostris darwini. The sequence goes on along the minus strand of BPLQ01005932.1, from coordinate 29,500 downwards.
AAAAAAAAAAAAAAAAAAAAGATAATGCGATAATAATCGTAAAAATAAGATAATAATCGTAAAAGAATATTATTTAAAATTACATGTAAATGTTTAAACTAACTAATGCAGAAAGCTGGTAAATATTATGCTAATAACTTCATATTCGGAAGTTACGACCGTATTTTAAGTATAGTTTAGCTTAGATTGTAATTTTCATTTTTTAATTTGAAATGTTTAAAGCATTGTAATGTATATTTTTATTTCTACCTAAAATTTCTTATTTCCTATTTTCTTTCTTATGTCATAAAAGCTAATATAAGTTTTACAATTACATATATATCAATAAATTGTATCTATTATAACACTAATAATTTAATTCAAACGTTATTTTTAAATATTCAATTAGCACAATACAATTAATGCAGCTTACACAATTTAAATTTTGTTATAATTAAAAATAACTACGCATAAAAATTTTGTAATTAATATGCATAACTGACAATGGAGAAATCTTAACGAGGAAGGGAGAGGAAGTAAAGTATTGAGAATGCTAAAAAATGAAATATTATGTTTAAAAATTTATATTTTGTTGTATATTTTAGGCAGAATAGTTTAGTATAGATTAAAATTTCTTTAATTTAAGACAGTTATAAAGTTTATTCACACTGAAATTTGTATTTATGACAAATCAGATAAGCAACTTTATAATTTAAGATTGTAACATTTTTTTTTTTTTTACTTTTCAATATTGTTTGCATTAGAAAACATAATTATGGAACTTTTATTTTTTTATTGAGATGAATACGTTATCAATATCAAGAAATATATATATTTTTAAAAATATTGCGTTAAGTGGATTGCAATATGAATATAAAATATATTATGTAAATAAATAAAATATGAATATTTATGACACACACAACACACTCAAATATATAGTGATTGAAATAAATATTATGACATAAATTATATCAAATGAAATTAGATTGTTTTTTGCGAAATATAAACAATATTTTATTAATAATTTCCTACAATTTTTTTTTTTTTCATTTTTAAGTGCTAGATTTATTAGATTAAAAATATAAATTACTATTTCTTTCTTTTTACTTATAGGTATGGAAAATATAATAATCAAGATAAAATTTTGGTGGAATGAAAGTGAAGAATAATTTAAGATTGTACACAAGAATGATTGCAGTTTAAAAATGCAAACTTATGACATACCACTGATAAATCCCTAGACAAAAATCAAGAAATGCGAAAATTCAGAAAATAAAATTATAAATTTTAAAAAACAAGGTTAGTTTTGACTAAGCCACCATATACATGTGGGCATAGATAAATAAAATGTAAACTAAGTTTTTTTTTTTTTTTTTTTTTTTTTTTTAACTGTTTGTAATAATTAGTTGTCATTATAACGCGTGTTAGTATTTCTAACACACAACATATGTTTCTAAATATTTTGCTTAAAATGCTCCTAATTCTTAACGAAATATCAGTTACCAAATATGAATTGTTAAGCGAACTATGCAATGTAATATTTTGTTTTTTTTTGAAATTGGAGAATTTTCTAAAAAAAGCGGCCATTTACTAGAGATTTATAAAGACTAAAGAAATTAAGTAATTATTATGTTTGTCTTTTGGTTAAATTTTGACAGCTTCCTCGTAAAAAAAATCCTTAAATTAAGAGAAACGAAGTTTCAGATTTCAAAAATTTAATTACATGGATAATAATGAACTATAAATTCAGCTATTTTGTATTTATTATTATGGCATTATGTAAATTCACAAGTAATTAAACTCTTTTTAAAAGATGTTTATTTAAATGAAACTTTAAACATTTTATAAATATACATGATTTTTTTTTCCTCTATCTATTTATATTGTTAGAGAAGAAGATACATAACTTGTTCTCACGTCTCACTGCCTATTAAAGTGCACAACATGTCAAATCTTTAACGAGAATAATTTCTAAGCGTTACAACAGCTTTCTAATATACATTTATGCTCTGTCATCATAGGCGAAAGAAAGCATTTGCGTAGTCAATGTTGAATGCACACAAGATAATGTCAGCTTATTCTCTGTCATTGATAAGAAAATGGAATATGGAACGGCAAAATTTTTTTTGTTCTTTTTCTGGAAAATATCAAAAAATGTATTCTTATCGCGAACTTGGAAGGGCGCCAAACGGTTTTGCCGCTCATGGCCGCTATCTCGCACTTGCTGCTATTTGCTTCGTGTCATTCCAGATTTGAATTTAAGTCTCCAAGAAATTTCTTATAAATTGCAAAATGTCGCTGGAAGACGAAAAAAAAAATAAACCTTTTTCGATTCAAAAATGCATTTGTTTTAATATTTATAGTTTAAAATAGTAGACATTCTTTTCAGTACTATTCTGATTTATAAAACATTAAATCACTTTTATTTTTGAGAGCAAGTTTTGAAATTATTTCGAATAATATTAAAAAGTATGGCACATATTCACTTTTCAAAATCAGATTGTTTGCTTTTATTTTGGTTCAAGCCAACCAAACCATCTTCAACACAAACCGACTCAAACACAAACCAACTCAAATACAACAAGAAAATTCTCATAAATTGTAAAATGTCGCTGGAAAACATTGCAAGACAAAAAAAAAAAAAAAAAAAAAAAAAAAAAAAAAAAAAAAAATGCCATTTTCAAATCAAAATTGTATTTTTTTAAATATTTATACCTTAAAATAGTAGACATTCTTTTCAGTACTATTCTGGTTTATAAATCATTAAATCAGTTTTATTTTTGAAAACAAGTTTAGGAATTATTTTCAATAATATTACAAAGTACAGCACATATTCACTTTTCAAAGGGAGATTGTCTGCTTCTATTTCGGTCCAAACCAACCAAACCGACTCAAACACAACCAGAATTTTTGTATAAACTGTAAAATGTCGCTGGAAGACAAAAAAATAAGCCTTTTTATAAGTCTTTCAAGTTTTTTTTTTTTTTTTTTTTTTTTTTTTAACTGTTTGTAATAATTATTTCTTATTATTTGTAACACTTACATTGATGTTTAATTAAATACTTTTTTAAAATGCTCCTAATTCTTAACGAAACATCAATTACCAAATATGAATTGTTAAGTGAACTCTGCAATATATATATATTGAAATTTCTAAAAAAAAGCGCCCATTTACTATAGATTAATAAAGACTAAAGAAATTAAGCAATTATTATGTTTGTCTTTAAGTTACATTTTGACAGTTTGCTGGTAAAAAAAAAAAAATCATTGAATTTAAAAGAAACAAAGTTTCCGATTTCAAAAATTTAATTACATGGATAATAACGAATTATAAATTCTGATATTTTGTTTTTATTATTATGGCATTATGTAAATTCACAAGTAATTATGTACTTTTTATAAGTTTTTTAGTTTAATAAGAATTTTAACATTTTATAAATATGCTTGAATTTTTTTTTCCTGCATCTATGTATATTGTAAGAAGAAGATAAATAACTTCTTCACACGTCTCACTGCCTATTAAAGTGCACAACATGTCAAATCTTTAACGAGAATAATTTCTAAGCGTTACGACAGCTTTCTAATACACATTTATGCTCTGTCATCATAGGCGAAAGAAAGCATTTGCGTAGTCAATGTTGAATGCACACAAGATAATGTCAGCTTATTCTCTGTCATTGATAAGAAAATGGAATATGGAACGGCAAAATTTTTTTTGTTCTTTTTCTGGAAAATATCAAAAAATGTATTCTTATCGCGAACTTGGAAGGGCGCCAAACGGTTTTGCCGCTCATGGCCGCTATCTCGCACTTGCTGCTATTTGCTTCGTGTCATTCCAGATTTGAATTTAAGTCTCCAAGAAATTTCTTATAAATTGCAAAATGTCGCTGGAAGACGAAAAAAAAAAAAATAAACCTTTTTCGATTCAAAAATGCATTTGTTTTAATATTTATAGTTTAAAATAGTAGACATTCTTTTCAGTACTATTCTGATTTATAAAACATTAAATCACTTTTATTTTTGAGACCAAGTTTTGAAATTATTTCGAATAATATTACAAAGTATGGCACATATTCACTTTTCAAAATCAGATTGTTTGCTTCTATTTTGGTTCAAGCCAACCAAACCAACTTCAACACAAACCGACTCAAACACAAACCAACTCAAATACAACAAGAAAATTCTCATAAATTGTAAAATGTCGCTGGAAAACATTGCAAGACAAAAAAAAAAAAAAAAAAAAAAAAAAAAAAAAAAAAAATGCCATTTTCAAATCAAAATTGTATTTTTTTAAATATTTATACCTTAAAATAGTAGACATTCTTTTCAGTACTATTCTGGTTTATAAATCATTAAATCAGTTTTATTTTTGAAAACAAGTTTAGGAATTATTTTCAATAATATTACAAAGTACAGCACATATTCACTTTTCAAAGGGAGATTGTCTGCTTCTATTTCGGTCCAAACCGACTTCAACACAAACCGACTCAAACACAACAAGAATTTTTGTATAAACTGTAAAATGTCGCTGGAAGACAAAAAAATAAGCCTTTTTATAAGTCTTTCAAGTTTTTTATTTTTTTTATATTTTTTTTAACTGTTTGTAATAATTATTTCTTATTATTTGTAACACTTACATTGATGTTTAATTAAATACTTTTTTAAAATGCTCCTAATTCTTAACGAAACATCAATTACCAAATATGAATTGTTAAGTGAACTCTGCAATATATATATATTGAAATTTCTAAAAAAAAGCGCCCATTTACTATAGATTAATAAAGACTAAAGAAATTAAGCAATTATTATGTTTGTCTTTAAGTTACATTTTGACAGTTTGCTGGTAAAAAAAAAAAAATCATTGAATTTAAAAGAAACAAAGTTTCCGATTTCAAAAATTTAATTACATGGATAATAACGAATTATAAATTCTGATATTTTGTTTTTATTATTATGGCATTATGTAAATTCACAAGTAATTATGTACTTTTTATAAGTTTTTTAGTTTAATGAAACTTTTAACATTTTATAAATATGCTTGAATTTTTTTTTCCTGCATCTATTTATATTATAAGAAGAAGAAGATAAATAACTTCTTCACACGTCTCACTGCCTATTAAAGTGCACAGCATGTCAAATCTTTACCGAGAATAATTTCTAAGCGTTACGGCAAGGTTTCTTATACACATTTTGCGATGTCCTCATAGGCGAGAGAAAGGATTGGCACAGTCAATGTTGAATGCACACAAGATAATGTCAGCTTATTCTCTGTCATTCATAAGAAAATGGAATACGGAACGGCAAAGGTTTTTTGTTCTTTTTCTGGAAAATATCAAAAAATGTATTCTTATCGCGAACTTGGAAGAGCGCCAAACGGCCGCTCATGGCCGCTATCTCGCACTTGCTACTATTTGCTTCGTGTCAGTTTAGATTTGAATTTAAGTCTCCAAGAAATTTCGTATAAATTGTAAAATGTCGCTGGAAGACAAAAAAAAAATAAGCCTTTTTCGAATAAAAAATGCATTTGTTTTAATATTTATAGTTTAAAATAGCAGACAACGTTTTGAGAACTATTCTGATTTATAAAACACTAAATCAGATTTATTTTTGAAAGCAAGTTTAGGAACTATTTCGAATATTACAAAGTATTGCCCATATTCACTTTTCAAAGTAAAATTGTTTGCTTCTATTTTGGTCCAAACGAACCAAACTGATTCAAACGCAGCAAGACTAAAAAAAATTAGCCTTTTTCAAACCAAAAATGCATTTGTTTTAATATTTATAGTTTAAAATAGTCGACAACGTTTTGAGAACTGTTCAGATTTACAAATCGATAAATCATTTTTATTTTTGAAAGTAAGTTTGTAATATTATTCGAAATAATTCTCAAAGCATGGCACATATTCACTTTTCAAAGCGAAATTGTTTGCTTCTATTTCGGTCCAAACAGATTTCCACTAGATATGCAGGGTGATTATAATTAAAATCCCACTTTTAAAATGCTGTAAAAAAGAAGCACTCCTCACAAAGAGTTCAAATTTGAATTAAAATACTTGAAGAAGGCGGAAAGGGTATAAAAAAACGTCCAAAGTGTTTTAATAGAAGGCTTTGTAAGCAGCATAAAGAAAGTGAATTCACCTGCCAGTGATATTTTGAATAGAAATGACAAAGTATTTGGCACGAGCTGCACATTAAACCAACTGTAGTGTTCAATGTGCTTGATTGTTTCGGTGTTTTGACGGAAAAAATGACTTCTAAGTCATTCAACATTTGTGACATTGTTAGTGGAAAGCCCATCCTCCACGGCAAGTCCATACCAAATTGGACGGGAAATATTGGTGGAAATTTTTTTGGAATATTTTTTGATGCCATACCGTTTCCTTCTTCAAGTGTCTTCAATTCAAATTTGAACTCATTTTGATGAGTGGCTCTTTTTTCTAAGCGTTTTCAAAGTGAGACTTTTAATTATAATCATCCTGTATATAATTTTTAATACTTTAATACTTGTATTTCAAGATTCCATTTTTAAAAATTACTTCTTTATATTGATTTTTGAGTACTTCAATTTCGTAATAAAGATATGCTCTAATTATTATTTCTATAATAGCGATTTTTTTCTGAGAGAATTATTTGAAAAATGTAAAGACATCATGACATATTTAATAGAAACTATCAAATATTATTATTATAAATTAATTTATTTTTACGAATAATCATTTTTATTTCAAGTTTGATATCAATATTTTACATATTGTACCTCATTTATAAATAAAATTAATTTTATCCATATGATTTCCAGTTTTATTTTTTTTTTAAGTGAATTAAAGTATTTTCTTATATATAAAATATTTTCTAATATATAAAATATATTCTAATAAATTCTATAAAAATACAATAGTTTATCAGATTCAAAGCATCTAAAAATAATTCATATTTTCTTCAAAATCAACATTTAAATATATTCTACTTCATACTCTTTGTAACCAGGGGTGGCCAACCCAAATGATCTTGCGAGTCACTATTTTTAATCCATCATAACCCAACGGGCCTCATATAAAATTGTATATCTCTATATGAGATTTAGATCCACTACAGGCATTTTTTGGAGTGAAAAATTAAAACATAATGAATTATTATTTTTTTGTTTACTATTATTCTTGCATGTAAACATAGATAATATAATAATAATGAGAATACTACACGCCCATTGTGAAGACATATGTAAGGCTGAAATGAAATATAAAAATATATAAATATAAATAAAAATGAAATCATTAAAAATATTTACTATTTTACTAATGCGATATTTATTCTCCACTCTCACACTCAATTTTTGCAAATCGATCTCAATTTGGGTATTTGCACATAATAATGGGTGTTGCATTTTAGCGTCTGTTATGTTCGAGCGTGTTTTGTTTTTGGTCAGTTTCATTTTCGAAAAAGAAACGATTCGCAGGTGTATGTTGAACCAAAAGCGCTAATAACTTCAACTAAGAGTCTGGTTTGTTTTGCTATCAACAATCAACTGTGCGTATCTAGTCACTGAGGTCACTTAAAGTGAAACATAGAACCTGTTATATTAGATGTTCTAAGATGCGCTGCAGCCTCATAAGTTCGCAGAATATAATTTAATTATTCTGCGAACTCATAACTGTAAACTCATAAATAAAAACATTCAATATTTGCCGTATATTCGTAAAAAAATGGTTTAAAAATCTGATTAAATTAATTTTTTTTCATAATTTCAGCAGTTAATTTTTGAATACATGAATGCACACATAATGTATTTTTACGGGCTTCACTATTTTTCATTATTAAATAAATATATTTTATAAAAATGTGCTAAATCTCAAGGGCCGCAAAAATATTCAAGGCTGACCGCGGGTTGGCCACCCCTGCTCTATAACAGTCTTATGGTTTGTGATTAATTTGTTAGAATCCTAACAAAAACAAACAAACTGAATCTCCTAGTATTAACAAAAGATAGTAGTAGTAGATAAATCTGTTGACTGGTCAGAAGTATAGGACCACTGTCGTTATTGTTGGTGCTTTCTCTCCAAATTGCGTTTCACCAGGTACGAATATTCGGCCACCAAATTAATTCGCACATTTGAAAATGATTAATATGCTTAGTAGTGTTTCCTAATTTAACTGACACTCGTGAAAAATTGTCAACGCATTTCGAAATTTGTCATCAAGCGACAATTATAGTCGCTTATAGTCAGTCTGTTTCGAAAACTTTGTAACATATTTGGTCCAATTTCGATAGCAGGGTTCGTAACATCAATGTATTTAATTAATCGGAGCGTTAGCCTAAGTGCAAAAGCGTAAATCAGGGGGGGCCACCCCGCGGCCCGCCTTGAGCATTTTTCCAGCCCGCGAGAATTATTACACTTTCATAATATATATTTATTTTATAATGACTAATGCATTGAAAACCAATGCTTTAAAAATGCATTATTTGTGCATCCATATATTAAATAATTAACTGTCGAAATTATGAGAAACAATTAACTTTGATTTTAAAATAATATTCTTGCGAATACTCGTATATGGCATATAGAGCCTGTTTTATTTATGAGTTTACAGTTCTCATGATGCGCGCGGATCTTGAAACATCTAATATAATAGGTTCCAAGTTTCATTTTAAGTGACCTCAGTGACGTAATAATAGTAAATACAATAATAATAACTCATTATGCTTTAATTTTTCAGACCAAAAATATGCGCATCTATAGTTGTGTTTAAATCTAATATGGGGATATATAATTTTATATGCGGCCCATGCGGAGTTATGATGTATTTCCAAAGTGGCCCGCAAGATCATTTGGGTTGGCCTACCCTGGTGTAAACCATCAGAAAATGATTCATTTCTTGCATTTTGAAAGAATATCAAATGCATTTTTTTTAACTTACTATAATGCAATTCATTTCTTTAGAAGAACATGTAAATGTATTTATAAATAGTTTTTTTACTCTAAATACATGATGATATAATTTTATTACCATTCACCTTAAATTAAGTATTAAAAATATTTCAAATGTGTGTTCGTTATGATGATATAATTTTATTTACCAGTAAAAAATACAATTTACATATCCAACAATATATTTAAAAAATGCATGCAAAACGAGGTGGATAAACATGGAGCAAAGATGAAATTTAAACTATTTACGTTTTTTACACATAATTCATCCATTTTTTAATTCAGAATTTTAAGAATTAAATCTCAATGGATTTCTTTGTAAAAAGTAAACCAGTTGTTTGTTTTTAATTGAAACATCGTTGAAAAAAGTATTTAAAAATAGTTTAATGACAGCGTTGCATGTTGCCTGCGGAGTTATGATGCATTTCCAAAGTGGCCAGCGAAATCATTTGAATTGGCTGCCCCTGGTGTAAATTTACATTAATAAAAAATATTGAAAGTAATATTTTCTAGAAATTCATTTAAAACTAACAGTATAGATCATGTCGTATATCGATATTTTTGTAAAAAAAAAAAAATGTAATTGGGTAAAAAAAAGAACTATAATTATTATCGATTTTTAAAATAAATATCTTTATTTTTAAAAATCATTATTCGAAAACATATCATTACCTTAATCATTATTCGAACAAAATGCTCGCAATTTAAGTTTATAGTTAATTTCGATTAGTATCTTACGTCCAAACTTACTATATCAAAAACTGTCTTCGTTCTCAGTTTTTTTTAGAATTGGGGGTCAGTTGAATCTAGACCATTTTTATCAGAAAAAAATATTCTTCAAAACTTTAGGGGACTTTTTTTTCCGTTGTTAAGTCATGATAAGTTACACCCAGTATGACAAGTAATTCATCATCGGTTAGTGGTATGATTTTCTACATTTTTCATCTTCGACAATAAGATGGGAAATGCATAACTCTTTTTATTTTAAGATTCATCGCGAATAAATTAATATAACTTGAATAACATTATTCATTCATGTGTAATAATAATTAATTTATAAGATTTCTATCTAAATTGCATGAAAATACTTTACTTAGGAATAGACAGTAAATTTGTAATATATTAATTTAAGTTTCTCATATTTATTTACCAATTTAATAATTCTACGTTTTATAAACTAGTCGAAATAAGAAATCGATACGTCAAATTAATATTCATGGATTACTTAAAAAAAGGGTTTTTATAAAACTATAAATCATATTTATTTTATTAAATAAATATAAGTAATCGTTCAAATGTATATGTTGTTTTTATTAAAGATAGTTTAAAAATCATGGTGTAAAATGATTTTGACTATTTTATGACAAAAATTTCTTTTAATTACTGCATATACAATAATGTATATGTAACAATACATGAAACAATTCATTAATGCGTTATGAATTGTTACATAACAATATAAATTTTAAATAAATTTTCAATCTATAAACATAAATTGCATCTATTTTACAATAGAAATATATTTGCATAAAATTTACACGATTAAGCAATAGCAAAGAATGAATAAAAATATTATAGAATTATATTTAAAGTATATTATAGAATTAAATTGATAGTATTATATTAAAACATGGAATTAAATTTTTTATCATTTAATAGAAATATTTAAAGTTAGTAATAAAATATTTAAAAAAAAAAATAAGCAAAATTCTTATTCTCATTAATATAGGAATGGTCACTTGAAAGTTTCTAAGAATCTTATGGTAATTAATATTCTTAGAAACCTACCTTAATATTCTTAATATACTTAATAACAATTATACTTAGTTATTAATTAAGTATATCATTTATTAGGATAAATTTGTTCCATTTGAATACTGTAATAATAAAAAATATTAAATACTCTCTTTTGAAGCAAAATCAAAACACCAAGAAAATCAGCTTAATTTAAATTAAATATACGTAAAACAAACGAAATCATTTTAAATTAAAGGTCTAGGAAGTCTCATTAACTACCAATCGCTTTTTGAATGACCAAATAAATTATTTGAGAAACCATCGATGCATTTATATATATATATATACTTCTGTAAATAATGATACTTTTTTTTAACCAGTGCCCTCTGCCAGCTATTACACAAGTATTGCTTCAGATATAGGACATATTTAGATGCCCGAATCTGATGGCTTATCATGTCCCATACATATTCAATTACAGGAAAGTCTAGGTTAATAGCTTGTCAAAGAAGAATACAAACAACATGGTGGCGGCAGAATTACAAAACAGTATGAGGCATGATCTTATCTTGCTGAAAAATGACCCAGGATAATGTGCCACGAAAGGTAATGCAAACCACTACAGGGGGTCAATAATTTTCCTTTGAGTTGTTCAAGTGGTATAAAAAATGCCTGGTGGACACCTGCTGTTATGAAAAGTAAGCATTCCCAAAAAGCATCGAAGATAGGAGGCTAGTCATTATTAGAGGGTATGCATGTCCATGGCTATGTATCTCTTTAAAATAAAACTGACTGGAGCCGTTCTTCATGGTTTCTCGCTGATGCATTTGTCACCTGCAAGACTGAAGCAGGATTCCTCACTTAAACACTATGTGAAACTATTGAATATACTTATTAAAGATATAGAGACAGATACAGATGATACAGAAGAATTAATGAAACGGAAGCACTTCAGGTGATTCTGACGATGTTCCACAGTTAAAATCAGACAAAATACAAATATAAAGTCAACGGTGTGTTATCTTTCTCAGCCATGAAATGGTGGAAGGTATAGTAGGCAAAGATGATGTAGCAATATCATCCAGTGATGTATTTCTTTTATATTTCTCGGTCTTCTAAACTCATTATTTCCTTCCTTCATTCCTCCTAGTAACCATTACTGCCACCAACTGTGCACAGCGTAGTCCTTATAGAAACGGCTTACTTTTGCTCATTATGATCAGTCAGCTACAAACTTCTTGACATTGCGACTTCATTCGAAGTCTTTCAGTTGGTTATAAAATTTTTGACAGCGTCGTAATGGTATATTCATTTGTCTGCAGGAAACTACAACGCTGACTTGATAAAAGATAAACATTTCGCTATTGTTATGTTTTTTTTTATAAATTACAAGTTACGCATGCGTATATGATCAAAGATAACATGCGTTGGCCATAGAAATTGGATTAATTTCAATCTTTAATTAATAATCATTTTCCTACTTTTAGACAGAATAATATGTACCAAGATATGATAAGAATATATGATTTTTCATATATCTGTTTTAATAATTATAATAAATAATATATAGTTGAAATATTTCAACTTTGTAACTGCTAATTTGACAATGTTCAGCTGTGTCGGCAATCATGGAAAGGCAGAAGACCATTCTGTGGTCCAATCATCTGCCTCTATTTGACAGTTGATATTCGTCACAATCAATCATGTGTTGCCTTCTGTTAATGTTCTATTAATACAACAAGAGTTATAAAGAAAGTTACGTTATATAGTGTATAGGCAACTGCTGCTCACAATATTTAATATTAGTTATTTCTATTATTTTAACCATTTAAGCTTAAATAAAATTTATTTAAATTTATCCTGGAACACACCATGCCTGTTTAAATTACTTGTCGTGTATAATTAATTTTTAGTCAGAATATAATTTTCTTTTGTTTGATATTTATTTCTTTAAATTTTTTTTCTGAAATTGATCGAAAAAATCGGCAATTCGGAATGAATCTAGTTTATTAATTTAACATATCGAAAAATACTTATAAATATTAAAAAATAAAGTTTTAATTTTTAAAATAAAATACTTTATTGAAACGAATTCAGCATACTGAAATTGAAAAGATTCAGAAAAAATATCAATAAAAAACAAATTCCAAAATACTAATGAATCTTCAAAATTTAAACAAATATTTTTTGTCTAATTACCTAAATTTAATTTTTTTTCCATAAGTATCCTAAATTTAAATTTTATTTTGATGAGTATTTTTATTAAAGAACTTTTATTTTTAAAACTTTAAATTTATAATTTTTTATTTAGATTAATTATCAAAATAATTTGCTTGATTTTTTTTTTAAGATTATGAAAAACTCAATTATATTAAATAAAGAAATAACAGAAAAAATTATAAAATGTCATGTTAAAAAATATTAAATTACTTAATGAATTAAAATTATTCACTCTTAGCATTAAAATTAACATTTTGACATTAAATATTTTTCTATCTACAGGACACATTTTTGTATTATTAAATGTCTCTAACATGAAATAAAACATTATGAAAATATGGAAATAATTAAATAATTTTAAAATGAAATGCTTATTTTTTATTTAATATTAAATATAATAAATAAATTTTCTTACATAAAAACTTAAAAAGAAAAAAAAATATTTCTAAACTATCATGTTGAAAAAATTATGGATACGTGAGAAATTAAAAAAAAAAAAAATTAAGCGAATTCACCTTTTTTTCATAGAGACGTGGTAAACCATAAGAAAGTATAAGGTTTCAGACACTGTCCATAATTCTCATTAAATCCTACCTTGAAACTACAAGCATAAACCTCAAAAAAAAATTTAAAAAATATTAATTTGATGGATAGAGATAAAAAAATAATCGATTGAAACACGAGAAAAAATGTTTCTTAATTAGAGTTAATTTATTAAACCCATTCAGCCATTTCTTATTAAGGCTAGTCTGTTCTCCAGCTTAAATTGTTTTTTATTTTAAAGCAAGAGTTTTTCTATGTAACATTATTAAGTGTAAATTAAAAGTTTTACTTTTAAGTTTGTTACAAAGTATGATAATACTTTATCGAGGTTTAATTAATAGCTGTAATTGTACTTGTTCGCTCTACAATCGGAGCATTTATTTCTTAAAATAAAAGCAATAAGGCATATAAGAGCTCTGCTTATATGCCTTATGAGAAAAAATATTTTTTTTTTTATAATATAAATATTTTTTTATAGATTTGATTATTTTCTGTGGAAAACTACAAATATTTCTCTGAAAATAAAGTAATTAAAAGCGGTTTAGCGATAAAACACGTAAAAAGCGTACTTGTTCAAATACGTTGACAAGTTGCAAATACTGCTTTTAAAAACTTGATGCCTTCTGTGACAATGTATTCATGCATCTGTTAAATACACGGGGTTATAATTAAAGTGATCCTTCTCAGATCCCTCTAGAGAACCCATTCTGCCTATCGGATATTGATGAAACTTGATATGTGTCACTACGACTATCGTGGTTCTTTCTATGGGTGGTTCAGCTTTCTGGGTAGCCGCAGCTTTCTAGTGGTTCGAGAAGTATTGATTAATCCATACAAACATTTATGGCACCTTCATTTATTTACAAGCAATATTTACAATCTATATACAGGGTTGATGGTAACAGTTCAAAGGCACAAGCTCAACTGGAAGAAGAATGTTCCTTTTTTGAATAAGACTCGTTTTCACAGCAACCAACAGCTTGTTTCCACGTCAACAGAGCAATTCTGAATCGATTCCAAACAATTTCCATAAAACTACCACGTGACGCTGCTTGGCGCGAACTAGAGCATAAAAATTCCAACAGTATGTACGGTATATGGACCACGGGAAAAAGAGTTCTGCAAAAAATAAAAGAAAGTTCATATTTTGACCAACAGGGGGGCAATTTTTAAAATTTCCTCATGCAAATCAGTCAAACCTATAAAGAGATTTGCATTCAGAACCAGAATAAAATTCCGCGCGCCTTTGTCATCGTTAATCAGGGCCTGACAGAAGAAACATAGAGCCTTACTGTTACAGAACTGCAACAATAGCTTAGCTGCACTGGATGAATATCGTCATTTAAATGGATTGCGAAAGGGGTTCATGTCAAAGATTGGTTTGAAGAAGATGGTTATGAAATTTGAAGAGACTGGAGACTTGGATGTGCAGCCAGGAAGAGGGCGTAAACGAGTTGCGAATGAAACTATCAAAGAAGTCGTTACTGCTGTGGTTGAAAATGCCTCCACTTCCAGCTATTCCTTGTCCCTATTCTTCCATTTTTTTTTGTCCTCCTTTAGGTGCCACAATTCTCCCTGGTGGTCAAAATGTGAACTATTTTTATTGCAGAAATCTTTTCCCCATAGTCCATATACCGTATATACCAAATTTCATCAAATTCCGTAGGCAGAACGGGTTCTAGAGGTGTCTGAATAGGATCACTTTAATTATAACCACACTGTATCTCGCATTTATCTTTTTTCACAAGTTGAGTGATGAGAGTTTTCCCCGGGTCTGATGCACCTGAAAGCCATTTTGTAAGACATCATCAACCCTTTTTACCAGAAAATAGATAGTTCATGGCTTATATGCGGTATGTATAGCTTATATTCAATGTCAGCTCTAAGGAAAAATAAAAAAAATTAAAAAATAAGCATGATATCTAATACACCTGAAAGCCATTTTAAAAGACATCATCAACTCTTTCTATCAGAAGATGGACAGTTCATGGCGTATATGTATAGCTTATATTCAATATCAACCGTAAGAAAAAATAAAAAAAAATTGACGAATAATAGAATCAAAAAACGATTAATCTAGATTTTTAAATCTAATAAATGACCAATTGTAATGGGAGAGTCCAATCAAATTGCTTGTCGTTTCTTTGAAAGATAAGTACATTTATCAATATGAAATATTTCGTAAAATCACTACGTGTACTGATTTTTTTTCCATTGATACATAAGACCACGATTCTCGATACCGCGGAATATACAGGGATATTTTTCCTTAAAATCTTCTAGGCATAAGTTAGTATTCCTTTGGAGAAAAGCGTTTGTTGAAGGTGCGATTGTTTAATGTAGTGATCAGCCCAATTTCATTGTCAAATTTTGCTTTTTTTTTCAAAAGCATTCTTATTGTAATATAATTAATATATAACATGACATAAAATGTAGTTACTCTCGTACTGAAAAATTAATGTACAAGTATTTTTAGATCCTGACGTTATTAGACGAAATAATAAATCGCTGTAACAGGAATATATATTTTGCAAATGCATAAAAAGATTTATGTATTTTATCAATATTCATAACTTTATTTATTATTAAACAAATTTATAAATATATAAAGCAGATGGAAAATTTAAACTTACATGCAATTACATGAAAATTTAAAATCAATAAAATACATTGAAATTAGATTTAAATTTTTTTGACACCATGCTAGGGTATTTAAACTTTAATAATGGTTTTAAGTTTTGTTCATTTATGCAGAAGTTTAATTTTATCTGAAGTAACTATTTGCAAAATATGAATTTTTAATTACCATTAATCAAGGTCAACTATCTTTAGAGATATGCATAAAATAAATCTAAAAACCTTCTATGATTGTATCCACAACAAAAATCGTGGAATCAAAAATGAAAACATTTCAAAAATCTAAACGTGTAAAAACTTTCTGGATAGCAAGAGTATATTAGACAAAAAAAAATATTAAATGATTCAAAAGCGTGAAGCTCATTTTAAAGTTTCCTGACTGGAATATTTCATATCACAAAACAAGTTTACAATCTTGCTTCTACTCCTACAAACACAAAATATGAGAAACAAGGTCTCATAACATTTTCGCCGTCTTTAATAAAGTAAACGTATCCTTGCTTTTATGCCACCACAACTCTTTATGTAAAAGATAACCATGAAATATTAAGCCACACCAACCCCATTAAAGATTAAATGGCATTTCTTTTTACCCTCCGTACGTGCCAAAAGTAACAAATAAAAGAAAACAACACCAGCGCAAGAAAAGTTAAACGATTTGTTGTACAACAACGCCAAAGAAAAGAAAACAGTTCCATGCCAGACGATTTCGTAACTGTTATCTATGTTTCCGTGCGCCCTGCTACGACATTTGATACAATTTCGGGGAAAAGTTTAGAGTTTAGAAGCTGCTTTCGCGGCTTGGTGTTTTTCTCTTTTACTCCCTAGATCACGTAGGGCCAGAAAATAGACGATTTCCTTACTTCCATTAAGGAGAGACTCTGGTTATGATTCGTACCACGCACAAGGGATCGTTGGGCCGCCCTATTATACAGGGGCGGCCGCCAGAATTGTTCTCGCCCTGCCATCCATCATGTAAAACCAGATCGTTTTGACCACACCATTACTTATCAAAAACGGAGCGAATTGCGAGAGATGGAAAATTCTGAATGATCGATGAAAAATTTTATCTCGAAATAGAAAAGTAGAGAAAACTTAAATGTTGATACATGTCGATAATTTAACAATTTTCTTCTAAGGAACTGACTTCTTATGTCCTTTGATCCTCGGAAATAAATCATTTTTATTCAAATTCTCTTCTTAGCTCACAATCTCCATATATATATATCTTGTTCAAATTTTCAATCGTTAATGAAATTTTTTATTCATCCACCAAAGTTCAAATGCCTTTTTTAACTTAGAAAAAAAGATGATACTTTTTGATTTTAATACAGTTTTTTCAAATATTAACTCATTAATTAAATTAACTTCATTAGTTTTAGTTTTTTTTAGATTTAAACTCTATATCCACCAATAGATGGCGCCAGATAAACTTAGAAAAATGAATAAAATTATTTATAAAGGACTTTCTGCAATATTGTGAAAAAAAAACATTAGAATTGACTTTTTTTTTTATATTACTTGTTTTTTATTTAGTCAAAATCATTTCATGTACCACACAAGTATAATATGAGTACATTATATCCTCGAAATTATTTAACATATAACACAAAAATCTAATAAAGAAACGCCTAAAAAATGGAGAATTACTTAAAATAATAATAATAATAATACTAAATCCTAGAAAATATACCTATAATACAAATGAGTTACAATTTTTATCTTAGAATTGAAAAATAGAGAAAACTTAAATACTGATATATCGATAATTTAACAATATTCTTTTAAGAAACTGTTATCACCAATGTCCCTTTTGATCAACGAAAATAATTGTAAATAAATCATTTAAATTTTTTTTGTTTAGTCACAATCATTTCATGTACCAACCACACTAGTAAATTATATCGCCGAAATTATTAAACAGATAATATAAAAATCTAAAAAAAAGATAGGATACATTTAAAAAAAGTTAAATTCATTGAAATAATAATATTAACAATTCTCGAAAAAATATACATAATACAAATGAGTTAAAAGTGTTTTTTTAATTAATCACTGACGATCTCTTTGTGAATTTCAGAAGTATGAAACAAGGCTTAAAAGAGTAAGTAATATCTATAAAATAACTATACATAAATGTAAAGAAAACATGACAAGAAAAAAGAAGTATTGGGAAATATTTGACATAATAATTATAAATGACTAACAATGAAAACATAATAACAGAAATTCTTTGTAAATTTTACAAATAATTATTTGTAAAGTTAGTTAAATTTTACAAATAAAATTATTTATTTACAATTTTTTTTACCATTTACCATTTACCAGCCAATCTCTTCCACACTACGTAAGTGTAACCAAAAACTTAAAATGTAAGTAAGATTCTATATTTTATTAGTTGTACAATACAAACAGTAACCGGGCAAAAATTGTCGAATAAAAAATAAATTATTGATAATTATTAATATAAATAAATTATTAATTATTCTTCATATTATTCTTAATAAATAAAAAAAAAGTAAGCATATGCAAATAAAAATCAATTTGTGAATTATAATTTTCCTGATAATTTATTTGCAATTTATCCAAGAAATTTTTGCAAAATATAATTATTTTACAAATCTCTATATAAAAGTAGTTTTCAATGAAGCACATAAAATAAAAATAATAAAATTTCTTTTTAAATGTGAAATGCTATTCTTAAAGATAATTCGCTATAATTTATTAAATTTTTATCTATAATAAAGCAAGTGTTTCTTTATATTTTCTTAACATTTAGTCAGCCTTTGTATATATATATATTTTTTACATGAATCTTCATGAATTTTAGTACCATAAATTTTTTTCTGCTTAAGATAAGGACTTATGCCTTCTATTATTAAAAATTTACAAAATATTACAATTAATATTGTGCGATATACATTAAGTTGTTTATTTTCTATAAATATAAATTTGTAATAAATAATATTTCATATAGTTTTCTTTTTCAATTACAATATTTTTAATCAAATCATTGCTCATATATATCCCACCGTACATATTTCTGAAAATATTGTGATAGATTTTTGAAATTCACAAATAAAAAGCAAGAAACTTTTTTCAGAGTAAAAAATATTTGCTTAATTATCGAAAGTGATTAAATTACTACAATTATTTTTTATATATGATTTGTAGTTGTTAATGCGTTTGGATACTCATAGCAATTTTCGTTTTTAGCAATAAACACATAATAGAAATCTAATAAAAACGCAATATATATGGTATATATATGCATTTTTAGATCTTATATATCTCAAAGAAATCATCAACATAGTATTTGCGTTTTTTATCTTTTTATCAATGACAATATAATAATTTGATATAAAAGTATAGTGTACCAAAGACAATAGTAATTCGAAATTTAGAGTACAACAATTTGCAATTAATATTATCTAATAATTAATTTAAAAATACTTTTTAAAATACTTTGTTCATTTATATTTCTTTGTAGTTCATAAAAATATTACATAACATTTATAATAAACATAAAATATTTAATCATTAATTGTAATATTTCCATTAGCCTTATTATCAAAATTCTCATTGAAAACTGCTCTAAAGATTAAACTCCAATTTCATAAAATAAGACAATTCAAATTGTGATAGAATATCCCTTTTATCCAATCTACGATGCAGTATAACATGACACATCAATATACATCATACAAAGGGAAATTTTAACGCCTTTGGTGAGTAAACAACTCGAAAAATGATTATCAGACTTCAGAAAATATTTTATAAAATATCAAAGCCATCGCCTTTGGCCATGACTCGAAAAATATTACCAAAGTTATATAGTAAGGAAAAATTAGATCACATTGCAAAATTCAACAGAGAAAGAATATATTTTTAATTCTTAAGCTTCCTGAAAAAAAGAAGCAAATGGTGAATAGATTATTCAATAAATTACCTGTCTAATATTAATATATAATATCTTGCCAAAAAAAAAAAAAACCTAAAACGTAAAAGCAAAATTATATCAATGTTTCTAATACTTAAAGTTTATATCAAGCATCGTTGGTCAATTTTCAACCCGCGTGCCGTTGGCGGGCTAGCTAATGGCCGTGTGTCTATCCCACAGGTTTCGGGTTCATTTGGATGTTTGTTTATGTTGGTCCCTATGACTGTAAGAGCGTCACGGAGCAAAGTCAGGAAAATTTTCTTTTGATACGTTAAGGCTGAAATTATATATGTTGCTACCGGAAGCTGGCATTTATGCAAGCTGCATTTAGTGTACGGAATGCAATGTGGCTGTGAATATTTCTCCACAAATTCAATTAACGCATTGTTTAGATTAAATATGTGTGCTATTAAAATATGAACTAAAATAAATCCTAAATTTGAGAGACTACGATGTAACTGCTAGTTCAAAATGATACTTATGATTTTAAAATACTTTAAATTGACAGATAGCGATTTATTAAATTTTTAATAAGAGGATATAACGTTTTGTTCCCACGCACAAAATTTACATTGTTCTTTTGCAGGTTTTTAATGATTACGCAATAAACAAATTTCAACCCATTAGATTATTTTGCATTTAAAATAAAATAAAAAATCCAATCATACCTTTAAAAATAGAATTGAAGGAACAGAATTTAAGCTATCGTTTGAAATGTTTATTTTTTAGAGCAGGTAAAATTAAAATTAAGAAAAATAATTTTGTTTTAATTGAGACTTTAATAAAGATTTAAAATTATATGGAACTAAAGTAGAAATGCAAAGACTTACTATAAAATAATCTTTATTCTATAATCTGAAGTTTTTACATCAAAAATTGTTCTGGCTCCCGACTTTAAAATGCGTAAAACTCAAGTAAAGCATTCGAAAAAGAAAATGAGTTGAATTTGTCATGCATCTTACTAACATAATCTACAGTTAAATATGCACTGCTCAAAATAATTAGGGGATGTTGTGGTTCGTATGAAATAACCCTATAATCGACAAATGTTTTAACAAAAATGAAATAGAAAGATTAAAAAGGAAAAATTATAATGTTTACAAAGTAGGGAATATACAATTTTGTCTGTGAAGTCGATACCACCCGTTTTAAGCAAGGAGTGAAAAGCGACCTGCACCATTCCCTCTGTAGTAGGATATTATAAATAATTGAAATGCTACAGTGAATGTTTTGCTACAGTGAATAAGATGTCTCAGCAAGATGATTTAGCTGAATCGGCAGTCTGGAAGAGCATAGGTCGTTTAGAGAAGGGTCAAACGCAATCCGTTGTAGAGGAAGCGTTAAGAGTTACTCAAAGTATCATTTCCAGGCTATCTAATCTGTTTTAGAAAACCGGAAATGTTCGCTGAAGATCGGAACAGGATGAATCATATAGGTTTATAGGATATATATATATATATAGGTTTCAATATTAAAATGAAGATGGGTATTTAACACTAACGACCAGAAGAAACCGCACTATGAATGATGCTTTCTTGCAACAGCCTTTCAAAAGTTTACTGATACCAGAGTTTCGACTGAGACGGTTCGAAGCATATTTTACCAAGTGATCTTGTATGCTCGCAGACTTATGGTTTACGTTTCATTGACACAAGCCATTGTGCTGCCCGTAGGAGATGAGTATAGCAGCATCTCAGATGGGAATGAGATGAGTGAAGCAGCATGCTCTTCACGGATAAATCCCGTTCTATTGTAACCTGAGAATAGGCAGATTTGCATCTAGAAACCTGGCACGTGAAATACTCATGCATTTGTCCATGAAAGTGTCCGATTTGGAGGAGATGAAATGGTGTCCGGGGTCGGTATTTAAATCAATGGTTCCACAGACCTAGACTAATCAGGAATGGAGAACTAACGGCCCGTCGATATAGGGATGAGATCTTCAGACATATTGTGGTTCCTATACTCTGCAATAGCAATCAGGAATGAATTCATTCTCATTGACGATAACGTCAGAACAGATCATGCTCAGTTACTGGACAATTTCCTTTCCGAGGAAGAAATGCTTAGAATGGATTGGTCAGCGTATTCCCCATACAGCCCAAAAGAACACGCGTGAGACATTCTTGAGAGAAGGATTGCTAATCGCTTATTGGATTGTGTACTTTTTGTTTACCGAAAAGTATAGTCAAGAAAATTTAATCTATCTTCTTTTGTTCTCTTCTTCTTTTCTCATATCATTATATCAGTGATCAAAACATTTCTTCGTCTTCCGTATATACCCAAAATCATAATATTCCCTAATTATATTGTTCAGCGTAAAATGATATAGAAAAATTCAATATATAGGTTTCAATATTAAAAAAAAATATTTAAAATTCTTGATGTGTATTGTAAGATTGTTGAATTCTAAGGTTGGGAAACATCGACATGTTAGATTTATACACATTTACACACTCAAAGGAAGGACTTTGTTGCCTATACATTTATCATAACTATTTTATGATATATAGATATGATTATAATATAAATATAAGAGATTTGAGTTTGATTTCATTTGTCAGATTTCTGGAGTTATTATTTCTTTTTCATTTTTTATTTCAAGTACTAGTTGTACTTCATATATTCTAATCATCGTTTAACTGTTAAAATGTTAGGATATATTTGATCTGCAGTTTTATCTATTTATTTCGTTTTCAAATATACTCTTCTTATTTATATTCCTTTGGTTCCTAGAAAGTACAAGCAACATATCTTGTATTTTAAAAGGAATTTGTAAGATGTAAAAGACAATAATTTATATGACAGCAGATTTTGCTATTTTAAAAATCATTTGGATAAATTGAAATAATGCAGCATCAGCGAGCATATGTCTCAACGTACCATCTCAAGTCAAGACTTGTAAGAATTTGTACCGATATCCATTTAGGAAGCCTAATGCATATTTACTAATTCTTTCAAGTTTGAGCTAAATATGAAACATACAGATCTTGCAACTATTTACATAATCCGTAAAAAAATATCCAATTTATAATAATGTCACATAAACATTGTAAACAATATAATAAAATATTATAATTTTGTAATATTTATATGTATATATACATATACACTGAAGTGACAAAAGTCATGGGATACCTCTTAATATCGTGTCGGCCCTCCTTTCGCTCGGCGAAGTGCAGCAACTCGACGTGGCATGGACTCAACAAGTCGTTGGAAGTCTTCTGCAGGAATATTGAGCCATGCTGTCTCGATAGACGTCCATAATTGTGAAAGCGTTGATGGTGCAGGATTTTGGGCACGAACAGACCTCTCGATGATGTCCCATAAATGCTCGATGGGATTCATGTCGGGCGATCTAGGTGGCCAGATCATTCGTTGGAATTGTCAGAATGCTCTTCAAACCAATCGCGAACAGTTGTGGCCCGGTGACATGGCGCATTGTCATCCATAAAAATCCCATCGTTGTTTGGGTACATGAAGTCCATGAATGGCTGCAAGTGATCTCCAAGTAGCTGAACATAAGCATTTCCAGTCAATGTTCGGTCCAGTCGCACCAGAGGACCAAGTCCATGCCATGAAAAAACAGCCCACACCATTACGGAGCCACCACCAGCTTGAACAGTGCCTTGCTGACAGTTTGGGTCCATGGCTTCGTGGGGTCTGCACCACACTCGAACCCTACCATCAGCTCTTAGCAACTGAAATCGTGACTCATCGGACCAGGCTATGGTTTTTCCATTCATCTAGGGACCAACCGATATGCTCACGTGCCCACGAGAGTCGCTGCAAGCGATGTCGTTCTGTCAGTAAAGGCACTCGAGTCGGTCTTCTGCTGGAATAGCCCAAGAAAGTCAAATTTCTCCGCACAGTTCTAACAGACAAGTCCCTTTACGTCCCACATTGATTTCTGCGGTTATTTGACGCTGTGTTGCTTGTCTGTTAAAATTTACGACTCTTTGCAGACGTCGCCGGTCTCGGTCGTTAAGTGCAGGCGGTCGACCACTGCGCTGTCCATGGTGGGATGTTATGCCTGAAATTTCATACTCTCGGCACACTCTTGACACAGTGGATCTGGGAATGTTGAATTCCCTAACGATTTCGGAAATGGCATGACTCATGCGTCTAGCTCCAACTAACATTCCGCGTTCAAAGTCGGTTAATTCCCGTCGTGCGGTCATCATCACGTCATAACCTCTTCACATGAATAACTTGAACATAAATGAAAGCTCTGCGAAAGCACTGCGCATTTATACCTGTTCTACGCGATGCTACTGCCATCTGAAAATTTGCATATTGTTACCCCATGACTTTTGTCACTTCAGTGTATAGCAAAGACAGAATATAAACAATAAAATAATGCAAAGACATTCGGGATGGAGCTGCTTGACGAAAAGTTAGGCTTCTAAACAGTTGAGTTCGATACTCAACAGTTAGAGTTAAATGGAAAGTTCTGAATTAGGTCCAGTGTTGGTCGCTATCAATGTGAAAATCTTCCATTGAGTTCAAGAAGAAGAAATGTTTAAAGTATGAGGCATCATAAATCACCTCTTGATGTATTCGTTCGAAATTGTGACCGCAAATTTGTACAAAGGAAGATGAAATATGTCACTTTACAAAATGCATTCTAGGTAATTCTGAATATGGTAAATATATGCTATTATAGTAACATAGTGACCTCGAATAGAAATATCAAGCATTCAAAAACATAAACAAGAACCTTATTTCAACAGTTACAATTATAATGAACTACATCTGATGGTAATTTGTTGCATGTGATCGCGTAGTAAAATTATGCACTGTTGACCGTTTTGCCAGAGCTTATTAATATGTCGTGAATCAGAGCTTGATCCCCAGACTCTTAAGAAACAATTGATCATTTCTTAATTATATTCCTTTGCGACCAATTCTAATATTTGTATTTATTTGATCTCTGAAACAAGCCAAATATTGTAACTAAAATGTGATAAAAACAGCAATATGTGGAAAAGATTTGACAATGAAACACTGCTTGAACACCACTGATTTAAATGCACATAAATAATATCACCGGGCATTGAAAAATATAGTTGTCACACAAGAGACCACAGAGAGATTAGGTGAAGTGGGTAATGAAAGTCCCAGAAAATCGCCCTGAAGTGTCACGCTATCTAAAAACCTCGGAAACTCGCACCCACTAATTATTTCCCAATCAGCAGGCACAATCCAAAGTTTTCTCACCTTGTCTTTACTAGCCATTGTGCGCGTGTATGTGGGAGGTTAAGTGACTACGGAAATTACATGGCACCAACTTTAGTTTGCAAGTGCATCACGTACACGCTTGAAATACAATTACCAGGGTGCAACACTGTTGATTTGGAATTATTCATAGAGTAAATGTGCTTCACCCATGGAGTGACTACAGCAAAATAATTTTTTTGGATTGTAGAAACTTTTGTAGTTTTGGTATTCCCAGACATGTAATTTTCTATTTAAGAGTCAACCAACATGAAATATGACTGTGTAATTAGTGTTTTACGAGAAATCATTCCGATTTTCTTTCATGTGATAATGCTAAAGCAGAAGATTAATATGAAAGCAGAATGATAGTTAGTTGATTGAAAATAGCATATTTTGCCTAGAAGAAGAATAGTAATTACATTTTTGTTTTTATTTTATTTTGGAAATCGTCTCGCTAAATTTTCTGTTGTAAGATTAATATGTTCATAACATATCTCCCATAAAATTTCTAATTTTAGTATGCTATGAACATTGTGGTATTAATTGTAATTTGTTTACATATGAACATATAAGCGGAAGCATCATAGAAGCTTCATGATATAGAAACATCATAGAAGCTTCATATTATAGAAACATCATAGAAGCTTCATATTATAGAAACATCAAGATAGAGATAGAATAAAAAATAAATGAATTTAAAACCATATTTACGAGGTAATATGTGAATAGTTTTACAGTACGCAATCAAAGTTACTTTCATTTGTTGCAGTACAAGCATCGTAACGGTGAATCATGTCTTGGCGTACAATGTTGTCTCGCATATGTAATGCTTATTCAACAACTTTGATAAGAAGACACGTTCAGAGAATGCACTGAGAACATGAACGTTTTTTTTAAATTTTTTTTTTCTTAGCAATTGATAAAAAAAGTTATTTAACAGTTCTTCAAATCCTCCGTGATAGGTGCACTTTAACGCGCACAAATAAACTAATCTGAAATGGAAGGGGTTTTTAGCAGTTGATTTCAGGAGTTTGAAGCAGTGCTTTACAGTCGTGGCGCTGGGTAAATTTTAAACGTCAGTCATTATAATTCTTCAAATAACAAGGATTTGATATTAGCATTTAGATTTTCACTCCCACTAAAAAATTTAAACATTTGACATTGAAAGGTTATGTAGCGTATCACCCATAGTTCGGGTTGTATTTAACTCAGTTGCAGTTAACTCTTGTATTCATGTCTCCGTTATTTTAGAACTCCTATTTACAACTTAAAGCATTCTTAGTTTACATTTCTATATAGCTTGATAGTAACAATTTATTTATTTATTCGTTGTTTACGCTTTGTTTTTTGTATTTTTGTTATTTTTAATTGCTTTTACCTGATTAAATTGTAGTAGATATATATTGCAGTCAATATTTTCGAATGCCATTGCTGAAATCACTAAGATATAGTATGTTGTGATGATGTCATATAAGACATATTACATAATACGTATATTTTTCAATTCCCATTCATCAATTTTTATTAAATTTTTTATCAGCAAAAGGTGTTGGAATAAATAACGTTAAATAAGTCGAAACAACGATAAATTTTCGTTTTTGTAACCGCGTTAAGAAATATCGGATAAAATTATCATCTAAAAAGGTGTTGGCTTTAACCGAGAAAATATTTTACGGATAAATCCACGGGTTATCGATGAATCAACAGATCGATATTTTTATGCATAAATTTATAATTCCATCTTGCCAAAAATGCATTTAAGAAGAAATTTATTTAGATTTAAGCATGAGAATTCATATATTCAAAACCATATTTGTTTTTTATCAATCTTTTTTTAAAAAATTTGATTTATAATTTATAAAAATTTATTTATAGTATAAAAACTATCTTAAATATATTATATATATTATTGTTATAATTATAAAAATATTACAACAATTTAATGACAATTATAACATTATATAACAATTATAACATTATATAACAATTATAACAATATTTATTGTTATAATTATAAAAATATCTTATTTTAATTAATTATTTAACATATTCATTATAATTAAGCATTTCTAAGAACAAAATCTTTTCTACGAATATTATCACATTTTTTATATAAATTTTTAAGAAAATTAAATAAAATCTAAAATATCCTTATTTGAATTATTTATTCAAATTGTTATAAAATCTTTAAAAATTAGTACTTTTGAATGAATAAAAAAAAAAACAATTACAATTATAAGGATACAAAAAAATAAAACACACAAAATGTAGGCTGCTCTTATCAGGTCTCTAGAGAGATTTATTCAAATCCTTCTATCAGCCTCACACTCTCCCGATATATATCTTATTCAAATTTTCAATCGTTCATAAAATACTTTTTATTCATCCACTCAAGTTCAAATACATTTTTTGGAACTTGTAGTGGATGACACTTGATGTTAATGCAGTTTTTTCAAATATTAATTCATTAATTAAATTTAATTAATTAATTTTAGTTCTTTTAGATTTAAGTTGCATATATCTACTAAGAGATGACGTCAGATAAACTTAAAAAATGAATGAAAATTATTTATAAAGGACTTTCTGCAATATAGTGAAAAAAAAGTAAGAATTGACTTTAAATTTTTTTTTTTATATATTACTTGTTTTATGTTACAATTCAAATTAATGCTGTTAAAAGTATAACTTCCACGTACATAACTTAACAACACATTAAAGGCTCGTGCTCACCAAGGCGACAAGATGCAAGCGACCAAATTTGACCTCACCGCGGTCGCCTGAATCCGGTTTGCAGTTCGCCGCGTGGGTAGCCCAACTTTCAACTCCAAGCGGTTTTTCACTATGCGTAATGCTATTTCTGACGTTTCGCTGTGAAGGGGTCGAAAAAAATTTGGTCGCTTGCCTCTTGCATCTTCACGTCTCTCTTAACGAGCCTTAAGGAATTAAGAAGCGTTAAAATTAACCGTTTAATTTATATTAGTAGTAACGGTTAATACCTTTAACGAAATTTAACAATTTTCTTCCTCTCTAATACGTTTTCCTGATATGATCTCATGTTTTAAAAAGAAACCGAACCACCTAAATGACTATTGCAAAATCTAGAATTACGTCTATAAAAACTGTAAACAGAATTATAAAATTTCTTTTAAATCTAATAAAAACAGAAACAATCATGTATTTAACCGGCTATCGGCAAAACACGTTTTACAGTGTGTGATTATCGGCTGAATGTTTTATAAAATCTATTTAACAGATAAAAAAGGAAACATGTTACGATTGATAAAGTTTGGATGTATTAATATTCTCCTTTAGCACAACAACTCCTCGGTGGACCAGACCAATCAGTCCGCGACAGATTCAAAAATTTTTTATTTTGTGGAGTAACTTTATTTTTACAGAGGGTAGGTTTATCAGCCCACTGCATGTACTTTACAGCCCTGACTGACGATGAGGTCTCTGCAGTGGCCGTGGCAGAGCTCTGACGCTTGGCTACGGGTTTCAGGTTTCGAATCTCGGCGGTACCATGGATGTTTTATGTGTCTTGGAATCAGCTAAAAGCCGTATGTTCCAGTCTCATATGACCGTAGAGCGTCACAGAGCCCAATAAGACTTCTTATACACATCCTTCCCACACTGTAAAGGAGCAAATTAGCTCTAGCAACAGTGATGTGGGGTCGTTTGGTGTAGTACTAGTAGTTATATAAGACAGGGACCCACGGTTTAAAGTGGATTCCGAACCAGTACAAACATTCATTAAGTTAACATCGAATCCGAAACCCGGCATCATCGATTGTGCCAGGGCGCTACTCACTCGCCCAATAGGTCCCGGATATATTAATCTAATTGCAATAAAATATCGATTTACCAATAACAAAAAAAGGACTAAGATTGTGGTTCAGAATAAACAAGGAAGGATTTTATTAAATATTTTATATTAAGGTAAGATAATTGTTATAAAAGAAAATTAATAAATGAAATAAAATAAAATAAATTCTACATTTATATATATTAAATAATGAATTGATGAATGAGAATTAAAAATACATGTATTATATATTTTATATGACGTCATCAAAATCAATGATATATTTAAGCAATTATTATTATATTTTAAATTTTTTTTATAAAATAAATTAATAAATTACTGAATTTATAGATATATAGATACATTATATACATATATTTTAAAATTACGATAACACAATGCAATATAATTAATAAATTTTTTGGGGGGCATCTTAGAATAATAAAAGAGAGAACGGAGTTCGTTCCAGACAAAACATGAAAACTTTTG
>BPLQ01005931.1:0-79894 GCA_021605075.1 Caerostris darwini | reverse complement strand
AGTATTGTTTGGTGTGTAATCATAATTTTTCTGATTCTTTCATTAACATTTGGAAACCAATATAGTTCGTTTTCCAGATTTCGAAATTAGTCAAAAGTTGTCAAAAATATCTAATAATACACAATACACAATACAATAAATGTTTAAGAAATCATTAAGTTTTAAAAATATTCATAAATATTAAAATATGCATCCACTATTTAAGTGATTTTTTTTGCAAAGTGGAAAAATAACAATATTGAAAGTTTTCAATTCGAAACATTTTCTTCGAGAATTATATAAAATGTTAATTTATTTAAGTGAAATTTTTAAGATTTTAGCATTTATATATAAGTTTCTAGGTTTGCAAAGTTATTAAAAGTTCGTTTGAAACGGTAATTTTTCTCAAACATCAAATTTAGGATTATGATGTCAATTATTATATAAAGAAATTATTTTCAAAACGCAATTGTAGCACAAAATGAAATACAAAAATTAATAAAGAAATGCAATATTATTTTTTACTAAATATAATATTTATAAATGTAACTAAAGAAATGTATATATTAATATATTTTTTTCCCAAATCAAAATGTTCTCATTTTTATTGGAATATAAATTATTTACATCCCAATAAATAAATATTCTTATTATTTTAGTGGGATGTAAATGAACATATTCCAATAAAATGAGAAACATTTATACTATTATTTTTTTATAATGGCACTCTTCATATCTGGAGGAAAAATTAAACTCTTCATATATATTAACTTTTAAAAATAGCATATTTATTTATTTATTTGAATTGATATTACTATAAATGATGTAATATAAATCAAATGTAAATTTCAATTAATTTACTCTCTTCTGATTTCGCAAAGTGTACTAGTTATTAACAAGGTGATAAGGTTTTTCTTACAGATAGTAGTGGGCGCTGCAATCACTGCGATAAATCGAATATAGTGGCAAATTAAATTCCTATATCAACACTAACCAACCCTGCATTTATACAATATAACACGGATAAATGACGTCAATCATGTTCAGTCATCTCATAAGGCATTATAAACCTAATGTCATATTATATCAGTTCTACTTTCTCAATACATCTGGGTAAATACCTATTATACTACAAATTCAGTGGCGAATGATGATAAATAAAATGCTCTTGAGTTGAAGAAAAAAATATATTGGGATTTACTTATAATTCGACATTAAACTTAATTAGAATTTAAAGTTAATTTACATTTAAAAAAAGTACTTAAATATACATAAAAAGTATGTTTTTATTTTTAACTTTAGCAACATTTTACTGTGGCAAACAGAATTAGCAGCACTTGCTTTAGAACTAAACTTAGCATAACGCCTATTGTTTTACTATTACTTATTATTAAAAAAAAAACTGTTCAATAAAAATTGCTGAGACTTGTAGAGACGAAAGGACGTGATATTTTATAACCTATTTACACAACTATTTTTATACAGAAAAGAGGCCCCATACAGTCATACATTATAGCATTTAAAACAGTCTCATGGTTTGGAAAAATAATGTTACCATTACTATTTGAAATCTGTTTTACAGTATGATGGCGCCATGTGTCTTAACGAAAGCCACCCACAAAATTTGTATCAGTAAAAAATAATAAATTCTAATTTTATTTCTCACAAAAAATAGATTTATCACTGGTAAGAACAATAAATTTAAAACTCCCATTTTTTTGTTTATTTTTGAGTTAAGAAAATCATGAATGTGATATATTAGCATACATTTCAAAACATTTCTATGTGAAATGTTTCTTTTAAAATAAATGACTTATTTTAAATATTTAAAATTATTTCAATGACATAGCATTTCAGTATATAATTTGAATATCATTAAAACTACTCAAATACAAATATTACAATAGCATAATATTTTAATTAAAATTTTTCAATTTAATCTGGATATTTGTTGTCTCTCCTCTTTCACATAGTAATAACGAAACTAAAAATATTTTATAAATAATTTGACAACTTTTGCATATGAAAATTTAAAAAAAGTGATTTATTGGATTCAGTGGTGTTGAATTGGAAGTTTTAACTGTGGCCTTGATCTGAAAAGATTTTACAATCGAATGCATACTGTAAGGACATTCATCACAATCTCTTCCTATTGTCTGTCCAAATAATTATGAAACTTTCTAAAAATATTCCCATACATTAATTTAAAAAAATGAATAACTGTACAAGCCCTGCTGTGTGTCCCGAATGAATATACATTTGTAGAAAAGAGAGGAAAATTATTATGCAAAATAAATAGAGTCGATTATTTTTCTCCAGAAATACTGAAAGAGATTCGGTTTGGTGGAGAATATAATTATTTCACCTCAATAAATTCTTGGAAACAAAATTTGTGAAAGTTTTTTTAAATATTCGTGCGTTTTAGAAAATGCAATTTTCCTTTGTTGAATGAAAGGAATCCATACTTAATCTTTTCCGATAGGAGTGAGACACCAGAAAATATTTTGATGTTAAATAAAAATAGTAAATAAAATATATTTTAGAAAATATATTTTAGAAAATCAAAGATAAAATTTAGTAATTTTTATTTTATAAACTATTTTAATTTTAATATTATAAGTAATTAAACATTATTAATCATTATTAAATTAAAAAACATGATTAGTAATAAAATATTATTAAACATTATTAGTTAAACATTAATATTTAAACATTATTAAATTAACTATAGTAGTTAAACAATATTAAACATTATTAGTTAATTATTTTAAACATTAAAACAGTTAAATATTATTATTGAAAAAATTAAGTTAATAATTGAAAGTGATAAAATCAAATAGGTTTATTGTGAAAATCTTAATTAATACAAACAAAATTATAGAATTGAAGTGCTTAATTATTAAATATTGAAGCAGAATGAGTTTTTTCATAGATGATTAATTATTTTGTATTTTATGATTCTTAAATCAAAATAATTAGAATAACTTTTATTAATATTTTTTAAATAATATAATTCTATAACTTCATAATAATTAAGTAACATAACTTCATAAGTTATAGATCTTCATCAAATCTTTTATACAATTATTTAGAATTAAAATTAGTAAATATTAATAGTTTTAACTGTGGTCTTGGATCTGAAAAGATTTTGCAATCGAATGCATACTGCAAGACATTCATCACAGTCTCCTCTCCATTGTATGTGATAATAATTATGAAACTTTCCAAAAATATTCCCATACATTAATTTAAAAATGAATAACTAATCAAGCTCTGCTGTGTGTCCCGAATGAGTATACATTTGTAGAAAAGAGGGGAAAATTATTATGCAAAATAAATAGAGTTGATTATTTTTCTCCAGAAAACTGAATGGGATTCAGTTTGTTGGAGAATATAATTATTTCACCTCAATAAATTCTTAGAAACAAAATTTGTGAAAGTTTTAAATATTCGTGCGTTTTGGAAAATGCAATTTTCCTTTGTTGAAAGAAAGGAATCCATACTTAATCTTTTCCGATAGAAGTGAGACACCAGAAAATATTTTGATGTTAAAAATAAAAAAAATATATAGTAAATAAAATATACTTTATAGTAAATAAAATATATTTTGATAGTAATAAAATATATTTTAAAAAATCATGAGTAGTAATAAAATATTGTTAACATTATTACTTAAACATTAATTTTTTAAACATTATTAAATTAACTATAGTAGTTAAACCATATTAAATATTATTAGTTATTGTTTTAAATGGTAAAAGTAGTTAAATATTATTATTGAAAAAGTTAAGTTAATAATTGAAAGTGATAAAATCAAATAGGTTTATTGTGAAAATCTTAATTAATACAAACAAAATTATAGAATTGAGTGCTTAATTATTAAATATTGAAGCAGAATGAGTTTTCATAGATGATTAATTATTTTTGTATTTTATGATTCTTAAATCAAAATAATAATTAAAATAACTTTTATTAATATTTTTTAGTGTATAATTCTATAACTTCATAATAATTATTAACATAAAAATCATTTGTGAAAATATATAAGTTAATACAAAAAATTACAGAATTGAGAAGTACTTAGGTACTTAATTATTAAAAATTGAAGGAAAAATGATTTTTTAAATGATGATTAAATACTTTTGTATTTTATAAGTCTTAAATCAAGATTACTAACATAATTCCATAATTTATTAATATTTTTAATTAACATAATTTCATAAAGTTATAAGTCTGCATAAAATATTTTTATCTAATTATTTAAATTAAAATAAGTAAATATTGCGAAAAATTAACGAACCAAAAATAGATAAAACTAATTAATTATATATAGTTATAATTAATTATATATCACTATAAATTCAGTAATTGATTGAGGAATATTAATGTTATAAATAATCAAAAACATTATTAAGTATTAACATTATTGGTATTTAACATTTCTAGTAGACACTATTATTTTTAAAAAGTTAATTTAATAAGTAAATGTGATAAAAAATCAAATAGATTTATTGAAAAAATATAAATTAATGCAAAAAGTTATAGAATTGAAGCATTAAATTATTAAATATTGTGTGAAGCAGAAAGAGAATTTTTCATTAACAGTTAAATATTTTTGTATTTTATGTGTCTTAAATCAAATTAATTAACATGTAATTTCATAATATATATTAATATTTTTTTTTTAATTAACATTATTTCATAACTTCATAATAATTAACTAACTAACATTATTTCATAACTTCATAATAATTAACTAACTAACATTACTTCATAAGTCATAAGTCTTCATAAAATTTCAATTATTTAAATTAAAATTAATAAATGTTTCGGAATTAACAAGCTAAAAAAAAGGAACTAATTAATCATATATAGTATAATAATATAAATTCACTAATTGATTGTAGAATATTAATGGTAACCAAAAATTAATTATGCATTTCGTCACATTAACAAATTAACGTCTTTTTGGATTTCAACTCAAGTAATATTAATAATGTTGCTCTGTCTGACTATATAAATAATTTATGGTAATTAAATATATCTTCAACATTTTTATCGTGCAATAGAGCACCTCCTTGACGTAGTCGTGGTATATATTAAACGTTTGATTTCGATGGTCACTGAATAACTGAATAATAATTCGCTTCCTTTTTTTCCGTCTTCAAATCGATAAGACCAGCAAAAGTTAACCAATATTTTACTATAAAAAAAATAATTTGATAACCAATATTTTTAATAAAAATGAAATTCAGAAAACATGTGCATGATAGATTTTATTTTATAAAAATATTATTTTTAAACCACAATAATTATTAGAATTATTTCAAAATTTTTACATATTAAAAACAAAATATAACAATTTTATACATATACCCAGAAACAATTTAAATGGACTTCCAAATCTCTACTTGAAGGTCAAAAAGGTTTCAATACGTTTTTGTTTTTAAATGCTTATTTGTTGTTATTTGAACTTATCCCACTTGGCTGGCCAAACCCACGAGCCATACGTACTCATGATTGAAGGGAAAGGAAGCAGCTTTTGTTGTGATGGAGCACCCTTAGGTAGAACTCTGACTTTGGCTCCGCGGACGCTCTTACAGTCATAGGAGACCGGGACCTACGGCTTAAAGTGGATTCCGAACCACTACAAACACCCATGGCACCGGGATTCGGAACCAAAACCTGTGGCACCGAGCGCCAGAGCACTAGACACTCGGCCATTCAGGTCCGGAATTTTGTGAAGGTGGTCACCCACCCAAGTACTGACCGCGCCCAATGATGCTTGAATTCGGTGATCTAACGAGAACTGGTATATTCAGCATGAGCCGTTGGCCGTTTTTTAAATCTTAAAAGTAATGAAGTATATCGTTGGCCTTTAGCTGTATAAATCGCTTATTTAATCATTTAAAAACTAAACAACAAGAAATCTTTTCTCCAATGGCGAGACAGCCCCTATAAAGGTAGATCAAGGCCTTACCAGATTCCAAAACATGATTTTTTTTTACGGGGTTCGGTTGTCAACCCTACTCAATGCCCCCACAGTCATATTAGACTAAGACATAAGGTTTAAAGCGCATTTTGGGTTACTATACATACATCCACGGACTCAAACCCATGGATGTTTATCAC
The DNA here is from genome assembly GCA_021605075.1 of Caerostris darwini. NCBI lineage: Eukaryota > Metazoa > Arthropoda > Arachnida > Araneae > Araneidae > Caerostris > Caerostris darwini. The sequence continues at coordinate 73,783 of BPLQ01005931.1, read as the reverse complement.
TGGGGTACCGAGCGCCAGAGCCTAATCACTGAGAGTAAAATTCACTTAACTAATAAACTCATAATTTTAGATGAGTTAACAAAAATAAATAAATAAATAAATAACGCTTGTAAATAACGCTTAGAATTTTATTTTACTAACAAAGAATTGTCATATCTAATTGCAAATGCATATTTTAAGTTTAAATTAAAGTTCTCAAAAATAGGTAAGAGTGATTGAAAAAATTGTTATTATTAAAATTACTTAAAATGCTTTTTAAATAAATAGCGTTAACAACATGTGTTTCATTCATTTTAAAGCCAAAAGCAATTAATTATAATTTTTATTCCATTTTAAATATAAGAACTTAAATAAAATGAATTTCGCTTTGATAGAAAAATGTAACATATATAATGAATTAAATCTAATGAAATTAGTAAAATATAGGGTGAGTTGTAAAATAATTCTAAAATTATTTTAAATTAATAGTACCACTTAATAGTAGCACAGCCGTATTAGTATACCATTGTATCTACATACAATACATCTACATACAATACATCTTACATACTATTCTATTGATGACTTATTTACTACTTATAATTATAACGTCTTCAAAAATTTAAAAAAATGGAAAAATAGAAACCAATAGAAATTTTAATTTCCTTGATAAAATGTGATCATAGAGTATAGTAAGGTACTTCTTAGTTGTAAAGATTATTTAGAGAAGTATCAACTACAAATTAAGACATGTATATATATATATATATATGTTCATAATTCCATAAATTAAATTTAAGAAGATATCAAATTAATGGAATTCCTTCAAAGAAACAAATTTTAAAATAATCATTATTTCAATATGAAGCAAAAAATACTTGGCCATTTTAATATTTATATTTAGCATTATTTCTTCTAATTGGAGCAAAACAAGATTTTAAAAAGGATTTCCTAGTTTTTGATTTTTCTTGTTTTATGCAAAATGATTTCTGAATTCCTAAAAAAATACTGTTGAAATTATCACTTTATATTTACAAACTCACCAATTTTCAAAATAATATTCTTAATACCAGCATCCATGGATCTCTTTTTATTCTTAGAGACCTTTTCAAAATGAAGAAGCAAAGACAATACGACCATAATATAATAACTCCTTCTAACTTGCAGCAAGACAAATTTTAAAAGATTACCCATTCATTTAACATTACTTCGCCTGCATTTTTATCTCCCCTCGGTTTTTATTTCTCAAACTTGTCACCCTGTTTTGGCAGCTGATAATTATTATGATATTCCGAGGATTGTTTCCTGAACGAAGGTACCTCTTGAAATTGCTGAGAGAGTTTTTTGTTCCCCTTGTTAGGAGACAAATGAGTGATCGCGGGCGATGTCGTTGATGAAACCTTTTAAAATCTCGCAGATTAAACAACGTAAAAATTGTGTTTTTAAATTGTGCATTAGAAAAAGGGCCAAAGAGATTTGCATCACAATGGATATCAAATTTCTCAGCAGCAGATGTTTGTGTTTGGTGATTGGGTAAGAAACAAAAAAAATGGACACTATACTCCTAATTAACGATAAAACCAGATGAATATTTTTAAATAAAATATCAAATGTTATGAGATTTTATATTCGCTGTTATGTCGTCAAAAATTTTTAAATTCAAACTTTTGTCTTTTGTGAATATTAACGTGAAATTAATCTCAAGTTTGTTTTGAAAATCTAATAGACAATTTTTTCTATAACATTTAATATTTCTCCTAATATCCAAATTTAATTTAATATAAACTTTTAATTAATATTTATAAAAAGTTTGTCAGATGGAAAAGTCAGAAAAAATTATCGAATTATCATAGAATTATAATAATTCGATAATTATTATTCTTATTATTATTAATTATAAGAATTATCAGTTATTGGGAAAATGCATAATAAAAAGAAGTTATACCCCAATAATTTATTAAAAAAATATAAAATTATATTTCAAATTAATTTGATCATATAAATCTCACTGTAAGTCTTATTTTTGTGCTACTAAAATTAAACATCTTAATTTGAAGTAGTATTAAACTAGGTCCTTGTTTTTAATATACATTTTTAATTTCAAATATGAACTTGAAATATTGATGTATTTTGCAGAATTTATATCTTACTGAATGCACTTTAAAAAAAAAAAAATTTTTTAGAAGCAGTTTGTTTTCTTTTTTTTCACAATAAATATAAGTCAATTTAAAAGTATATTTATATTTTGTATTTTAATAATAAATTTATCAGTATTTTTATATTTATAGTAAATAAATCATAAAAGTTTTTCTAAAATATTTTTAAAAATTTTTATCATATCTCCCTTTTCAAATTTTAAATATAATAACTTTAGAAGTGTTTCCATTTTCTCTGAATCTAATGTACAAATAAAATTTAACAATTAAATTTTATAGAATAATAAAATCAAATGAAAAATAAATTTAGATTTCAAAGAATAGTTATTTTTAAACCTAATTTTTAAGAATGAATTTTTTTTTTTTTGTACATTGTTTTAAAAGGAAATCTCCTTTTAATTTCTTTTTCTGTCAAAACTTGAGTGATATGTCTTCTGACAATTCTCAGTTTCACTTATAAATTTATTTTCACTAGCAAATATATTTTTAATCTGTTCCTTTTCGTTTTGAATTGTATTCCTTTATTTTTCCCTAAGATTATACTTGAAGCTGAGATGTCATTTTTTATTTTTAAGTTTAAATAAATACAATTATACTACGAGCTATATTAAAAGCATGAACCTGTGCTAGTTAATGTAAATATAATTTTACATGTAAATATATATATATATATATATATATGTAATGTGGACACAAAATAATTGAAAATATAGAATGTTTGAAAATTTATTTGAAATGTTTACTATGTAAAGTGTAACAATGTTTTTTCACTAGATAATTTTAATTAAAATCGGCTAATTTTAATTAATACTTGTTATTTTTCTATTATATGTAGATGAAATTATTTAACGTGCTATAATACTTTTTGAATATATATATATATATGCATATATATATATTTGTGTGTACATACATGTAAGGTGGACATAAAATAATTGAAAATATAGAAAATTTGAGAATTTATTAGAAATATTTACTATGTAATGATTAACAAAGTTTTTTCATTAAATAGTTAATTTTAATTAAAAATGACTAATTTTAATTAATAGATGCTTATTCTCCTGATAACAAAATTAATTTTTCAATTAGTTCTTTATTACAACGAAAACAATATTTTTTATTGCTCAGAAGTTTCGTTATTAATCAATTAATTTCAATTAATTTATCTTATTAGATTCAATTGTTATCGTTAATTCAATTAATTACAACGTTACAACGTTAGTTTGGAAAAATATTAATTTAATTACTCTAATTGAAATACACATAGGACAAATATGTTTTGAACAATGGAAAAAAAAACATTGTTTAATTTCTGTCTAATTAGATTGATGCATAGTGCTTTGGATCATAAGCAATTTAATTCGTAACAATCCAACAAGTCATATAGAACAAAAAATTTCTGCACGTCTAACAGACATAAGCATTATTAATCTGTAAGCTGGAAATGCCCTCTTTTGGACCCGAGGAGCATTTGGCTGCCATTTTCCTTAGAATGTTTGTTCAAAGCTACTGTTGTAAAATTTATCTGCAGTGTTTGCAGACTTCTCCTGGTTACCCTGGGCGCCGGACGGCCGAGTGGCTAGCGCTCTTTCGGGTTCGAGTCCCGACGGTGCCATGGATTTTTGTAGTGGTTCCGAATACGCTTTAAACTGTAGGTCCCGTTCTGTTTAGCCCCCGTGTGCACAAAATGACCGTAGAGTGACAAACCAAACTAAACCTATTTACACTGAGTAATGATTATTCTATTACACATCTACTTCGTGTCAAAATCTCCAGCATTTGAAAGGGCTTTGGTACTGCAGACTTCAAGTTCGAATCCTGGCGGTGGCATGGTTATTTGTTGGTGGTTTGGAATATAAATTAAACAGTAGGTTTTGGTCTATTTAGCCTAAATTGTGCACAAAATAACCGTAGATCTGCAAATGAAACTAAATCAGCGTTTGAAAATAACAATTTAATCTTTAAAAACATGTAGGTGATTTGTTCTACGAACAGTTAAAAAATACTTTTCAAATATTCACTTTTAGAATTTTGTGTGAAAAATAATTTTTAAAAAACTAAAATATATGTGAAATTTTAAAAAATGGAAAATTAAAGTATGTAAAATTAAAATTGTAATACATACATCCTCTACTTATAACAAAATTCTATGTTAAATACTGAATGTTATGAATTTTATAGAAATAAAATTGTTAATATAAAATGAATATAAATAATTTTTTTATCAAGAATTGAATATATGAATAGATAAAAAATCATGCATGAATTTTTCATTAGCAGAAATGCTTTTTTCGAATAAGCAGTTTCCTTTTTCTCTAAATACTTTTTTTCAAAATTCGGAAGCATAAATCTTTCAGATGAAAAACAAAAAGCCATTTTTGAATGAAAACTTGCTCAGCACTTTCACAGTGAGATGGAATTTTATAAAAAAAAAAAAACTTCACATGAATAATTTTCTAATAAAAAACAGTGACTAAAATCCAATTACTCTCATAGGCTAAGCACATGGCAGATGCAAATAATAATGTCTTGATTTTTAGAAAGAAACAAAAGGAATTTTCATGATAAGAGGAATTTTAATTTCTGAAGAAATGCAATTCAAAGCTCATAATGCTATACATTTCGGAATTCAAACATGTATTTATGTTTTAAAAATTATTCCTTTTTTTTAAAACATTTCTTTGATACTGTATTAAAAGAATGAATAAATACTTATATGAATCAAAAATTTATTAATTTTGAAATATTATTTTCGAATTATTGTGAGAAATTTTATTTAACTTCTTTCAAAAAACAACTTTAAAAATAATATATAGCTATTAAATAGTTATTCTCTAATAAATAGTGTTAATTTTATTTTATTTTGCAATAAAAAACAATAATAAGGCAAACAGAGCATAATATCTATTATATTACAACACAAAATAATATGAAGTTCAAAATAGTTTTAAATTCAATGTATAAAGAATAGAGTCACAAAAAGAATTTTCCGCTATTAGAATAATTACTGCACTGGCGATTATGAATTAATTCAAAGTATTTAATTTAGTAATAAATATTCAATTATAATTGATTAATTGTATACTCAGTATTAAATTATAATAAAATATATTTTTAATGACTTTTTTAATGACTATATATATACAACTATATATGGGAATTTGCAAATAAATAACTTATATGCTATCCAAAATAGTATACATAAAAATAACATAAATTAAACAAGTATAAAAAATTTTTAATTTTAGTACATTTTTTATTCTAATAATATAATAAATAATTTGTATTAATTATTATATTTGTTATAATTTTTATAATGATTAACATAAAATTAGGCAAATAGCTTATATTGTTAAAACATTTGTTAGCTTCAAAGAATATATTTTTATCATGTATATGAACTATAACATATAACAATATATCAACTATAACATATATGGTTACAAATAATCTTTAAAAACATACTTTTACCAACTTACAAGTAAAATCATTTGTAAGGTTGCTTTTATATTATCTTTATTTAAAAAATATTTTTTTATGTCTTAACAATGAATATACAGCATTATAATTGAATATTTATTGCTAAACTTGTATAATTTGAAATATTTAATATTCATCTGCAAAATGATTATTTTAATGTAAAAAAAAATACGCGTTTGTCTGTTTATTGTGACTATATTCTTTATGCATTTAATTCAAACCTGTAAGGGTAAAAGGCCAGAAATTGAATTTTTTTCAGCTGAATATATATTATGAAACGTTTTTATTATTACTTTTTGCTGTACGTTAGTGGGATTCGTGTTCCATTTTTGCATACCACGAAATGTCTACACAAAGTCATGAGGGGAAATGATGACACTGCTTTCCAGGAGTACTTTTAGAGGTAAACTACCAAACATTTGCTTGTCTTATGGTAGAAAAACAGGAAATCTTTCACAAGAATGACGCTAAAGAATAAATTGGATATACTGGAGTTAAATATAATGTACTAATAATATAATAAAAATATAAAAGATACATATGAGTTAACTAAATAAGTTAATAATTTAGTTATTCCTATATTAAAATTTAAGACAATATTGATAGAATACACTTCCCGCGTCAGAAAAGAAAATTAATATCTAAAATTATACATGAAAATCATTTATTCAATAAAATATAAAGTTATATTTTCTAAAAAATATCATCAATTATTTTAATAAAAATTTGTAACATTAACTTCAAATTAATTTTGCTGTTATTCTTTAATATTGATCTAAATTTTAATCTGGCTGTTTATTAAAACTATTTCATTACATAACATCATCGTGAAGATGTGTTCTTGTTCTCAAATAACAGTTATTGTAATAGCATAACAGAACCAGTAATTTTATAACCCAACACTTGCTCACTCATTAATACTAAGTCTGTCCACCGTTCGTTTAAGGGCCAAAGCTATCATTACAAAAGAGCAATAACGAACTGGAGATCGAATCAAAACTTATAAAAACCCATATCTCCTCCTCTTAACTGCCCCATTTGCTATCATTAAAAAGTTAATCAATAAATTTAAAGTTAATAAATAAATTTATAAGTTAATCAAAAAAATTTAAATTTACATTTTCTTAAATAAATAATTTTAATAAATAATTATTTTAATAAAAATTTCTGACATTAACTTTGCTGCAATTCTTTATTATTGATTGTAATTCTTTATTATTGATCTAAATTTTAATCTGGCTATTTATTGAGACTATATAATTACGTAAACATCGTTGTCAGAATGCGTTGTTGTTCTCTAATAACAGTTATTGTTATAACATAACAGAACCAGTAATTTTACAACCCAGCACTTGCTCGCCCATTAACACTAAGTCTGTCCACTGGCCATTTAAGGATCAAAGCTATCATTATACAAGAGCAATAACGCACTGGAGCTAGAATCCAAAACTTATCAAAATCCATGTCTCCTCCTTTTAGATCACCCAGTTGTCATCATTTAAAAGTTAATCAATTAAATTTAAATTTACATTTTCTTAAATAAATAATCTTGAAATAATCACCAATTATTTTAATAAAAATTTCTAACATTAACTTCAAATGAATTTTGCTTCAATTCCTTATTATTGATCTAAACTTTAATCTAGCTAATTATTAGTTTTAATAAATTCCTTGTAAGGATGCGTTGCTGTACTCAAATAACAGTTATTGTAATACCATAACAGAACCAGTAATTTTATATCCCAATACTTTCTCTCTCGTTAATATTAAGTCTGTCCACTGTCAGTTTAAGGGTCAAAGCTATCATTACAAAAGAGCAATAACGAAATCCAAAACTTATCAAAACCCATATCTCCTCCTCTTAAATGTCCCAGTTGTCATCATTTAAAAGTTAATCCCACATCTCCCACTCCAAACATCCCGAGCAGATAACAGCAGCCACCACCACTAATGAACGCCAGCAATGGGGACCACCACAGAGTCCATCCAGAATTGCACAGAGAGAGCAAGAAAGGCATCGATTGAGCGCAAAGGACAAAGTGCTCATTTGGGCGGGAGAATGACCAGAGAGCTGGCTCCAACAGGTCGGACGTGGGACGAAAGTGGGACAGATGGACTGCAAATAGCAGATTGTGCATATGACATTCGCTTCCGAATCGATGCCGAGTAATCGTCGCTTTTCGGGGAAATTGTTGGTTCTGTTCTGCTCTATTATGTCTGCAAAAATTAAATTCCCTTCTGATGTTGAAAGGGAGAATCAGTAGGCATTTTGTGGACAAGCATGATGATATGTTGGTAGATTTGATGTAATATTGATATTTTATTTGATGTTTAATGTTATCATTTTGATAATCTTATATTTGGGAAATCAAATGTTCATTTAATCATGAGATATTAATAAGAGGGTTGAAATGTAATTTAAGATCACAAATAGTTCCTTTTGATTAATAAGATTCTGACATTGATTATAAAGTAGTTCTCAATTACTCATACCTATAAATGGAAAAAGCCTCTGCGATTCTTTGATATTTTATATTATATTGTTTTGTTGTTTTATTGGGTTTCAATGTTTTATTGAGTTTATTTTATATAAGGAATATATTTAAATAGCTCAAGAATATTTAATTAAAAACAGAGAGTCGAATAAGTCTAATAGCGGAGTCGAAATGTAAATGAAGATCACAAAAGGTTTCGTTTCATTAAAAAGATTCCGATATTGTTTATACAGTAGTTCTCAATTACTCCTCCCTATAAATGGAAAAAACTTCTGCGATCCTTTCATATTTTATATTTTCTAACATTACAACAATTTTAATGTTTTATTGGGTTTATTTTATGTTAGCAGTATATTTAAATAGCCGGGAAACATTTAATTTAAAACAAGAATATAATTTTTATAAGTCAAAATTAATCATTTATATTGAAATGCAGCTATAACGAAATAAAAAATATTTAATTTCTAGCTGCCAAAATAATTAAGTATTTGTAATATACCAATAATGTGTAATTTTTTAAAGTATAATTAGGAAAATCTGTGTCAGCTTCGTAAGAAATACTTGCTTTTTATTGTAATTTTAAAGTATCCAGATATAATATAAAAATTTTAAAAAAAGCATCCGAATTTTTAATAATTTTAGTTTTAAAATCCAAGTTACTTACCCACCAAAAATTTCTTACTAATAAAGATTAAATTTACTTATTTAAAAATTATCTGTAAAAGGTATTCATTTTTAATAGCTTAAAAAGCTTTTACATTTTACTGTAACTACGCTTGTGAATAAACGCTTGAACATAAACTTTGATTTATAAGTCATAATAAAGTTTATTTTCCTCAAATTTTCTTCCAAATTACTGTTTTGTTTTGTTTTTCATTTTATTTAAATTGTTCAATTTTATCCGTAGCAGATGCTTCGAGCTTACTTTCAAAATATCAGCACTGTTGTAAATATTAGCACTGTGCTGCACTGTAAAATATAACAACTTGTTGATACATTTTTAAAATAATAACTTGTTACATTTTTAAAATAATAACTTGTTGATAGATTTTATTTTTAAAATCTATCAACAAGTTATTATTTTAAAAATGTATCCACAATTTATTATTTCTTTTTTTTTATTCTTCAAATTGTGTTGTATTCGAATGACACAATCAAAAATCATTTGTCAATTTGGACCACTGTTTTGCACATCTATAAGGAACAAAAACCTAATTTGTAGTTATCGTAACTTTTATAAAATAAAAAAAATTAAGTACGCATGAACGAATTAATAAAAAGTTGAAATACTTATTATTTACAATATTTTAGAAATGCAAAAGTTTTCACCAATTAAATTTTCCTCTGTTCATTTAAAATGCTTTTTTTTTTCAAATGTTTTAAGCTAAAATTTTATAGTGACTTATAGTGGATAACAATTTCTAGTTCACACAATCCTTTTTTTTTAAATATATAATTTACGTAAATAGTAAAATAATAATGAGAAATAAAAATGAGGAAATAATTTAACTGTCCTTTTATGCTTTCCCTATGCATTCAAAATTGGAAATAACCATGATTCTAATCACAAACCAGTCCATAATTATACCATCTCCCACTTTATTACATAGATTTCACTCATTTTCTAACACCGGCATTTTCACGCGCCCCCATCTCAATTACAGAAAATACTTTCTCATTAGCTGCTGAAATACGCGAAAGGGGGGCGGACAAAATAAATAATTCCTTCAATTCCCGATTTAGGTTAACGAAGTTTACGAAATTAATAAATCCTCGACCTTTATGGGAATGTAATACCTAGACTGGAGAACACTCCAATTAAGTTTCCGCATTAAGTTAATTACCATACCTTAGAATTTCAAAGGGCTGAAAGAGCTCATTACATGGCTCACGTTATGTAATTAGCAAGTGCATTTAAATAGATTTTAATTTGCTCTTTCCTCTCCATTACACGTGGCGGCTGTTTGCTGGAATATGTTTCGAGAAATAAATGTTTAGTATCGGTTTTCAAACTGTGAGGTAACAAGGTCTTTTCCCTTATCCTTACAGATACCAGAAGGTAAAGCTTATTCTATGAAGAACTTGGACATAAACAGATGTAAATTTCTTAGTTGATGATAATCTTGAACATAATTTTTTTTCAATTATTTAACGCTAATATTATGCATGCTCATTTGAAAAGGTATTTTTTTTAATTACTTGAAACTAACATTATGCATACTCATTTGAAACGGTTTTTTTAAAAACTATTTTAAGCTAACATTATGCATACTCATTTGAAATGTTTTTTATTCGATTATATTAAGCTAACGTTATACATACTCTTTTGAAATGTATTTCATTCAGTTATTTTAAGCTAACATTATGCATATCTATTTGAAATGGTTTTTTTTTAAAATTATTTTACGCTAAAGTTATAAAGTGACTTGTAGTTGATATCAATTAGTCAAATAATCATATTTTTTAAAAATAATAACAAATCAAAATAAAACAAATTAAATATCCTTTTATTTCTCACCTATGTGTCGGAATTTGAAATAACTATGCTTCTAATTACAAGGTAGCTCATAATTTTGAAGCGAATATAATAACTAAGATTATGAACATTATGTTATACGATAAATAAGAAAAACAAATTAAATGTCATATTATCTTTTTCACACCTATGCAACAAAATTCTAAATAACCATGATTCTAATCACTATACTTCGAAATTTCATAATTATGAAGTGAACATAATTACTACCATTATGAACATAACTACTAACATTTTGTAGTGACTTGTTGTTAATATCAATTTGTTCAAACGATCATATTTCTAAAAAAAAATAATAAAACAAATTACATATCATTTCATCTTTTCTCAGATAAGCAATAAAAATTTGAAATAACTATCCTTCTAATCACAAAGCAGTTCATGATTATACCTTTTCCCACTTTATTATATCGATTTCACTCATTTTCTCACACCGGCATTTTCACGCGCCTACGCTCAATTACAGAAAATACTTTCTCATTAGCTGTTGAAATACGCGAACAAAATAAACAATTCCTTCAACTCCCGGTGTAGGTTAACGAAGTTTACGAAATTAATACATCCTCGTTCTTGATGGGAATGTAATTCCTAGACTGGAGAACACTTCAATTAAGTTTCCGCATTAAGTTAATTACCATACCTCAGAATTTCAAAGGGCCGAAAGGGCTCATTACATGGCTCGCGTTATGCAATTGGCAAGTGCATTTAAATAGATTTTAATTTGCTCTTTCCTCACCATTACACGCGGCGGCTGTTTGTTAGAATATGTTTCAAAAAATACATTTTAGTATCGGTTTTCAAACTGTGAGGTACGAGTTCGTTTACCTTATCCTTACAGATACTACAAGAATGTAAAGCTTCTTCTATGAAGAACTTGGTCATAAAATGATGTAAATTTCTTAGTCGATGATAATCATGAAGAGAAATTTAAAATTGTTGTTCTGTTCTTAAATTGTGGGCATTTTGATTTGATGTCATTCGATTTTAGCACGACAAATATTTATCAAATATTTTCATATCCGTACAGATACATGAAAGTAAAGCTTCTTGTATGAAAAACTTCGTCATAAAAAGATAGTTTATAAATATAGTTGATAAAGATAAAGTTTAAAAGATAATTTTAAAATAGAAATGTTTATCAATTTTTATTTCATTTATGTTAAGCTAATATTATGCATACTCATTTGAAATGTTTTATTTTCTATAATATTAAGCTAACATTATGCATACTCATACGAAATGTTATTTTTCTATTATTTTAAGCTAACGTTATTCATACTCATTTGAAATGGTTTTTTTTCTATTATTTTAAGCTAACATTATTCATACTCATTTGAAATGTTTTTTAAAATTATTTTAAGGTAACATTATGAAAACTCATTTGAAATGTTTTATTTTAATTATTTTAAGCTATCATTATGAATACTCATTTGAAACGTTTTTTTTTTTTTCAATTATTTTAAACTAACATTATGCATACTCATTTGAAATGTCTTTTTTCAATTATTTTAAGCTAATATTATTCATACTCATTGAAATGTTTTTTAAAATTATTTTAAGGTAACATTATGAAAACTCATTTGAAATGTTTTATTTTAATTATTTTAAGCTATCATTATGCATACTCATTTGAAACGGTTTTTTTTTAAATTATTTTAAACTTATATTATGCACACTCATTCGAACTGTTATTTTTAATTATTTTAAGCTAACATTATGCATACTCATTTGAAATATTTTTTCAATTATTTTAAGCTAACATTTTGCATACTCCTTTGAAACGTTTTTTTAATTATTTTAAGCTAACATTATGAAATGACTTGTATTTGATATCAATTCGTTCACACAATCATATTTCTAAAAAATTATAATCAATAAAAATAATAAAACAAATTAAATGTAATTTCATCCTTTCTCACATATGTATCCAAATTTTGAAATAACTATGCTTCTAATCACAAAGCAGTTCATAATTACTTCATTTCCCACTTTATTATATCGATTTCACCCATTTTCTCACACCGGCATTTTCACGCGCCTACGCTCAATTACAGAAAACACTTCCTCATTAGCTGTTGAAATACGCGAAAGGGGGGCAGACAAAATAAATAATCCCTTCAACTCCCGGTGTAGGTTAGCAAAGTTTACGAATTTAATAAATCCTCGTCCTTTATGGGAATGTAATACCTAGACTGGAGAACACTTCAATTAAGTTTCCGCATTAAGTTAATTACCATACCTCAGAATTTCAAAGGGCTGAAAGAGCTCATTACATGGCTCACGTTATGCAATTAGCAAGTGCATTTAAATGGATTTTAATTTGCTCTTTCCTCTGCATTACACGTGGAGGCTGTTTGCTGGAATATGTTTCGAGAAATAAATGGTTGGTATTGGTTTTCAAACTGTGAGGTACGAGGTCGTTTGCCTTATCCTTACAGATACAAGAAAGTAAAGCTTATTCAATGAAGAAGAACTGGGTCATAATTTGATGCAAATTTCTTACTTGATGAGAGTCTTGAAGAAAAATTTAAAATTCTCATTCTGTCATTAAATTCTGGGCATTTTGATTTGAGGCCATTCGATATTAGATCTGTAAATGTATAAGGTCTGTACTATGTGGTTGATATAAAAGATCGTTTTAATATCCTTACAGATAAAAGAAAGTAAAAGTTCTGCTATGAAGAAGAACTTGGACAAAAAGCTAATAATTCATGTAAATTTTTTAGTTGGAGATAACCTTGAAGAAAAATTTAAAATTGTTTTCTGTTGTAAAATTCTGGCCATTTTGATTTGAGGTCATTTGATATTCGTATGTTAAATATTTAAGATCTGTACAAGGTCGTTTTCCTACCCTTACAGACACAAGAAAATAAAACTTCTTCCATGCAGAAGACCTTGGACATCAAAAGAAGTAAATTTTTTACTTGATGATCATCTTGAAGGGAAATATAAAATTGTTATTATGTTGTTAATTCTGGGCATTTTGATTTCAGGGCATTTTGATTACTCATTTGAAATGTTTTCTTCAATTATTTTAACCTAACATTATGCATACTCATTTGAATTTTTTTTTCAATTATTTTAAGCTAACATTTTGCATACTCATTTTAAACGTTTTTTCAATTATTTTAACCTAACATTGTGCATACTCTGTTTGAAATGCTTTTTTTTTTCAATTATTTTAAGCTAACATAATGCAGTGACTTGCAGCTGATATCAATTCGTTCAAATAACCATTTTTCTAAAAAAAGTAAGAAAAATTAAAAATAATAAAAAAATTAAATGCCCTGTTATCTTTTCAAGACTAGGCATCACAATCTGAAATAACTATGCTTCTAATCACAAAGCAGTTCATAATTATGAAATGAATAAAATTACCAACATTATGAACATTATGTTATTCGATAAATAAGAAAACAAATTAAATATCATTTTATCTTTTCCCTCCTATGCATTCAAAATTCGAAATAACTATGCTTCTAATCACAAAGCAGTTATAATTATACAATTTCCCACTTTATTATATTGATTTCACCCATTTTCTCACACCGGTATTTTCACGCGCCTACGCTCAATTACAGAAAATACTGTCTCATTAGCTGTTGAAATAAGTAGAAGGGAGGGGGAGGGGGCGAACAAAGTAAATAATTCCTTCAACTCCCGGTGTAGGTTAACGAAGTTTACGAAATTAATAAATCCTCGTCCTCTATGAGAATGTAATACCTAGACTGGAGAACACTTCCGTTAAGTTTCCGCATTTAGTAAATTACCATACCTCAGAATTTCAAAGGCCTGAAAGAGCTCATTACATGGCTCACGTTATGCAATTATCAAGTGCATTTAAATAGATTTTAATTTGCACTTTCCTCTCCATTACACGTGGTGGCTGTTTGTTGGAATATGTTTCGAGAAATAAATGTGGGTATCGGTTTTCAAACTGTGGTACTAGAACGTTTTCTCATCTTTACAGTTACAAGAAGGTAAATGTTATTCTGTGAAGAACTTCGTCCTAAAAAGATGTACATTTCTTAGCTGACGATAATCTTAGAGAGAAATATAAAATTGTTATTCTGTTCTTAAATTCTTGTCATTTTGATTTGATGCCATTTGATATTAGCACGGTAAATATTTAAGGTCGGTACATGGTTGTTGAGGTACGAGGTCGTTTGCCTTATCCTTACAGGTACATGAAAGTAAAGTTTCTCCTATGAAGAAGAACTTGGTCAAAGAAAGCTAATAATTCATATAAACTTCTTATTTAATGATAATCTTGAAGAAAAATTTAAAATTGTTATTTTGTTGTTAAATTCTGCTCATTTTGTTTTGAGGTCATTCCATATCACCATGGTAAATATTTAAGGTCGGTACAAGATCGTTGAGCTAAAATAATGTTTTCCTATTCTTACAGATACAGCAAAGCTTCTTCTAAGAAGAAGAACTTTTTCATGAAAGGACGCAAATTTCTCAGTTGATGATAATCTTGTAGAGAAATTTAAAATTGTTATTCTGTTGTTAAATTTTGGATAATTAGATTTTTGATTCGGAATTCTACTTTTTCATTGGAACAACAATCAAATTCCCTCTAAAAAGGCTTCCCGGGAGACACTGCCCTCCTTTTTCACAGTGACAGAGCTGAATCAGATTTCTACCTACGGGTGCTCCAATAAAACAGAAGGTGCCCCTTTCCCTCCTTCCATGAGACCACAAGGGTTCTTGGACTTTGTTTAAATGTTGTTGTCTGCCAAGTGGGATAAAAAAAAACTAAAGAGCATGATATATTTAATATTTATTGTATTTTAAAAATGAAAAAGATTTCATCAATTTAAGCAATAGTTATAAATTTTCTTGTACTCATTTAATTGTTTTTTCAATTATTTTAGTTTAACATTATGCATACTCATTTAAAATGTTTTTTTTTTTCAATTATTTTAAGCTAACATTATGAAGTGACTTGTATCTAATATCAATTCTTTAAAACAATAATTTTTCTTAAAAATAATAATAAATAAAAGAAAAAACAAATTATATGTCACATTCACCCACAAAGTGTAATTTTCTCACATACGCATTAAAATTTTGTAATAACTATGCTTCTGTTCGCAAAGCAGTTCATATTTATGAAGTGAACATAATTACTAACATTATGAACATTATATTATATAATAAATAATAAAGCAAATTAAATGTCATATTATCTTTTCTCTCCTATGCATTTGAAATTCGAAATAGCTAAGCAATGCACGGTAATTTATAATTATGAAGTGACCATAATTAGTAACATTATGAACATAACTACTAACATTATGAAGTGATTTGTAGTTGATATCAATTCGTTCAAACAAACATATTTCTAAACAAATAATAAGAAACAAAAATAAGAAAAAAAATTAAAGGTCATTTTATCTTTCCTCACCTATGTATTCAAAATTTGAAATAACTATGCTTCTAATCACAAAGAAGTTCATAATTGTACCATTTCCCACTTTATTCTATCGATTTCACCCATTTTCTCACACCGGCATTTTCACGCGCCTACTCTCAATTACAGAAGATACTTTCTCATTAGCTGTTGAATACGTGAAAAGGGGGGGCTAACAAAATAAACAACTCCTTCAACTCCCGATGTAGGTTAACGAAGTTTACGAAATTAATAAATCCTCTTCCTTTATGGGAATGCAATACCTAGACTGGAGAACACTTCAATTAATTTCGGCATTAAGTTAATTACCATACCTCAGAATTTCAAAGGGCTGAAAGAGCTCATTACAGGGCTCGCGTTATGTAATCAGCAATTGTATTTAAATAGATTTTAATTTGCTCTTTCCTCACCATTACACGTGGCGGCTGTTTGTTTAAATATGTTTCGAGAAATAATTGTTTGGTATCGGCTTTCAAACTGTGAAGTACGATGTCGTTTCCCTTATCCTTACAGATACAAGAAAGTTAAGTATTCTCTAAGAAGAAGAACTTGGTTATAGAAAGATGTAAATTTCTCAGTTGATGATAATCTTATAGAAAAATTTAAAATTCTTATTATTTTGTTAAGTTCTTTGCATATTGACTTAAGATCATTCGACATTAGTATAGGTAAATATTTAAGGTGGTTGAGGTATAGGATTGTTTTTCTATCCTTACAGATACAAGAAAGTAAAACTTTTTCTATGAAGAAGAACTTGTTCATAAAAAGATGTAAATTTCTTATTGTTGATGATAATCTAGAAGAGAAATTTAAAATTGTTATTCTGTTGTTAAATTCTGGGCATTTTGTTTTGAAGTCATTCGATATTAGCATAGTAAAGATTTAAGGTCGTTGAGGAACAAGATTGTTTCTCTTATCCTTACAGATACAATAAAATAAAGCTTCTTCTATGAAGAAGTACTTGGTCAAAAAAGATATAAATTTCTTACTTGATGAGAATCTTGAAGATAAATTTAAAATTGTTGTTCTGTTGTTAAATTCTTTACAATTAGACTTGCAATAAGGAATTCTAGTTTTTCATTGGAGAAACAATCCCATTCTGCCTAAAAAGGCATCCCGGAAGACATTGCCCTCCTTTTTCAGAGCCACGGAGCAGAAGTTACATTTCTACCTATGGGTGCTGCACTAAAACAGAAGGTGCCCCTATCCCATCCTTCCATGAGACCATAAGTGTTTTTATACTTATTTTTGATGCTCCTGTCTACCAAGTGGGATAAAAAAATAATATAATAAAGAGCATGATACATTTGATATTTTAAAAATATAAAAATTTTCATCAATTTAAACAATACTTATAAATTTTCTTGCACTCATTTCAATTTTTTTCAATTATTTTAGATTAACATTATGCATACTCATTAGAAATGTTTTTTTTTTTAAAATTATTTTAAGCTAACGTTATGAAGTGACTTTTACTTCATATCAATTCGTACAAACAATAGTAGTTTTAAAAAATAATAAAACAAATAATATGCCATTTTATCTTTCCTCACCTATGCATCAAAATTCGAAATAACTATGGTTCTATTTAAAAAGTAATTCATAATTATGAAGTGAACATGACTACTAACATTATGAACATAACTACTAACATTATGGAGGGATTTGTGTTGATATCAACTCGTTCAAACTATCATATTTCTAAAAAAATAATAATAAACAAAAATAATAAAACAAATTAAATATCATTCCATCTTTTCTCACCTATGTATAAAAATTTGAAATAACTATGTTTCTACCAAGTGGGATAAAAAAATAACAATAAAATAAAAAGCATGAAAAATTTTCATTAATTCAATATTTACTATATTTTAAAAGTTAAAATTTTGCATACTTATTTAAACAATAATTAAAAATCAGTTCAATAATTTTTTTTTTCTTTTAAATTATTTTAAGTAACATTATACATTTCATTTGAAATTTTTTTTAAATTATTTTAACATTAATTTTTGATGCATACTTTATTATTCATTTGAAATGTTTTTTTAAGCTAACATTAATTTATTTGTTCAACCATACATATTCCATTTTTTTCTTTTAAATTATTTTAAGCTAACATTATACATATTCATTTGAAATGTCTTTTTTTTAAAATTATTTTTTTTTTTTAAAATTATTTTAAGCTAACAATATGAAGTGACTTGTAGTTGATATCAATTCGTTCCAACAATCATATTTCTAAAAAATGATAACAAATATAAATAAGGAAGCAAATTAAACGTCATTTTATCTTTTCTCACATACGCATTAAAAATTTAAAATAACTATCCTTCTAATCACAAAGCAGTTCATGATTATACCGTTTCCCACTTTGTTATATCGATTTCACCCATTTTCTCACACCGGCATTTTCACGCGCCTACGCTCAATTACAGAAAATACTTTCTCATTAGCTGTTGGCGAAAAATAAATAATTCCTTCAACTCCCAGTGTAGGTTAACGAAGTTTACGAAATTAATAAATCCTCGTCCTTTATGGGAATGTAATACTTAGACTGGAGAACACTTCAATTAAGTTTCCGCATTAAGTTAATTACCCTACCTCAGAATTTCAAAGGGCCGAAAGGGCTCATTACATGGCTCACGTTATGTAATTAGCAAGTGCATTTAAATGGATTTTAATTTGCTCTTTCCTCTCCATTACAAGTGGCGGCTGTCTGTTGGAATATGTTTAGAAATAAATGTTGGCATCGGTTTTCAAACTGTGAGGCACCAGGTCGTTTGCCTTATCCTGACAGATACCAGAAAGTTAAGCTTCTTCTATGAAGCAGAACAAGGTCATAAACAGATGTACATTTCTTAGTTGATGATAAACATTAAAGATAAATTTTAAATTGCTATTCTTTTGTTAAATTCTGGACAATTAGACTTGCGATTCCGAATTCTTCTTTTTCATTGGAGCAACAATCCCATTCCCCGTAAAAAGGCTTACCGGAAGACACTGCCCTCCTTTTTCACGGAGCAGAAGTCAGATTTCTACCTACGGATGCTCCATCAAAACAGAAGGTGCCCGCTTAGCCTCCTTCCATGAGACCACAAGGGTTCTTTACTTTGTTTAAATGTTGCTGTCTATCAAGTGGGGCAATAAAAATAATAAAATAAAGAGCATGATATATTTAATAATAACTAATTTAACTATATTTAAAAAATGTAAAAATTTTCATTATTTATATATTAAATTATGTGAATTTAAATAATAATTATAAATTATTTAATATATTAAATTACCTATGCATAAAATTTTGAAATATATGCTAATTTAAGTTTCATTTGTGAAGTGAACATAAGTACAGCATTTTGTAAGGTACAATATAAATGTGATTTGTAGGATATATCAGTTCGTTCAAACAATCATTTTTCTCAAAATATCAATAAACAAAAATAATAAAACAAATTAAATAGTATTTCCTGTTTTCTCACATATGTATCCAAAATTCGAAATAACCATGCTTCTAATCACAAAGCAGTTCATAATTATACCCTATCCCACTTTATTACATCCATTTCACCCATTTTCTCACACCGGCATTTTCACGCGTCTACGCTCAATTACAGAAAATACTTTCTCATTAGCTGTTGAAATACGCGAAGGGGGGGGTTGAACAAAATAAATAATTCCTTCAACTCCCAGTGTAGGTTAACGAAGTTTACGAAATTAATAAATCCTCGTCCTTTATGGGAATGTAATGCCTAGACTGGAGAACACTTCAATTAAGTTTCCGCATTAAGTTAATTACCATACCTCAGAATTTCAAAGGGCCGAAAGGGCTCATTACATGGCTCACGTTATGTAATTAGCAAGTGCATTTAAATAGATTTTAATTTGTTCTTTCCTCTCTATTATACGTGGCGGCTGTTTGCTGGAATATGATTCTAGAAATAAATGTTGGCTTCGGTTTTCAAACTGTGAGGTACCAGGTCGTTTGCTTTATCCTTACAGATACAAGAAAGTTAAGCTTCTTCTATGAAGCGGAACTCGGACATAAACAGATGTACATTTCTTAGTTGATGATAAACATTAAAGATAAATTTTAAATTGCTATTATGTTTGTTAAATTCTGGACATTTATACTTACGATTCGGAATACTTATTTTCACTGGAGCAACAATCCTATTCCCACTAAAAAGGCTTCTCGGAAGACACTACCTTATTTTTTCACTGCCGTACTTTTTCAGAGTCACGCAGCCGAGTCAGATTTCTACCTACGGGTGCTCCCTCAAAACAGAAAGTGCCTTCTGTCCATCATTGCATGAGACCACAAGGGTTCTTGGACTTCGTTTAAATGTTGCTGTCTTCCAAGTGGGATTTAAAAAAATAACAAAATAAAGGGCATGATATATTTAATATTTACTATATTTCAAAAATGTAAAAGTTTCCATCGATTTAAACAATAAGTTTAAATTTTCATGTATTCATTTCAATTTTTTTTCAATTATTTTAGATTAACATCATGCATATTCATTTCAAAAGTTTTTTTAAAATTATTTTAACCTAACATTATGCAGTAGCATGTAGTTGGTTTTTAAATCATTCGAATAATAATTTTTCTAAAAAATAATAATAAACAAAACAAGTAATATAAAAAAAAATTAAAGTCAATTCCTATTTTTTTTCCGCTATATTGCAGAAAGTCCTTTATAAATAATTTTCGTTCATTTTTTTTTTTAAGTTTATCATGCCATCTATTGGTAGATATATGCAACTTAAACTAAACCAAAACTAAAATGAATTAATTAAATTTAATTAATGAATTAATATTTGAAAAACTGCATTAACATCAAGTGCCATCCACTACAAATTTAAAAAAAAAATGTATTTGAACTTCAGTGGATGAATAAAAAGTATTTTATTAACAATAGAAATTTTGAACAAGATATATATATAGGGAGAGTGGGAGCTAATAGAAGGAATTGAAAAAAATAGCAATAAACAAAAATAATAAAACAAATTAAATATCATTTCATCTTTTCGAACCCAAGCATCCAAATTTTGGAATAACTATGCTTCCTATCACAAAACAGTTCATAATTACACCATTTCCCACTTTATTCTATTGATTTCCCCCATTTTCTCACACCGGCATTTTCACGCGCCTACTCTCAATTACAGAAAATACTTTCTCATTAGCTGCTGAAATACTCGAAAGGGGAGTGGGGGGGGCGAGCAAAATAAATAATTCCTTCAACTAACGGAGCAGGTTAACGAAGTTCCCGAAATTAATAAATCCTCGTCCTTTATGGGAATGTAATACCTAGACTGGAGAACACTTCAATTAAGTTTCCGCATTAAGTTAATTACCATACCTCAGAATTTCAAAGGGCCGAAAGGGCTCATTACATGGCTCGCGTTATGTAATTAGCAAGTGCATTTAAATAGATTTTAATTTGCTCTTTCCTCACCATTACACGCGGCGGCTGTTTGTTTGAATATGTTTCGAGAAATAAATGTTGCTATCGGTTTTCAAACCGTGAGGTACGAGGTCGTTTCACCTATCCTTACAGATATAAGATGGTAAAAACTTCTTCTACGAAAACGAAATTGGTCATAAACAGATGTAAATTTCTTAGTTAATGATCATGTTGAAGAGATTTTTTTTTTTTTTTCAATTTCTTTCACTTTTTTCAATTTTATTTTTCATTTAGGTTAATCTAATATGATGCATAATAAATTTTAATGTTTTTTTTTCTATTATTTTAAGCTAACATTATGCATACTCATTTGAAGCGCTTTTTTTTTCAATTATATTAATCTGACATAATACATACTCATTTGAAATGTTTTTTTCAACTATTTAAAGCTAACAATATGCAGTGACTTACAATTGATATAAATTCGTTCAAACAATCATATTACTAAAAAATAATAAGAAATAAAAATAAGAAAACAAATTAAATATCGTTTCATGTTTTCTCCCATACCATTCAAAATTTCAAATAACTACGCTTCTAATCACAAGATAGTCCATAATTATGAAGTGTACATAATTACTAGCATTATAAACATCATGTTACATGATAAGAAAGCAAATTAAATGTCCTTTTATCTTATCTCCCCTATGAATCAAAATTCGAAAGAATTATACTTCAAATCCCAGGGTAATTTATAATTATGAAGTGAACATAATTACTAACATTCTGAAGTGACTTGTAGTTGATATGAATTTGTTCAAACAATCACGTTTCTAAAAAAAAAAAAAAAAAATAAAAGAAAAATAATAAAACGAATTAAATATCATTTCATCTTTTCTCACCTATGCATTCCAAATTCGAAATAACTATGCTTCTAATCAAAAAGCAGTTCATAATTATACCATTTTACCTCATTTCCCACTTTATTATATCGATTTCACCCATTTTCTCACACCGGCATTTTCCCGCGCCTACGCTCAATTACAGAAAATACTTTCTCATTAGATGTTGAAATACGCGAAAGGGACGGGGGGGACGTACAACTTAAATAATTCTTTCAACTCCCGGTGTAGGTCAACGAAATTTACAAGATTAATAAATCCTCGTCCTTTATGGGAATGTAATACCTAGACTGGAGAACACTTCAATTGAGTTTCCACATTAAGTTAATCACCATACCTCAGAATTTCAAAGGACTGAAAGAGCTCATTACATGGCTCACGTTATGTAATTAGCAAGTGCATTTAAATAGATTTTAATTTTCTCTTTCCTCTCCATTACACGTGACGGCCGTTTGTTGGAATATGTTTCGAGAAATAAATGTTGCTATCGGTTTTCAAACTGTGAGGTACGAGGTGGTTTGCCTTATCCTTACAGGTACACGAAGATAAACCTTCTTCTAGGAAGATCTTGGCCATAAAAAGTTAATAATTCATATAAATTTCTTATAGTTGATCATGATCTTGAAGAAAAATTTTAAATTGTTATGATGTTGTTAAATTCTGGGCAATTAGACTCGCGATTCGAGATTCTCTTGTTTTTCATTGGTGCAATAGTCCCATGGTGGGCCAAGGCCGTCTGCCTACTAGAAGATTTCGAAACAGGGAACGTCTTCTTTTTATGGAGTAGGGTTGTCAACAGTATTTCCAACGCTCTACGATCATATCATACCGGAACCTACAGTTTAAAGTGGGTTCCAAACTACTATAAACATCCAGGACACCGGTGGGACTCGGAACCGAAACATAGGGCACCGATCACTAGTCACTAGGCCATTACTCTTCCAATTCTACATTAGAACAGGTAAATAGTTAGACTTGTTATACTGACTAAATTGGAGCAAACAACCTCAAAAAGGACATTTAAGAGATAACAATCCTTTTGTTCCATTCCGATTTACAAATTTCGTGCTTATTCCAGATATAGACACTACAGTTGCAAATTCACCTGTCAGGTTTAAAACCGAGTTCAATTCTCTGAAATGCAAAATTTAAAATCAATTTTCAAAATCAGTTATTATGAAACTAAATAAGTCCAAATATTTTAAATAAAGAATCAAAAAATAAGATTTGAATAAAGCAAAAAATAATTGTTTACGTATTTCTAAATCTCTGTGGTAAATAAATTCTAATTCAACTCATTAAAGTATTTATAGTTTGAACAAATAATAGTTAGAAAAAGCTCGGTTTGTATGTATAAATAGTACTAAAAATAGCTTTTGAAATTACCCCGAGTTTTTTTACAAAAATCTCCACACTTAATTATTGATGAGTAACTTCAACATAATTGGTTTAAAGTAGCTGAAACCCTCTATGCGTGTTACTTTAAATAAGCAGTTCAAACATACAGATAAAAAAATTTTTGACCTTCTAGAAAGTAAGAAACTAATTAGAAGCATATTTAATGAATTTTTTGTTTATTCAAATATACTTGGAAATTCAAAGATCAGGACAAATTTTATAAATCTATAATTCAAAAACTAATAAATATAAAAACAAAATACCGTTTACTTCAACACACAAAAAAAATTGAGATAAAGAGAGATTTTCTTTCAACTAATAAAAAATTTAACGATATTATGCTTCATATTTTTACTAACAGATAGGGTTTTTAAGAAACAAAAATTGTACAACGATATACAAAATGTCTAAGCACCAGATATGCAATCATCTAAGATGAGTATTGTAGCGTCAGATGATTTGGAATCACATTGCAATATAGTGCCAGAAATATTTTTTTTGGTGCAACAGTATGCATGAAAATTTCAGAAAAGAATAATATTACGTAATTGAATATACTAATGTAAATCGTTATTAATCAACATGTTGCATTTGTACATGCTTTTTTTTTGCAAAAGTAACATTCTGAACAGTAACAAAAATGAACAATTGATTCATATGATTTTCATGAAAAATGAACTATTGATTCATATCGCTTTCATGCAATTTTCAGTTAGTCATGGCACATTGCAAGATCACGTATTTGAATTTGGATGGCCCTAACACAGACTCCTATATGTCCGGAATAAGTACTATTCTTTCACAATCCAAGAATTCACTTTGGACAAAAAATTGCTCTCAGTTAACAGTTGACTTCTCAAAGAGGTTATTGCTGAGACCACATCTCTTAAGATATTGATATGGTTGCAAGCGATGAGCAGTTTGTCCATCGCACTTCGTAATTCAGTAATCCTGATGCATATTCACTTGATTTGATTTCGTATAATGAGCCATCTCAATAAAATTGTGTTAGTGTATGAAATGAAGAATCTCTGCCATATAACTTCATCTACGCATTTGGAAATCATTTCCGGCCCATCATACTAAAGGATTTCGAGTCATCTAGGTGTACCTTACTTTTATTACAAGTGTGTAAACTTGGTGCTGAGATACACTGATTAAAGAATAAACTTCGCTGTTAGCATTATTTTTGAGACGTAGACAGTTGCTCTATCTCATAGGTAAGTAATAGTTCGTTTAATTGTATTGTCATTATGTGAAAAAGCTGGCCTTCTAAAATGTTTTTGTAAGACCAACGAAAGAAACTAAAAACTTCCGGCAAAATTTCATGGTGCGGCAAATTAAAGTCCTGGGAACGTCGACAGACATATTTAAAAATGTGGATTCAGTCTTTAAAAATATTCTTGACCCCTATTTACAGAGCTTTGGTACAGTGACAAATCCATTTTTTTTTCATTTTAATGCTTTGTACTTATAAAGTACTTAACTACATATTATCATCAATCTGATTAAATAAAAATAAAAGTTTGAGATTTGATTCCCTAGGGAGCCCGCGAGATAAAATTAAACAACTTATTGATTAAAAAACAGAAGTTTAATTAACTTAACTTGAAACGTCTTTACGTATTAAATGCTGTAAACTTGATTTATTAAATCAAGCCACTAGAGGAAATTTATGATTTTTACTTTTCCGTTTTTTAACATGATTTAATGTAATTAGTGAACAAAGTATCCAAGCCTAAGATTCTTTAAATTAAAAAGAAAAATATTATTGGAAGATGAAATGTGATGATAATGAAGATGATAAAAGTACCACCTTATTTAAAATGTTTAAAACAATTTTCTCAAACATTAAAAGCCGTAAAAAAAAAAAAAAAAATTAAAGCTAAGTACCCCATAACACTTTTCAGATACACATTTGACAGTTTAATTTCACTCTGAAGCTTTGAAATGTCTTTTCTTATTTTTTTTTAAGGATTCATGTACCCAAAGGCTATTTTTTCCATTCAATTCACTATGAAGAATTCGCCATCAATCTCATGTTTTCTTGGCATAACCCACGATCGGAACATCCAGAAGTCGTTAGATGTACTTTAGTCAGTTAAGCTACGTAATTTAATGGATGCACAGTTTAATGAGGACTCCTCAATATCTACTTCAGGAACGAAGGAAGATCGTTATCTATCAAAGCTTAGAGATGAGGACTGCTTTTAAAATGTCTCATTAATGGCATTTCCAATTAAAATTCAAAATGACTGGAACCACAAAGATTATGTACTGTCTGGATCTGTGCCGTTGTACCTTATCGCAGAGTCTAATTAGGAGGGATCATGGAAAAAGCTATTTCAAAAAATATTTTCGCCAAGGGAATTCTTGATTCCAATTATAACTCCAGAAATGACGTATCGCGTTGGAAATAAAACGCCGAAAACGCGATAAAAATCTAGTTTTAATCTGGAAAGGAAAAGATACTACAAATAATTCTGCCCAGTAATGGGACTTGGAGGCAATGGAGGTAGTAGTATCACAGCAGTATATTTGCACAAGCTCAAATACTTTTGCAATACCGTAAATTAATGGAAATGTGTCCCCTTAGGGTTCCGAGTCATGATTCTTATAATTTCCATGGTTTTCTGGAATCATATCCGTAGACTTGATTCAGTGAAAGAAGGCTATTCCCTTGCGGATGTATGATTGCATTCCGTAATTGAACTTCGTTTATTCAAAAACTTACTGTCGAACTTACTGAGTGTGTGTGTTTGTGTCACCAGCTTTAATAACGCATTTAATGTTTGTGGACGACTGGATATAGGGTTGTGGGCTTTTGCAAATGTATGGTTTGATTTTATTTGCTCTTACACGATGAATACGAATTCGAGATGTTTGTTACCAGATGCATGGGATACGATTTGATGTAAATTGAATGGAAAGACCCCGGGGAAAGAAAGGAATCTTGCGAATAATAAGAAATCCGGATCCATTACTAGGTAAGTAGCCATCGTAGTTTGATATAGCATATTTGATATTAAAAACTTGCATTTCAATCTGTATCATTTATATTCCGTAAAAATACTGAATAGGATTTTAAGTTTAACATAGTTTGAAAAACTAAGGCAATTTGTAATAATTAATAATCTAATTAATTAATAAATACTATAATATAGTTTAATTAATAATCTAATTATTTAATTAATAATTTAATCTAATCTAAGTAATAATCTAATTAATCTCAATTAATAAAATCCATTAATAATCCAATCAATTAATAATCTAATCAAATTAATAACCTAGTTAATCCGATCAATTGATAATCTGATCTAATTTTTCCGATTAATTAATAATTTAATGGAAAATTTGTATTTCCTTTATAAATAATTAATAAATTTACCAACAGAAAAAAAGGACTAATAAAAATACAGACATAGCAATATATTTAAAAACGTGAATTAAGTCTGCAAAAATATTCTTGACCCCTATATATAAAGGTTTGGTATAGTGTCAAATCCATTTTTTTGAACTTTCATTTTAATGCTTAGTATTTATAAAGTACTTAACTACATGTTATCAACAATCTGATTAAATAAAACTAAAAGTTTGAGTTTTGATTCCCTAAGGAGTCCCCGAGATAAAATTAGACAGCTTATTGGTAGAAAAAAAGAAATTCGATTAACTTAACTTGAAACGTCTTTACGTATTAAATGCTGTGAACTTAATTTATTAAATCAAGCCATTAGAGGAAATGTATGATTTTTACTTTTCCATTTTTTTACATGATTTAATGTAATTAATGAACAAAGTATCATCAGCCTAAGATTCTTTGAATTAAAAATAAAAAATATTATTGTAAGATGAAATGTGATGACAATGAAGATGATAAAAGTACCACCTTATTTAAAATGTTTAAAACAATTTTCTCAAAATTTACCAGCCGTAAAAAAAAATTAAAGCTAAGTACCCGATAACACTTTTCTGATACACATTTGGCAGTTTAATTCCACTCTGAAGCTTTGAAATGTCTTTTCTTATTTTTTTTTAAGGATTCATGTACCAAAAGGCTATTTTTTCCATTCAATTCACTGCGAAAACCCACGATCGGAACATCCAGAAGTAGTTAGATGTACTTTAGTCAGTCAAGCTATGTAATTTATGAGATACACTGTTTAATGAGGATTCCTCAATATCTACTTCAGGAACGACGGAAGATCGTTATCTATCGAAGCTTAGAGGCGAGGACCACTTTTAAAATGTATCATTAATGGCATTTCCAATTAAAATCCAAAATGACTGGAACCACAAGGATTATGTACTGTCTGGATCTGTGCCGTGGTACCTTATCGCTGAGGCTAATTAGGGGGATCGTGGAAAAAGCTATTTCGAAAAATATTTTCGCCATGGGAATTCTTGATTCCAATTATAACTCCAGAAGTGACGTATCGCGTTGGAAATAAAACGCCGAAAACGCGATAAAAATCTGCTTTTAATCTGGAGAGGAAAAGATACTACAGATAATTCTGCCCAGTAATGGGACTTGGAAGCAATGGAGGTAGTAGTATCGCAGCAGTATATTTGCACAAGTGCAAATACTTTTGCAATACCGTATATTAATGGAAATGTGTCCCATTAGGGTTCCGAGTCATGATTCTTATAATTTCCAGGGTTTTCTGGAATCAAATCCGGAGGCTTGATTCAGTAAAAGAAGGCAATTCCCTTGCGGATGTATGATTGCATTCCGTAATTCAACTTGGTTTATTCAAAAACTTACTGTCGAACTTACTGTGTGTGTGTTTGCGTCACCAGCTTCAATAACGCATTTAATGTTTGTGGATGACTGGATTTGGGGTTGTTGGCTTTTGCAAATGTATGGTTTGATTGTATTTGCTTTTACTCGATGAATACGAATTCGAGATGCTTCTTACCAGATGTATGGGTTACAATTTTATGTAAAATGAATAGAAAGACCCCCGGGGAAAGAAAGG
Source organism: Caerostris darwini (assembly GCA_021605075.1). Taxonomy (NCBI): domain Eukaryota; kingdom Metazoa; phylum Arthropoda; class Arachnida; order Araneae; family Araneidae; genus Caerostris; species Caerostris darwini. The sequence goes on along the minus strand of BPLQ01005931.1, from coordinate 45,034 downwards.
AATCTTTGCGAATAATGGGAAATGGGATCCGTTACTAGGTAAGTTGCCATTGTAGTCTGATATGGCATATTTTACATTAAAAACCTGCAATTCATTACGTATCATTTTTATTTTGTAAAAATGCTGAATAGTGATTTAATGGATAACTTATTGCTTAGTTTTTCAAACTAAGACAATTTGTAATGATTAATGATCTAATTAATTAATCAATAATATATTTTAATACAATTAATTAATTAATAATCTAATATAATTAAATATTTAATAATCTGTAATCTAATCTAATCTAATTAATCTGATTTATTAATAATTGAATGGAAAATTTGTATTTCAGTAAAAAATTGCCTAAAATTAAATGGATTTATTGTTGAAACAGGAAATGTACATTTTGTGCGTTTGTATGAACTATAATAATGCTATATTATAAAGCAAAAAACACTTTATCGTATATTTATGTTTAAATTGTTTCGATTAAATTAAAAAATAACTTTGTTTTAAGCCATGATAAAATTATTTAAATAGAAAATAGGAAATAGTTAGAAAAAAACTATGCAGACATGCACTAGCTTATTTAAAAAGTTTCTTGATTATCACATTGCATTTTTAGAAATCCATGTGTTGCGTCTAATCCTCAGTGTTCTGTAGTGCGGGACGGCCATCTGAAGAGCAATCTACTCATGGACGGAGGGAAAAGGGCAGCTTCTGTTGTGATGGAGCACCCATAGCTAGAAGTCTAACTTGGCTCTGTGAAGTTCCTACAACCATATGGGACTGGGTCCTATGACTTAAAGTTGATTCCGAATCACTACAAATATCCATGGCACCGCCGGAACTCGAACACGGAACCTGTAGCAGCAAGCGCCAAAGCGCTAGACACGTGGTCGTTCTGGTTCAGAAATCAATTTAATGTGATTATAAAAAAAAATTTAAAGTCTACCGAATTATTCCTTTAATGTTATAAAAAAAAATTGTTTTTCTCCATAAGGTCACAAATTCCAAGATCTTAAAGAAGAAGAATTATAAAAGAAATACAAAAGAAGGTTTGAATACCTTCAAGAAGATTCACTTTGAGTGTGCTCTCAGTGCATTTTGGAAGAAAATCTGTTATATATGCTAATAAGTAATTCAAAATTCGTGGAATTGGGAAAGAAAATAAACATATATTCTCAAGATAACATTGCAAATTGATTTAATCAGATGATTTATTTTTAAAACACTGTTAGTTAATAATTTACAAATTTATTAATTATCAATTTATTTTTCATTAAAACTTAAGCAATATAATATCTATAGGTCTTGTTCCATTAGATATAAACAGTATAAGCATTATTCTTAATTATAGTTCAAGAAATCAAAAATAATGCGTTCTTTCAAAGTTATTGACTGTTTCATATATATTATTCCATTTAGAGATAAATGGATGCTGTATATAATGCGGCAATAATAATGATCGAACCATAACTGTTAACTGATTTGACATTGTTGCTGCCTCTAAGAAAAACAGAATAAATCTATACCGAACTATAGTTTTTGACTGATGCAAGGGTTGTTAGAGAGAAATATGTGGATTTTCTGAAATCCGCTTGTATTAGTTAAGACTATTAAAACAAAGAGCAAGTGTTAAACATGAGATATTTCACCAAAACAGAGTAAATAAACAATTTCCAATTATATATATATATATATATATATATATATATATTGGGTCAAGGTGACTAATTCATATCGTTTTCATGCAATTCTCAGGGCGTCATGGTACGGGCACGTACTGTAAGGGCACGTATTTGAACTTGTATTGCACTAACACATGCTGATATACACTCAAGAACCAAAACCTGTCAATAACGAGTTGGCCCAACCTTTGGCGCGCAACACAGCTTTAACCCGCCCTGGCATGGAGGCCACAAGTCCTTGGTAGATGGCCGGAGACAGATTGTACCAGATGTTTAAGCAACGGTCACGCAAATCCGAGATATTGCGAATTGGTGGTCTTTGAACTCTGGGCTGCCGTCCCAGGATATCCCAAATGTGTTTTATCGGATTGAGATACGGTGAGTTAGGCGGCCAGGACACTACTGGAATTCAGCATCATGTTCCTGGAACCACTTCAACACAATTATAGCCTTGTGACAAGGGGCGTTGTCCTGTTGAAACATTCCATTTCCAGCTGGAAAAACAGAGGCCATGTAAGGGTGCAATTGGATACCCTGTAGCATTCATGGTCTGCTCTACCACAACCGCGGGTCCCAGAGAAGGAATGTTTTGGTTCTCTATTTTCAGTTTATATGTATAGATATATATGTTTTACAAAATCTATCATATTTAAATGCATTAGAATTTTTAATAAACTGGGAAAGCATTAATCATATCTACTACCCTTAAATAAACTAAAAGTAATAGATTAATTTATTATATAATAACACGCAATTTCGAAATAAATTACTGTGATGTATGCACACACTGTTATAAAAGTCAGGATAAATTTGCAAGAAATTTTAAATATAATATCTTCATGCATACAGGTGCGATTTTAAATCATACTTATCTTACTTTAATCTTACTTTAACTATTTCATATACAAGATACTAAATAAATATATTTATACATATAGGGATATTTATACAAATAATTAATAAATTAACTATTAAACTATTAATGAAATATTAACTAAGTATTAAATTTATATACTGTAACTAAATAGGAACATGCAAGATGTTTAATGTAATAGATATGTAATTTTTGGATTAAATTAAAAGAAAATACATAAAAAGCACAAATTTAATAAAGCACTAAATATTTAAAGCACAATCATTGTTTAATTAATCAATTATTTTATTATTAAAAGCACAATATATAAAAAACAATAAAAATAATGTATAATACACTGCTTTAAATAAAAAAATGAAAGACATTTAAAATAAAATAATATTTATGACATATTTTAAAGATGTGTTTGAAATTAAAACTACTTATTTATTATTTCTATTTTTTAAACTTTCATTTGCAATGAAGAAAAGTTATTTTTTATGCTACAAAATTAAGAATAATAAAAATTAATTGAAAGTCAGTATAATGTTCGATAGTTTTTTTTATAAAGATCTTATTAAATGTCATGTAAAAAATTCCTTTAATTCCTTTTTAATTTTTTATATTTATTTCTCATAGAAAATAAATTCATGTTTTTTTTTATTCACGATATAAAGTAGTGTATGATGTTGTTCTCAAATGTAAGGCATTCCCCACTAGAGTTCAAAGTTACCCAGTCTGCACAATGGACAGCATGCCATGCATAGTGTACCAGCAAAATTCTAAACAAAAACACTAAGAATAGCATCTATTATAAAGAAGCTCGCTATGATGTTTTAACAGAAATACATTCCGTTCTATAGATTTATCATTCTTATGCAAGTATAAATACTAACATAAACTTTTGTTTGAATTTTCTTTCGAACTAAGCTAAACTAAGTTGGAAACACTAAGCACTAACCATTATGCCAATGCGGTCTTTACATCAAGAAATACATATGCACATAATAAAGGAAAAGAAATTTCAGATTATTAGGTCCTATAACCAGTTGTTGCAATAAATAAAATTTTACTTTAATAAAAAATGCAGATACTTTTTAAAAATGTATTGGAATGTTGTATTGGAGAAGAATCCAAGACATTCTCATTGACATACAGTCTGAAAATAAATACGTGACACTGCCGCACACTTCATTGATTGCTTTCCTGAGGTCATGAGAAAGCTGTTGTTGCTGTGACTAATTCCCAGTGTTCGGCAACGCAGGATTGACAACCTACGAGTAGTCTACTCATGGGTGAAGGGGAAGGGGGCAGCTTCTATTGTGATGGAACACCCATAGTTTGGAGTCTGACTTGGCTCCGAGTACCTGAAGAAGGAGGGCAATGCCTTCCAGGATAACTGTAGGGAACACTACCCCGCATTTGCGTATGGTATAAACCCGGAAACCGGACCTGACCGAATAAAGAGTCCAGATGCTCAGCATCACAAAAGCCATCGGGTCTCCTCGGTTTTGGAACAGTGTCTACAACAATGGAGCCAGCGGATTCAATTTCAGCCTTAATGCTCACCAGCGGCTGAGCCACGAATCGGGCACGAGAAAGCTAATACTAATGAACAATACGCAATGTTGATCACTTACTACTACTTCTGTCAATATAACAGCAAAGTACTTTCAATAAAATTATTATTATTTGACTATTTAATTATATTACTTTCATTATTTCTAAATTAAACATTTATTTCTGAAACATGTTCATAGAAAACGTTAATTTACTTCACAATCTATGTGTTTTAAGTACAAACGGATAAATAAGCATTTAACTAAGAAGATAAGAGCTAACGACTCATTGCTGAGGATAAGCACAATATCCAGGGATGAAGCGGCATTTGCAAATTGAAAGCAGATTCCGAAAGTAAGATTCGTGGATAATAATCAATGATTTCTGACAGGATGGCCAGAAACTCATTTCAGCAGGAATTCTGCATTAGAATAGAAAATTAAGATCGGCGAGTAAAAGACATGAATAGAACATGTGTGATCTGGTCGAGTTGACTAAACTTTGTTGTTTAATTATTTCATCGAATTCATTTCAATGGAATACAATATGTGTGCACGGAATTTCTAAGTGGAGTAGGATTTAAAATTTATTAATTCTGTCCTAGTATTCAACGGATGGTAAACTGAATTCAGATATTTCTTAGCGGAAATATACCACACGTTAATCAATAAATTGCACGAAAATTTTATTTCTTCAAATTTGTAAACATAATATGAGTTTAATTCATTTGAACAATAGTTAAAAATAATGTATAGATAATTTTCTAAAAAAATTAATTGCTTCTTTGAATCTTTTCTTAGATTTTAAATATTTTTTAAAGTGTTCCAAGATTTGTCCTCTAATTAAATTGATATATGTTTAACTTTTCTTCATTTTTGAGGAATTCCTGTATCAAATAATTTCATATTTGCTCGGTTCATTTTGTTTTCATTTTCATTCATATGAATTAATATTCGTGGAAGTGGTCACTGCTTATAGTTCGAAGGATAAAAAATTTTGACAGATTAACGAATTCAAAAGCCTACAAGTCATTTAATCCCTCAAGAATAAAAGTACTTTGTACCCTTCTATTTATATGAACATCTTTTACAAAAATATAAATAAATATGCTGGATATCGTAAAAGTATAAGTTATATTAAGTGTTTAGACTACGGTCAATTGCAGGAAAACTCCCAACACGTTGTTTATGGGAACCTGGAGACTTAAATACTAAGAAAATGCTGGTATCAACTATCCTTACTCAAGAAATATTACTCGTTTCTTCCGCTTTTATAGATTCAATAAAATTTAAAGTTCACTTTTGTTAGAGATTTTGTATCTGACTCTCTTATATATTTTTTTTTCAAATAATACACATTAAAAAAATAAACAAAATTTCATTCAATTGTTCTATGTAAGGCACACACGAAATCAAATAAATTTTAAATTTATTAGTTTTTGTTCAACTTGGAAAAAAATGAATTTTAGATGAAGTCTGCTTATATAAAACTATCGTTATATTTTTTTTCAAATAAAGAAAAATTATATTTGAGTTTCCCAAATGTTATTGGTTATTTTTTCTAACAAATGTTATTAAAATGCATTTAACTTTTAAAGATTGCCATATAAATTTAATAATATGCTAGTAAAAGGTGTATGATGGGCGAGTGACTAGCGATCGGTATCACAGGCTTAGGGATCGAGATCCTGCGGAGGGTTGGATGTTTGTAGTGTCTCGAAATGCACTTTAAACCGTAGGTCCCGGTCTAATATGACCGTACAGCGCTGGACTGAAAATAGGGGGCTGAAAATCCTACCCCGTAAAAAGAAAAAAATCTCCTGTCACGAACTCTGCCGGTAAGCAGACATTCTTGGTTCCCCATGGGGTTGTTGCACCAATGAAGGAGAGGATAACGTTAAAAATCTTCATAAATGATGAGTAGTTATTAGCAAAATAGATGAACAAAACTGTTAATCTCAGCATTTGATATGGATTAGAAATTATGGAAAAAAAGTTAATATACAAGTATAATGGATAAACTCGTATTCTTTATAGTAAAACATTTGTTTTCAACTCTAAAAGGAAAAAGAGGAGGTTCTAGGATCAAAATATATGTGCGTATTTTTAAATATATAAATTAAAAATCAACTGGTTCGTAAACACTTTAAAAGTATTAATTTCTCATAATTTTTAATACTTTTAAAGTGTTTACGAACCAGTTGATTTTTAATTTTATATATTTACAAATACTCACATATATTTAGATCCTAGAAACGTTGCATATATCTGTTAGTTAATAGAAGTGTAGTAGATAACAAATAATTACAACTATTTTTAAATAAACACAATTAAAGCTGGTTTTTAAATAACAAATTTGTAGCGCTATCAAAAAAGTGTTGGTGACAATGATTGGTACAAATGAATGGTAATTAAACATTATGATTAACATAATAATCAAAATTTATTTATTTTAACTTAATATGTATCTGATTATCATAAAGTACCATTCATTTAAAATTTAAAAACAAGTTCTGTAGGAGAAAAAAAAAGCAATCAAAATATATTCAAATAAAAAAAACCTTATTTGATTGCAATAAAAAGTAATTTAATGTAACCACTAAAGATAATTGAAATTTCCTCTTTTAACAAACTATCAATTTGTAATTTAATATTTCCCTAGAAATATCCAAATAAATTTTAAGAAAACTGAATTCTTAATATTACATAAATATAATTTCCATTTTTTATCTCATTGATTCTAGATAAATTGATGAGATAAAAGAAAAAAAATACCCTCGAATATTTATTCATAAAAAAGAAAAGGAAATCTTATCGAAAATGACTAAAAGGTTTCAGATTGAAACACTAGGACTTCACTAGTGACTTCCATCTACCAAGAGCCAATATCTACGGCATCGTATGCAAATCACTTGCTGTAAAATCATGCGTTCCAGTCTCCCTCCGAGCGATACCATCATCCACCCCTTTACCCACCCCTTGCCACACCCCGCACAAAACGAGTTCTTCACTTTCACGGCTTTCTTATCAGCACCAAAGCAATTTATGCGTCTCCGATCAGAAACGAAATTGTTTTTTCGTGCCCAGTACGGACACTTTTCCCACTTTGGTCATAAGTTTTTATCTCGGTCGCCAAAGCGCTTCCTTTTCTATACTATGGTGGCGGTTTTTTTCTTTTACCAACCATCCAGGCTGGAAAAAATCCTAAAAGAGGGAGGACCCCAGAATTTTTCTTTTCCATCCTTTTGACATTTCGAACTCTTATTCTCTTCCAACTTTTTTCCCCTCTTCTTTCTTTTACGTTTGCAGATGAGACATTTACTGGTACCTCTCCCCAACACATGATTGCTTTTTTTTTTACCATCCTTCTCTTGTGTCCAGATATCCCTTTGAAGTGGTCCATAAATCTTGACTGGAAGATGATGTTCTCCAGCAATGGCATCTATGCTCCAGAACCAAGATTTTTCCTCCGTGCTCTTCCAGACTAAACTGAAAGAAGAAAGAAAGAAAAAAAAAAGCATCCCCAACGCTCTATTTATGAGCTGTTCGCTCTCGTATATTCGGCCATTTTTTTATACTACAGTGTTCTCCTTTTTCCTCATCCCATGCTATTTGATTTTTGTTTACTTATTTAGATCTTTTCTTTTTACTTCTGTTTGAGTTGTTGTACCCCATTCCTCCTACGTACCGTAACACATTTATCTTTAGGAATTGGTAAGGATGTATTGTTTTTAGGCTAAACTCGGCGGAAGACCCGTTCGAACCTTTTTACTTATTCACAAAGTATGAAAAAAACTATTCGTGATCTTTCTGCTGGAAATGGTAATATTCAGCAATGTGTAGAAAGGAGATTTTAAAAAAATGAATGGAAAAAGAGATGAAGGGAAGAATGCCTAGACGATTCTCTGTGTCTTTTATAGGAAAAAATTGCGAATTCTGGGGAATAAATGCTCATCCCGCAAAGAAGGTAATATAGTTTACAGCGGAGGGGAAAGTTGAAAGGGAATAAATATTATTTCACGTATTCAATACATATTTTACTTTCTGTAGCAAAATAATAGGACAAAAGTGCAGTAACAGAGAGGAAGATCTTTATAACTTAGAGAGTTAAAAAATGAAATGTTATTATAATATTTTACTGATCAGTCATTTAAAATAGTATGTTTAAAATTTATTCAACAACGATTCATTTATTGATAAGCATTTAAAAGATTATTATTGCCAGTAATACGTAATTGCTGTTAAAATCATTCATGAATTATTCTATTAAAACTAAATTAATTTTCACCTTTCTTTCTGTAATAAAATAATTTTACAAAAGTGTAGTAAAAGAGATGAATTCATTTTAAGACAAATTTTTAAACTTAGAGAGATAAAAAAGAAGGAGATGTAGTTATAATATTTTACTGATCAGTGATTTAAAATAGTATGTTTAAAATTTATGGGCCTGAGTGGTCGAGTGGCTAGCTCTCTAGCGCTCGGTACCACATTTTTTCGGGTTCGACTCCCGGCGGTACTATGGATATTTGTAGGGGTTTGGAATCCACTGTAAGACGTAGGTCCTGGACTCCTATGATTGTAAGAGCGTCACGGAGCAAAGGTCAGACTTCTACCTACGGTCAGTCCTACCATCGCAACAGAAGCTGCTTCCTTCCCCTTCAACCATGAGTGTATAAAGGTTCGTGGGCTTGGTTTAGATTAGATATCTACCAAGTGGGATAAGTAACAACAACAGCAATGATATAACAATACAATTTAACATGCGTAAACTTAACTTATTAATAATTAATTAAAAGATTAATGGAGAAACTCATAATCTTTATAGTAAATCACTTGTTTTCAACTCCAAAAGGAATAAATACTTAATTATGAGAAATTAATACTTGTAAAAGTGTTTCCGAAACAGTCAAATTTTATATTCAGAAGTGCACTAAATTTTATATGTTTACAAACAGGCACGCATATTTTGATCCAAGAAATTTCGCATATATCTGTTAGTTAATAGATGTATCGTAGATAAAAAATAATAAAAAAAAATTAAAGCACAATTAAACTGTTTTTTAAATAAAAAAATAGGAGCAGTATCAAAAAAGAGTGCCTTACTTACAAATAATGGTAATTAAACATGCATATATTTAACTGGAATAATTTATAAACTCTTACAAGATTCTTTATAACAAATTATTACATCTTAATGAAAACATTATGACTTACAGAAAAACTCAAATTGATTTATTTAACTTAAGATGTATCGGATAATCATAAAATACCAGTGATTTAAAAGTTTCAAACAAATTCTGTAGGAGAAAAAAACGGAAATCAAAATATATTCAAATAGAAAAATCTTATTTGATTGCAATAAAAAATAATTTAATGTAATTAAAAATAATCGAAATTTCCTCTTTTTACCCCTTCAACTTTCCTTTAAAATGGCTAAATAAAGTTCTAGAAAATTAAATCTTAATACACATAAATATAATTTCCATTTTTTATCTCATCGATTCAATTCATTCTTCAGAAACAATGAGATAAAAAGAAGAAGAAAAATACATAAAAAATTCATAAAAATCATAAAAAAGAAAAGGAAATCCTATCGAAAATGCCTAAAAGGTTTCAGACTGAAACACTGTGAAGTGACTTCCTTCTACGAAGAGCCAATATCTACGGCATCGTATGCAAATCCCTTCGATGTAAAATCACGCGTTCCAACTCACTCGAGGCGATACCATCATCCAACCCTTGGCCCAGCATCCTTGCCACACCCCACACAAAACGAGTTCTTTACTTTCACAGTTTTCTTATCAGCACCACAGCAATTTATACGTTTCCGATCAGAAACGAAAGTGTTTTTTCGTGCCCAGTACGGACACGTTTCCCACTTTGGTCATAAGTTTTTATCTCGGTCGCCAAAGGGCATCCTTTTCTATACTATGAAGGCGGTTTTTTTTCCCCAACCATCCAGGATGGTAAAAATCCTGAAAGAGAGGGGAGCTCAGAAGTTTTCTTTTCCATCCTTTTGACATTTCGAACTCTATTCTCTTCCAACTTTTTTTCTCTCTTCTTTCTTTTACGTTTGCAGATGGGACATTTACTGGTACCTCTCCGCAACACATGATTGCTTTTTTTTACCATCCTTCCCTTACGTCCAGACATCCCTTTGAAGTGGTCCCTAAATCTTGACTAGAAGATGATGTTTTGCAGCAGGGGCATCTATGCTCCAGAACCAGGATTTTTCCTCCGTGCTCTTCCAGACTAAACTAAAAAGAAGAAAGAAAAAAAAAGCATCCCAACGCTCTATTTATGATCTGTTCGCTCTCGTATATTCGACCATTTTTTATACTAGAGTGTTCTCCTTTCTCCCCGTCCTATGCTCTTTTTACTTTTGTTTGAGTTGTAGTCCCCCTTCCTCCTAGCTACCGTAACACATTTATTTTTAGGAATTGATAAGGATGTATTGTTTTTAGGCTAAATTTGGCGGAAGACCCGTACGAGCCTTTTTACTTATTCACGAAAGATCGAAAAAAGCTTTTCGTGATCTTTCTCCTGTAAATGGTAATATTGAGCAATATGTAGAATGGAGATTTTAAAAAAAATGAATGGGAAAAGAGAGTAAAAGGGAAGAATGCAGTAGACGGCTCTCTGTCTCTTTTATAGGAAAAAATTGCGAATTCTGGGGAATAAATGCTCATCCCGCAAAGAAGGTAATACAGTTTACAGCGGAGGGGAAAGTTGAAAGGGGATAAATATTATTTCATGTATTCAATACATATTTTACTCCTTTCTTTCTGTAACAAAATATTTGAAGAATCTGTAGTAAAAGAAATGATTCCATTTTAAGACAAATCTTTATAACTTAGACGGATAAAAAATAAAGAAATTTTTTTAAATTTTACTGAATAGTTATTTAAATAATATGTTTAAAATATATTCAACAAGAATTCATTTAATGATAGACATTTAAGGACTATTATTGTCAGTAATATATCAATATTACTTAATTGCTTTTAAAAACATTCATGAAATATCCTAATAAAACTAAATTCATGATTATAACTATTTCATTTATTCCATGTATATTTTACTGCTTACCTTTTGTAACAAAATAAATGGAGAAAATTGTAGTAAAAGAGATGAATTCATTTTAAGGTAAATCTTCATAACAAAAAAAGAAAAAAAGAAATAATTGTAGTTATAATTTAAAAGTCTTAAAACTATTTTATTGATCCGATATTTAAAATAGCAGTTTTAAAATTCATTCATCAGCTGTTACTTTATTGATAGACATTTAGTATTGTCTGTTATAGGTCATTTACTGACAATGATTATCTTTACGGACAATAATAATCTTTTAAATGTCTATCATATTTAAAAGATTATTATTGTCAGCAATATTGCATAATTGCTTTTAAAATTACTCCTGAAATATTCTAATAAAAAACTAAATTCATGTTAATATCTATTTCATGTGTTCGATTTATATATATTTTACCCCTTACTTTCTGTTACAAAATAATTTGATAGGGTGTAGTAAAAAAGATGATTATATTTTGAGACAAATTTTATAATATAAAAAGAAAAAAAAGAAGAAAATGTTGTTATAATTTGTAAAAAAATAAAATAATGTAATGCTAAATGTAATTAATGTAACGTTTAAACATACTATTTTAAATAGCTGATCTATAAAATTGTTTTAAGCTGTTTAAAATAATAACTACAATTCTGTCTTTTTTATTTCTCCATGTTATAAAGATTTGTCTTAAAATTGTTCCAATCTCCAATTATTTTTTTACTGAAAGTAATAAGTAAAATATGTATTGAATACATTATAAATAATAGTAATTATAAAAAAATGTTATAATTTTAAATATTTTAAAACCATTTTAAACAACTTAAAGCTAGTTTATTGATCAACCATCTAAAATAGTATGTTTGAAATTCGTTCAATTCATTGATTGATAGACAATTTAATCATGATTGTTGTCAGTAATAGATCAGTATTTCATAATTTCTTTTAAAATCATTCATGAAATATTCTACTAAAACTAAATTGATTATCCAATGTATCCAATACATATTTTACTCCTTATTTTCTGTAACAAAATAATTGGGGAAAGTGTAGTAAAAAAGAAGAATCCATTTTAAGACAAATCTTTATAATATGGAGGCATTTAAAATAGTATGTTTCAAATTTTTTCAACAACAGTTTCTTTATTGATAGACATTTAAAAGATTATTATTGTCGATAATAGTTGACAATAATAATCTCTATAATATTACATACAATATAGTTGGTGAAAGTTTAGTAAAAAGGTTGACTCTATTTTAAGACAAATCTTTATAACATAGAGAGAACAAAAAATGTTTCTATTATTTTAAACATCATAAAACTCTTTTAATTATTAGCCATTTAAAATAGTATATTTAAATTCTTTCAGCAACACATATTGATAGACATTTGCAAGATTATTATTGTTAGTAATAAATAAGTAATAAATAATTGCTTTTCTATTCCGTTGCTAACTATTTCCGTTTCAATTGAAACTTGAGTATTCCAAACCGCTTTCAATGACTTTTACAAGAGGTATTTAAACACTTCGTTTTTGTACTTATGAAAACAACCAATTATTTTAATAGCTTAGACACATGACAGCAATTGTTATTTGTAAGTTTTGTGAGAGATGTTATTTGATGATCAATAAAGAAAACCATCTTTTTTTTTTAAAGAGTTCAAAAAGAAGGTGATGACTTTCAATTTCATCAAATAATCATTTACTGCTCGGCAAATGCAAAGCAAAAGTAATCAATGATGAATGACTTTATCTTTTGAAATATTCGAAAAACGCTTAAGTATTTCCATTACAGTCCTTAATTAATGATAAATGTGTCTCGGTGGCGCAATGAATCGATTGCAATTAGCTTCTTTTTAAATATTTTGAAATTAATGATTCGAATATTATCTTGGGAAATTTAATTAGTTTTTTTTAAATTACAAAAGAAATAAAATTGGAAAAGGTTTGAATTTTTGATTAATTTAAAACGTAAAAATAAATAAACAAAAAATAGTTCTTATAGTTAAATTAAGCATAATTTTTCTTCTAACGATTATTTTTAGAAATCCACGTGGTACAAATTTAAGTTATTTCGAATATTTTCAAAAATGCTTACCATCCAAAATCTGCATGAAAATATTTATTGATTTTTCTTTTATTTTTTGCATATCATTTATTTTGTAGAGCTGTCACTTGGTTTAAAACATTTATTTGAAAATCAATATTTTTTTTAATTCTTTGGAAATTAGTCTTAATTTCAATGCATAACTTCTTTCGAAAATTCTTCACTTATTAAAAATGCTCAAATAATCCTCCAAAATATTTATGCTTACCTTTCAGATATAAAAAAAATATCCATTTTTAGATTTTCTAATGCATTAATAAATAAACAATTGGTTTTTCATTAATTATTAATTTTTTTATTTATGGTTTAATTGATTTTGATTTCTTATTTGGGTAAACTATATGAAATACTGTACTATAATCAGGGTCTCCAGTTACAATAGTTAAAATAATCACTTTTTCTATTTGAAAGTACCATTATTTTAACTGAGCCTGTATTTAATTAATTAAATATTTAATTAATTAATTGAGTATTTAATTGAGCTTGTACGAGATGCTGTAAAAGGCTGTCAGTCCAATAATCAACGAATTTCTTTCATAGATAATCCATAAGAAAATTTCAATTTTACAAATTTATTTGATTGAATCAGAACTATATTTTTTTGCGAATCATCATTTTAATTTTATATTTTTGCAACAAAAAATGAAATAAATTAATTAGATTTAGACATTCATCAACTTTCCATATTTTATACATTTATTTTATTGGTTTAAAAGCAACACGGCTAGATTGTCTCAAACTGTGTTATGTCAAGCAGTGTCTTAATAAGTATTAACAAGAATATTTATTTTTCAAATTCTCATTCAAAAATCATTTTTAAAGCACAAAGAACAAGAAGATCGAAATTATTAAAGACTGAATTTATTTTATAAATAAAATTAGTGTTTTCCCATAATGCAATTTAATTTATTGTTAAGAATAATTTCTTTATGAGAATTGAAAATATTAATTCAAAAATACTATCATTATATTCCTTTCATACAAAATGTTATGAAATAATGTTTCGTAATAATGTTATTTATTCCAATATATTAAAAATCTTCTCTATCTGCATTAAAATAAAAATATATAAATGTATATACATTATAATACAAAAATTAAATATATATATATATATATATATATATATATATAAAAAAAAAAAAAAAAAATATATATATATATATATATATATACATTATAATGCATAATGAAACATAAACTATATATCTTATGCACATTTTCGTGAAATTTTCAAACAAGAAGTTACTGCTTTAAAATTATAATTCTATTTGATTTAAATTGACTATAATTTCCATATTATTCAAATAATTCAGTTCCCACGACTCCAGTTACAATCAGTGTCATTTCAGCAATTAATAATCGCTTTGACTGTCTGCTATCTGATCTTTGTTAATGTTTGGCTCCATCAATATATTTACTGGATGATTTACGAGGCATAATACTATAATATAGGTATAGTATATTTTCTATAATCCATATATAATAATGAATTAAGATTAACATTACGTTATGAAGATTTAAATTGCGTATTTATAATTATTTAATTGTGTTATCATGGTAATAAACTTGAATAATATGCAAGAATATGTACCTTAATAATAGCTTTTCTAACTATGCTTCGTTTTCCTGAGACAAGAAACATAAATTGCTTTTCAGCAAAACAGAGAAAACCCATTTAAAATCCATGAGCATTGAAACAGAACAAAATTCAAATAACACATTTTACTTAACAGCTGCATTGCTTCTTTTTTTAAAGCATTAGTTCTAAAACCTAAATCTTAATATTGTAGTTGATTATGTATTTAAAACTTAATTACTAATTTAAATTTAAAAAAATTATGAAAATTTAAATTTTGAAATTTGGCAAATTTTGTTACCATTGTGTGATCATTTTTATTTTAAAGAAAATCATTTTCATGGGGTATTGGGATCGCATAGCTAGTTTGGCAGATCAACGTTGATTTCTAAAACTAACGAATAATTTAAACCAGGGGTCTCCAAACTACGGCCCGGCGGAAGATTCTATCCGGATAGAATTCCCGCGGATAGAATTTTAATTTTCCGGTTCGAGGCAAATTAAAAGAAATATAAATTTATATATTATATATATCCATCTCCTTTTCTACTTTGATTAAATATTTTTGTTTATTCCTTTTTTCAAAGGATTAATGATCTTTTTTACTTTCTCTATTTTTGTTCTACAGAGCATAAATCGACGGAAATGGCAAGCACAGACAGATTTCAATCGGAAAGGATTTGCAAATTGAATTAATTGAGTTGCAATCTAACAATCATCTCAAGGAATTTTTTTCTAAATATGCCGAAGTTAGATTTTTACAAATCAATATCGAAAGTAGATTTCCCAAATTCAATATCTCTCGGCCAGAAAATCAGTGCTGTGTTTGCTTCATTTATACATGTGAACAAGTGTATTCAACTATGAATCTTGGAAAGAATTATTTCAGAAGTAGACTGACAGATGAGCATTTGTGATTCCTTACAGTGAGGTTCGAGGTGCGAACCTCACTTTAAGGAACTTTTAAAAATGAAATCCCGATTTCAATCTGCTCATTAACATATTCAAATTGTAATACTTGTATATTGTTTTTAAAATTTTAGCGAAATATTTCTTGGCCCACCAAACTTTTTTTTTCAGTTTTTGGCCCGCGACCGAAAAAGTTTGGAGACCCCTGATTTAAATGAATCATTCCAGGTTAGCATGTGGGAGTTCACCCCCTAAGAGATAAAGGAACGTTTAATCTTTAAAATATAACGTGCTTATATTATTGTAATCTTCTCCAATATTTTTGTCTAGTTTCGAATTGAGATTCTCTACGTGACCAACAAACATTTTCTTTATATATTAGTGAATAGTGTTGTATTTAAAGTAAGTATGCAATGAATAGTGGCTAAGCTGAGATGATGAAAAGCATTGCTTTTTTGAACTACTTTTAAGGGATTATCAGATGGAACTACTGTTACTAACTACTATTACGCAGTCCAAATGTCATTTTGAGATTTTTACTTTTTTGTTTTACATTAGTAGATGTGCCAACGGCCGTACCATGCTGAATATACCGGTTCTCGTTAGATCACCGAAGTCAAGCATCATTGGGCGCGATCAGTACTTGGGTGGGTGACCACCTGGGGAACACCGCGTGCCGTTGACATTCACTAATTTGGAACATGGCCGAGTGTTCTAGCTCTCTGGCGCTCAGTGCCACAGGTTTGGGTTCGAATTTCGGAGGTGCCATCAATGTTTGTAGTGGTTCGAAATCCACTTTAAGCCGTAGGTCCCGGTCTCCTATGACTGTAAGAGCGTCACGGAGCCAAAGTCAGACTTCTACCTACGGGTGCTCCATCACAACAGAAGCTGCTTCCTTTCCTTCAATCATGAGTACGTATGGGCTCGTGGGCTTGGCCAACCAAGTGGGATAAGAAACAACAAACAACAACAGCATTAGTAGATAATGTTTTATTTAATGCATGTGTGCAATGAATAGTGGCTAGACGTAGGATAAAAAAGCCTTGCCTTTTTAGATAATTTTAGGTAATAACCCACAAAACTACTATTACGCAGGCCAACAGTCATATTGAGATGTATTTCATTCAATAACTCTCATATTAGCATATATAACAAAATTTATTCAAAAATAAAAAAATAAAATGTTTAAGCTTCAAATCATGGATACAAATTTAAATGTTATATTTAGTTATTGTTGAAATGTTATTTTTTCGCGTAATAATTGCAAGTATCTTTAATAATGAAATTCTGAATGACGAAAAAAAAAACTATATTTATCAGTAAGAAATGTGTCTTTCAACTTTTCATGTTCTTTAAGAATCTTTTTTTTTATTTTTCATCAAAAAAAAGTTCTGATTACTGCTTTACAAGTCTATGTCAAACCGAATTACTTCCCTTCCTTTTTTCTTGATTGCCCTAACAAGAACGTTTCTTTTGGTTTTGTTTCTTTTCTTGGATATATATCAAGAAAATGTCTCCAAGTATGTGGCAAAGTGTTTTCGGATGTATTCTGCTATCTCCCCAAGACGACTTAGTTGAGTGGCATTTAAGTTTTTGGTTCATTAAAGGTTTGGAATATATTTAGCTCAAATGAAGAAGCTTAATTCTAAACGAAATACAATTTATATATTTTTACCAGAAACAAACATGATTGATTTGATTGCATTCAATGGGCGGCATTAATACCAATCAATTCGATTCATTAAATTCACCAAAATGTCTTGCGTAGTATCTTTAGAAATGATTTAAAATTATCATTGTTTTATTTTTAGTTTTTGCTTCATTGTGAGTTGGATTATAATCAGTTCCGAAAATTTATTTCTAGAAATCGTGGTTTTATTGATTGTTCTAATGTTACATCTTAATAGTTGTACTTAATTAAACACTGATGATAAATATAAATTTTCTATCCTCAATATTAAATGAAAACTTAATAATTGGTTTGAATATAAATCAATATGCTTCATTGTAAGTTGGATTATATTTAGTTCCATTTAATTATTTCGAATAGTGATGTTATTGATTGTTCTAATGTAACGTCTCAATACTTAAAATAAATCTAACAACAATAATGAATATACATTTTCTATCCTCAATATTAAATGAAAAATTAATAATAGGTCTGAATATAAATCGAATTGAAAAGTACAAAACAATTTCTTTAATATTTAATAACACATAAAGCTATCCATAAAAAAACTTAGATACAATTATTTAGCGAAATAATTAAAAATTGCTGATTCATACGCATATTGTTTTGAAACAATCGGTATTAAAAACAATTTAAAATTATATGTCTGCGTTAAAAATTGAATTTCATGTTTGTGAGTAGAAACATTTAAGTAGGATCCGATTTTAAATCTTCGTTGAAATCTTTTGATCCTAGATTCAGTTATATAATAGCATTAAAAGAACACTAATTCACTCCAATCTCCAATTTAAAGAAAAGCGCATGATACCATTTCAATCTTAACGGATTTTAACATTTAAGCCCTTTTTTAAATTTTGCCGAATTGCAATTTAATGGAACTGATTCAAATAGTTCCATTTGTTTGTGGGAGAGAGATATTTGATGATAGGAATACGTTTCTATTCCCTTAATTAAAATAAATTATAAACCGGGTTCTTATTTCAGATATATGTATGCTGTTTGTAATTGTTTCATATATTTAATTTTAAGTTCTAATTTAATGTTTTATTTAAAGCAATAAAGTATCATAAGCAATTTTTTAAAAATATTTTATTATTTTAAAATTTTGATTTTAATCTAATTTTTTTTTTCTCATAAACAAAGACTTACACAATCTTTTGCAAGGAATTTGATAAATTTTTATTTTTTTCTCATACACAATGAAAAAAAAAAAGACTAAAACTGATTTTGAAAATTCGTTCAAAAAATTATTTATATAAATTTTTATTTAATAAAAAGAATGATTTAGCACTTCATAAAAAATAACCAAAAAAAAATTCAAATACCTGTTTTAGTTAAAAGAAGACTTTGCAATTTCGACACATAACTGCCAAGGAGAATAAAAATTTGTGAGAAAATGATTAAGAGTTTTAAATGTAATTAAAACAAAAAAAACTATAAATTTTATTATTAGATGCATCGTTATTCAATTTACAACAAATTATTTGAAGGGAAAACACATTAATAATATTCAACAGTTTGATTATTTTCCACGATTTTTGAATCCAATCATTAATTGTTAATAGACTCTATTAAATAATATGTAAAGTCATAATAAAATTTAAAAGCCATCATATAATTATTAAATATAATTAAACAAATTAACATACATAAAAATTTATTATTAAAGTATACTTTTACTTTGAATTCTGCATTATTTAATGATATACGGTTTATCATAAAAAAAATAAAAAAAATAAAACTGGCTATGAAATTAATAATATTATTTTATAATTATTAAATATAATAAATTAATATAATAAAGTAAATATAA
Organism: Caerostris darwini; assembly: GCA_021605075.1. NCBI lineage: Eukaryota > Metazoa > Arthropoda > Arachnida > Araneae > Araneidae > Caerostris > Caerostris darwini. Next base: position 25,784 of record BPLQ01005931.1, on the reverse strand, counting down.
ATAAAAAGTCATTATTAAAATGCACGTTTATTATCAATTCTGCATTATTTAATTGTATACTCATTGTACTTTATTCAAATACATGTTTTACTAAATATTATCATTGGAAACAAAATAAGTTTAATGATTTTGTTATGATACGCATTTTTCTAAATTATTTATAATAAATTTAAGTTTCAAACCGAACATTAAATGTTTTTGAGTATTAATTATAGAGTTAATTACGTGTAATTCCCACTGTGTTAAATTTGATTTAATTCTGACATAAAGGATTAATTATTAATTTTCAATATGAAATTTACATTCTCTCCGTTCAACATAAATTCCTTTATACTTAAAAGTGATTGATCCTTATTTTGCTACTTAAACAATCCAAAAGCTCTTTTAATATGACCTACTTACTTCAACCCTTAAAAGGATTTATATTTGCACATTTAAGTGCAGACCAAACTTTCGAGTTAATTTTTGTAAAGTTTGAAGAGGTGATCCACACTTGCTTTCATGGAAGAAGTTCCTTTTCTCGATCTCTCTTTCTGCAGATTTATTTTTCTGTTAACGTTAGAAGTAGATTCCGAGGGAAGCATAAAGTTTGGGAAATGTATTCATGATTATTATTCATGACTGCATAGAGCAATGTTCTTAGGGCTTCATTACTGAGGATGTTTCTTTTTCTTTGCAGACATCTATGTACAGGCATTATCTGAGCGCAACATCCTGACGTTACTTTTGGGCCGAGATTAACAGCCTTAGATTCATTTAATTTGTGCTGCGTTTAAAAGTTCATGAGAAAAGGAAGAAATCCGCTTGTAGAATGTTTGTGTTTGAAAGTTTTGTGTGTTTAGAATTTTTTTACACATGAAATATATTGATTTTAGATTTTATGTCTTAACATGATATAAATTCTAAAATCAATATATTCCATGAGTGAAAAAAGTGCTTTATAGATAAAAGATTAAACTAAACTTAAAAGGTGATGTTAAAATTAACATTTGTATTTATTCTTGGAATAGTTATTAATGAATATTTAAATTGAATAAAATCTTTACATACAAATAAGTGTTAATATAACAGACATTTATATATTACTTGAAATGCATCATTTTGAAAAATAGATTAGTTTTAAGATTGAATTGTAAAAATGCGCAATAAATTTGTTATATTATAGAAAATATATATTGCTATAAACGTAATATAATAAAATATGTAATATTATAAATGTAATATAATAAAATATGTAATATGCAACACAATAAAATATGTTAATTTGTAATGTTATTAGAAAATATGTATTATTATAAATGTAATATAACAAAATATGTGATAAATATGTAATATAATAAAATATGTTATTTTGTAATGTTATTAGAAAATATGTGACTTTAAGACAAATTCATCAGTTTTAGATTGGTGATCTTTAATTTATTTTACATACAGAGTAAATGAAAAAAGTTTATTTAAAATGCACAAAAAAGTCTATTGGTCTTATGCTTACTTAATTTAGGCATTTTATAAAACTCTACATAACAAACGTATAAGCATCCATACGTACAATTTAGAACATTTATACAGGTTTATATACCAAAAATTACGTATTTTCTGTCTATTTCAATGTAATGAAACAGAGAATCATGAAATATTAGACAAAGTTTGACATTATTAATATTAAAATTTTATATAATAAAAAAACCATTAAACTTTTTATATTTCCAATGCTGGTTTTCAATGAAACATGTACTTTAATAAAGTATAACCAGTTTATTTTGTATATTTCATTTTCTTTAATATAAATATATAATTTGAAATGGTGCTTAAAGTTTTAAGATATGACACATTATGCCTTTTTTATTTAATTTTTGATAAAACAAGTGGTATAAATATATTTATTAAAATCTCTCAACAATTAGAATAACACATCCCATTTGGACAAAATATTAGTGCTACGCATGCGTTGTCCTAAAATGTAGATTAAAATCTATTAATTTTTTTGCTGTACTTTTATTTATAGTGCATTATGTTAAATGTTTAAGAAAGAATAGTTTGCCCTTCATAGTATTTCAAGAAAAATTGTTCCACTAAAAATACTTTGAATCAAATTTGTCCAACATAATTATTACTTTTTCGTCTAAACGAATAAAATGATTTGTTAAAAAAGCAGTTTTTGGATAAAAAAGTTATGGAGCTTTTACATAAGTTTTATTTGAAGATAAGAAAATTTCTTTATAACATTTTGAATGATAAATGCAGTCAGAAAAAACATTCCTGAGAATGTTCTTTTAAATTTCTGGCAACAGGAAGTGACAATGACAAGCAAACAACAACACAAAAGTGATGTTTAAAGCTTATGTGATCAACAAGTCTTCCATTTTCATGTACCAATGGTTGAGAATTGTAAGCACTGGGCACATGTCAGCAAATAAATATTGATTTTTGTTTCATATTATTATGGGGAGGATTTATGTGTTGAATTTATATTAGGATCAGCAATATTTCCTTATTTATAATTTTAAATCTATGATTTCACATAACAAAACCAAATTATGAAATAAAGCCTTTATAATACGAACATGTTGTACTTATAATGCATTAACCATACAAATTAATGTCGTTATGATACAAACATATTGTAGTTAAAATACATTAATGATAAAAATTAAGGCATGATACAAAAGGCTTGCAGTTATAATGCATTAAGGATACAAATTAGTACTATTATAATATAAATATCATATAGTTATAAGGCATTAATTATACAAACTATTGTCTTTATAATACAAATAATGCATTAATGATACAAATTAATACCTTTATAATACAAATAGATTGTAGTTATAAAGCATTAATGATACAAATTCATGACTTTATAATATAAATATATTGTAGTCATAATGCATTAATGATATAAATTACCACATTATATTACCGAATGTCTTATTTCATAATTCAAAATCAACTCCAACTATTCCAAACTGCGAAGTAATTTACCTGACATAGCAAATAAAGTAATTAAATGGGCCCAAGAAACTATTAACTTTAATTCAATTCCAATTGCAGTTTTTCCTCAAGAGAAGAATTTTAGCATGTTATCCCTGGAGAAAGGAATGCATTGTTATTTGACAAATATATAGTAAACCCATCATTAAAATTTGACGATCTTTATTGTGGTAAATATATTACATGCAATAAGTGTTTTGTACTAATGAGAACACCCTGTCACTCAAATCTGATAGCAGATATTCGGTATCTTGGATAATGAGACTCAGGAAATTAGTGATTGTCTGTGCGACCGTCACATGTCGAAACGACTATAAATTGAATATCAACCAATTGACATACCATCCGTTGTTTCATCTAATATAGTTGTTTCCTTTAGAACACAAATATCTTGTAGTTATAATGATGATACAAATTAATGCCTTTATAATACATAATTTATATAATGTAGTTATAATGCATTAATGATACAAATACCACATCATATTACCAAATATAATATTTCATAATTCAAAATCAACTCCAACTATTCAAAACCGAGAAGAAATTTACCTGACAAAGCGAATAAAGTAATTCAATGGGCCCAAGAAACTATTAACTTTAATTCAATTCCAATTCCAGTTCACTGATTAAGAAACAAATCCTACGGATAGGGTCCAAAAAGTTAAGTTTCCATCAACAAACTCGTTCAAATCCAAATTCAAAAATAATATATAATCTCCTTTTCTGCTGGGTATGCAGATTCGTCATGTTCCTTTTCCTGAGTAAAACGAAACTGAATTTCAATTATCCCTCGCCATATTTCATCCGAGAGGTTATACGAAGACATTCGTAAGGAAATGAAACAAATGGTCCTATTTTCCTTAATGAAGCTTCCCTCCAACTGTGAGATTCGCATTGACGCGCGAAGAAAAAAACTATTGAAAAGACATTCGAAAGAAAGATGATGAATCCTTCCTGATAATTACTTCCGATTAAAGCGCGAACAAAATTAATCATGGTTGGGAAAAGTTCAGGTAAACAGTTTCCTCCTTCACCAAAATGAGTGATTTAATGAGACACGAGGGATATTATAAATGGAGGGAAATTCTTTTGGCACTTTTCCTTCTTCTTATTTGTATGTGGTTTTGTTGGAGGAGATAAATAAAGTAATTAGACAATTTCTGGGAATTTTTTTTTGTATGTTTTACATTCTGATTGCATTTTTCTTTTCTCATTTTATAGTCTTAAAAATTTAAAAAAGATCAAATGAATACCACACAATCCAGCCTGTAGAGTGCAAGAGGTCAGTGAAATTTGCTGATAAGGTATCTAAACCTTAACAGTCGCTATTATTATTCACAAATGCGTAGAATTAACTACAGGAAATCAAAACGAGAAGATCTATTGATAAGACATTGTAGCATTTTTTCTCAAAAGAAAAGTATTGGCTTTTCATTCCCAGGAGAGAAGAATGTATGTTATTTGATAAATATACAATAAACCCATCACTAAAATTTGACAGCTGACGAACTTTATTGTAGTAGTTATATTACATGCAAATAGTGTTTTGTAATAATGAGAAAAACCTGTCACTCAAATATGATAGCAGATATTCGGTATCATGGATAATGGGACTCAGGAAATTAGCGAATTTATGTGCGACCTTCACAGGTCGGAACAACCACAGTTTGAATATCAATCAATTGACATACCATGAGTTGTTTCATCTAATATAGTTGGTTCCTTTATAACACAAATATCTTGTAGTTATAATGATGATACAAATTAATGCCTTTATAATATAAATATCTTGTAGTTATAACGCATTATTTATACAAATTACCGCATCATATTACCAAATATCATATTTCATAATTGAAAATCAACTGAATATTTATTCCAAATAGCGAAGCAATTTATTTTGCAAATTACCTGACAAAACAAATAAACGAATTAAATGGGCCCCAAGAAACTATTAATTTAATTCAATTCCAATCCCAGTTGTCTGATTAAGAAACTAATCCTACGAATAGGGACCAAAAATTTCAGTTTCCATCAACAAACTCGTTCAAACCCAAATTCAAGAATAAGATAAAATCTCCTTTTCTGCTGGGTATGCAGATTCATCATGTGCCTTTTCCTGAGTAAAACAAAACTGAATTTCAATTATCCCTCGCCATATTTCATCCCAGAGGTTTTACGAAGACATTCGTTAGGAAATGAAACAAATGGTCCTATTTTCCTTAATGGAGCTTCCCTCCGACTGTGTGACTCGCATTGACGCGCGAAGAAAAAAAAAAAACTATTGAAAAGACATTCGAAACAAAGATGATGAATCCTTCCTGATAATTACTTCCGATTAAAGCACGAACAAAATTAATCGTGGTTGGGAAAAGTTCAGGTAAACAGTTTCCTCCTTCACCAGAATGAGTGATTTAATGAGACACGAGGGATATTATAAATGAAAGGAATTCTTTTGCACTTTTACTTCTCCTTATTTACATGTGGTTTTGTTGAAGCAAATAAATAAAGTAATTAGGCAATTTCTAGGAATTTTTTTCCATGCTTTGCATTCTGATTACATTTTAGTTTTCTCTTTTTATAGTCTTAAAATATAAAAAAGATCAAATGAATACCACACAACCTAGCCTGTAGAGTGAAAGTGGTGAGTGACATTTGCTGATAGGGTTGCAAAACATGAAAAGTTGGCATTATTATTTACAAACGCAAAGAAGTGACTACAGGAAATCAAAACAAGGAGATCTAGTAATAGGACACTCAAGAGAAGAGATTGGGCATTTCATTGAGAGGAGAGAGGAATGTATGTTATTTGACAAATAAATAATAAACCCATCACTCAAATTTGACAATAGATGAGCTTTATTGTGGTTATTTATAATACATGGAATTAGTGTTTTGTACGAATGAGAACAACTTGTCTCTCAAATATGATAGTTGATATTCGGTATCATGGATAATGAGACTAAGGAAATTAGCGAATGTATGTGCGGCTTTCACAGGTCGAAACAGCTACGGATTGAATATCAACCATTTGACATACCAGGAGTTGTTTCCTTTATAACACAAGCATCTTGCAGTTATAATGATTATACAATTTAATGCCTTTATAATACAAATATTTTGTACTTATAACGGATTAATGACACAAATCACCACATCATATTAACAAATATCATACTTCATAATTCAAAATCAATTCAACTATTCCAAACCGCGAAGAAATTTACCTGACAAAACAAATAAAGGAATTAAATGGGCACAAGAAACTATTAACTTTAATTGAATTCCAATTCCAGTTGACTGATTAAGAAACAAATCCTTCGGATAGGGTCCAAAAAGTTAAGTTTCCATCAACAAACTCGTTCAAAGCCAAATTCAAGAATAATATATAATCTCCTTTAATGCTGGGTATGCAGATTCATCCTGTGCCTTTTCCTGAGTAAAACGAAACTGAATTTCAATTATCCCTCGCCATATTTCAACCCAGAGGTTTTACGAAGACTTTCGTTAGGAAATGAAACAAATGGTCCTATTTTCCTTAATGAAGCTTCCATCCAACTGTGTGACTCGCATTGACGCGCGAAGAAAAAAAAAACTATTGAAAAGACATTCGAAAGAAAGATGACGAATCCTTCCTGATAATTACTTCCGATTAAAGCGCGAACAAAATTAATCATGGTTGGGAAAAGTTCAGGTAAACAGTTTCCTCCTTCACCAAAGTGAGTGATTTAATGAGACATGAGGGATATTATAAATGGACGGAAATTCTTTTGGCACTTTTCCTTTGTTGTTATTTGTACGTGGTTTTGTTTGGAACAGATAAATAAAGTAATTAGGCAATTTCTAGGAATTTGTTTGTATGTTTTGCATTCTGATTACATTTATCTTTTCTCTTTTTGTAGCCTTAAAATTTTAACAAATGAATACCACGTAGCATTAGCCTGTAGAGTGAAAGTGGACAGTAACATTTTGCTGTTATGACTGTCAAATGTGAACAGATGATATTATTATTTACAAACGCATAGAAGTGACTTCAGGAATTAAAACAAGAAGATTTAGTGATATGATACAGTAGCATATTTTTCTCACGAGAAGAGAATGGCATTTCATTCCCAGGAGAGAGTAATGCCTGTTATTTGACAAATATATAGTAAACCCCTCACTAAAATTTGACAGCAGACGACGTTTATTGTGGTAATTATATTATAGTAATTAGTGCTTTGTATGAATGAGAACAACTTGTCACTAAAATCTGATAATAGATATTCGGTATCATGGATAATGAGACTCAGGAAATTAAAGAATGTATGTGCGACCTTCACATGTCGAAACAACTACAGGCTGAATATAAACCAATTCACATAACATGAGTTGTTTCATCTAATATAGTTGTTTCCTTTATAACACAAATATTTTGTAGTTACAATGATACAAATCAATGCCTTTATAATACAAATATATTGTAGTTATAATGATGATACAAATCAATGCATTTATAATACAAATATATTGTAGTTATAATGATGATACAAATCAATGCCTTTATTATACAAATATATTGTAGTTATAATGCATTAATGATACAAATTACCACATAATATTATTAAATATCATTTTTCATAATTCAAACACAACTCGAACTATTCCAAACAACGAAGAAATTTACCTGACAAAAGAAATGAACGAATTAAATGGCCTCAAGAAACTATAAACTTTAATTCAATTCCAATTCCAGTTGACTGATTAAGAAACAAAACATGTTCATAGTTTTACTCATAATTTCACATTAATATTTTCAAGGCTTGATAAGTTTCTATAGTTTGGACATCTCTGGCCCTCGTAAGCCATAGAGTATTTTCCAGACAACTGGTTTATCCTCTTCATCTACAGCAAACGCACACATTTTCTTCTTGTCACCTCTTGCGTTTTGAACAATTTCCTATTTCTGAAATTCTAAACACTATCTCCAGGGTGAATAACTCGTCGCTCAGTGGTTCATTGCCGCGATTTTACAGTCATTATTTTCAGAAACGAGAATACTCGATGGCAATTGTGATGTGTAAAGCATATCACATCGATAGTAAACTGACCAGGGGAGTCTTCCTGGTTTTCTCTCCTACAACAAGCAAATGAGGGACAGTTACCCCAAAATATTCTTTTGGAAGACATTGTTCCCCACCTATCAACAGTCGGTGAAATGTTCATGGGATACATAAAGGGTACATTAGGCTCGAAGGTGTTATATACACAAAAATAAATCTTCCAGGGTGATCCAACCGTTCTTTTCTAATAATATAATATGTTTAGTTTTAATAATAAAATATGTTTAGTTTCTTTCAATAAAATATCATAATGTTTATGATTAAATGTTTTACCTATTCCAACACATATTTATCTAGACTTGATGTATTTCAAAAGTCATCTACGAATAAAAATCTCTTTTAGCAACACAAATAAAAACAGTAGTTTCTGAAATAGTTCTATTTTGTGTGATGTGTTTCCTTGCGAAGTGGAAAAGCAAACACTCTTTTGAAGAATGCGAGTTTAGGTTGTCATACATTTTGCGAAGAAATATATAAATGTATATATAAAAGAATTACACTTCACATTTTGCTTGAGGGAAATAGAATTCTTTGTGATAAGTGATATATTTTTTTAGGTCGAATCTTTCATGGAATCCAAACATACATATATAGATGTGTGTGGAGAGATAAAAAGGTAAAACTCGAAGTTTAAAATTTCTATTTTTGATCTCGAAAGATGAGATAAGTAACTGCTGACATAAGCATCTATATTTTTTATAATATTTTATACCCGCAATAAAATCAGAATGATAAAAAAAGCATTTCTGAGATTAATATTTTTTTTCATTATTTTTTTAATAATTTTCTCTTCATTTGTTTCATTGTTTTAATTGAGCATAATAAATACAAAATCATATATTTAAAATGATTATTTTTCATATAGAAGTTTTTAGATGCATCTAAAATAAATAGTTATTCTTTAAAAATATTTATTGAAAATCATTCAAAGGATTTAATATCTTAAAATGTAGTTAATAAGTAAAGATCTGAAATAAATATTCATTCGTTTTCTGCAAAACATCTTTCATAGAAATTATATTCTTAAAAAAATGAAGAGATATATTATAATTTATATTTTTATTTATATTTTTAATTTTTAATTTTTAATTTGGGGCTGATGGCCGAATGGCTAGCGCTCTGGAGTTCGGTACCCCAGGTATCGGGTTCAAATCCCGGCTTTGCCATGGGTGTTTGTAGTGGTTCGGAATCCACTTTAAGCCATACGTCCCGGTCCTAACAGGATCGTAGAGCGCTGAGGGGGCATTGTTACACCGCGTCTGTAGCTTACCATCAAGTTACACGCGCCCCCTGAGTAATGCAAAGTGAGTAACATCGGTGCAGCCCTTATGGCGAAGATCACGATGTATTTGCCAGCTGCATCAGAAGAAAAATTTTTAATTTCTATTTTTATTTATAGCATTTTTAATTTATGTTTCTATTTATAGTATTTTTAATTTATGTTTCTATTTCTAGTATTTTTAATTTATATTTCTATTTCTAGTATTTTTAATTTATAATTTATATTTAATATTTTACTAATAGTTTAGAGTATTTAAAATATTGAGGTAATATTTAATTTAAAATATTACACAGTATACTTTTAGTTTAAAAAATTATTTTTCGACCAAATCCGGTGGTTTCTAAATATTCCGGGCTCGAATCTCGGCGGTGCCATGGATGTTTGTAGTGGTTCGGAATCCACTTTATACCTTAGGTCCTGATCGTAGAGCGTTGTCTTGAGGTTTAGTCAGTCTCCAGCCTTAGTGGTTCTTCGCAAAAGTGAAGCTGTATATTACCCTTAGCGATGGATTTTGCCTGGACCTGGTGTACGCTTTCCTGCATCAGGGGATTAGTAACATAATGATGTTAAAAATAAAATGATTTTTTTATAATGAAATTAAAAAATTACTTTTTATAAGGGCATTATTTCTTAAAATAAGTGATTCTTAAAATATTTACGACATACTACACTCATGTCCATAAATTAGGATAATTCAGAATCACACAGAAATTGAACTCTAAAATAAAAATTTCACCTGTAGAATTATCACACACATCTTGAAGAAGAATATGCAAATTACAGGAAACCACCAGATGGCGCGGATAGTACGTCACAATGACGAGAGTGTAAGAGAGGGGTATATAAGGAATGGTGGCAAAGAAGTAAAATTGTTCACAAGCGCTTTAAAAGCCTTTCATTGCAATAACCGCATAGTTATGGCACAAAGGAAGCATTTGGATGATTTTTTACGTGGTAGAATTATCGGACGACTGGAATGGGGACGTACCCAGCTGGAAGTATCCGAGGAACTTGGAATCGCCCAGAGTGTCATCTCCAGGCTTTGGCAACGATTCCAAGATGATGGTAATGTGAGTAGATGCTACAGCACAGGTCGCCCCGAGTTACAACGCCGAATGAGGACCGGTATTTAGCAGTTACTGCCAAAAGAAACAGACGGAGCACAGCATCAGACCTGTCTCGTCAGCTCTCTTCAGCTACCGGTACGACAGTTTCAAGGCATACTGTGTACAGACGCTTAGAGCACATTGGTCTATATGCTCGTAGGCCTGTCAGATGTGTTCCACTTACCGCAACTCACTGTCGCCTGCGATTAACCTGGAGTAGAGAGCATGCATTGTGGACACCGCAACAGTGGTCTGGTGTGATGTTTTCCGACGAGTCCAGATTTAGTTTGCAGTCTGATTCTCACCGGACTTTCATTTGGAGAGCGGCAGGTACCCGTTACCACCAAGAGAACACCATTGAACGACACCGTTACGGTGGTGCAGGATGGCTCGTTTGGGGAGGAATTATTCTTGGTTCCAGAACTGACCTGCATGTTCAGAGTGTAACGATGACAGGCCACATCTATCGGGATGTCATTCTGGAACAATCTGGTCATTCTGTTTCGGGGCGCCAGGGGTGCTGAATTTCTGTTTATGGATGACAACGCCCGTCCTCACCGTGCAAACATTGTAGACAGATGCCTTCAATTGGAGGATATCACCCGTATGGATTGGCTAGCATACTCACCGTACTTGAATCCAATAGAGCATGTGTGGGATATGCTTGGCCGACGAATTGCAGCCCGTCAACCCCTCCCACCTGTCAACCGGAACTTCGGAGGGCATTGCTTGATGAGTGGTGTTATATTCCCCAAGATCAGATTGATAATTTGATACTCAGCATGCCTAGGCGTTGTAAGGCCTGTATTGCATCGTCCGGGAGACATGCTCCATATTAACCATCATACTAATCATGTTATACTGTTTTTTGTAAATAGGTTCTTTTTTTGAAATTTGTTCCAGGGAGTAAAAATAGCAAATTTTTATTAATTATGTCAAACATATAGCATCTTTTTTGATCTTTACCTTTTGTTTAATAAATAGACTTTACAAATAAGTCAAATTTGTTTTGCTTCTGTCACTTTCCTTGCCTGAACTTCATTATTCTTGATTTATGGACATGAGTGTATATTATATTGTATTTAAGAAAATTTGTTGTGAAAAGGTAAAATAATAAGACAAATTTTCTATATAAAATGTTCCATTGCAGAAAATATAGCAGTAATAACAAAAAGTGGACGAAAGCAAAGACTTTTTTCAGGGAATATTTTCTGCTTTAATATTTAAACTTCACTTATAAATCACTCATATTTAATATTTGAAAATCACTTATATCCATTGAAATTCAAATGTTATAACTTTGCTCTTTTTTTTCGTCGATATTCATAAATCTATGATTCTTAATGTATATATAATAAATATTCGTTCATAAGAAATATTTAATAACTAATAGAACATATATTATTAATTGAATTGTGATTTATGAACAATATCTCAATCAGAAAATGAATTATTTCATATGCATGCATCAGTTTTATTATTTTTTAGGTTTTCTAAACTGATTTCAGCAATTTCCATTTTTTTAAAACTTATGCATACTCATTTGTATATAAATGCAATTTCTTATGTATAGAATTTCATAGATAAATATAGAAAAAAATTTTTGTTTTTATTTCTGTATTTTATTTTAAAGTGCACTCTTGAATTTATATTATAAATATTTGTAATTTGATTGTTCGATGCACTGTAAGATTAAGTAATATAGTTTATAAAATAATATATTAAAATAATATATAGTTTATAAAATAATATAGTTTATGTAAATTTTGTTTTTATTATTATTTAACAATTTTAATTTACCTATATTATTTGAAAATTTTATATGAGTTGTTCTTCTTTTTCTTTTTTATCCAATAGTGTGTTTCAGATGAAAATTCTTTTTGAAATAAATTATATGTACCATTTAGTTTAAAGTATTTCATTTCATAGTTCTGATAAATTATATACCAGGAGATTTTTTTCATATTAAATTTCATTTAACTTTTTTTTATTATGAAAAAAAAACTAATTATTTTAATCATACATTTTTACTTTCCCCTTTTGAAAATAAACAGGCTATATTTTTTTTTTTAAACCGTAAGATAATTTTTTAATATTCTCATTTATAGGTTATACACATGTATTTTATAGTGTAATTTATATTTCTCTATGAACTCGAGACAGTTTAAAAAGAAAGATTTTACTTTTTGTAGGAATATGAAAATACAAAATTTTAAAAATATATTAGGATAAAAAAAAATTTAAAAACAAAAGCGAAATTCGTATTTGATATAATGACGAAAAAAAGTTATATAACTTATGATGATAAATAATCAATTTAACAACAAAAAAAAAAAAGAAATTTAGGACTAATGAAAATAAAAACATAACAATACATTTAAAAATGTGAATTCAGTCTGTAAAAATATTCTTCATCCTTATTTACATAGCTTTGGTATTGTGTCAAATCCATTTTTTTTAATTTTCATTTTAATGATTCGAACTTATAAACTATTTAACTACATATTATTAACATTCTGATTAAATAAAAATAAAAATTTGAATTTTGATTCCTCAAGGAGCCCGTGCGATAAAATTAGACAGCTTGTTGATACAAAAACAGAAGTTTAATTAACTTGAAACGACTTTACGTATTAAATGCTGTGAACTTAATTTATTAAATCAAAGCCACTGGAGAAAATATGTAATTTTTACTTTTCTGTTAACATGATTTAATGTAATTAATGAACAAAGTATAACAGACCTAAGATTCTTTAAATTAAAAAAGAAAAATATTATTGGAAGATGAAATGTGATGATAATGAAGACGATAAAAGTCTCTTTTATTTAAAATGTTTAAAACAATTTTCTTCAAAAATACCAGCCGTAAAAAAGAAATTAAAAGGTAAAAGCCCGATAACACTTTTCTGATACACATTTGACAGTTTAATTCCATTTTGAAGATTTTAAATGTCTTTTTTTAGAATCCGTGCACCAAAAGAGTATTTTTTCCATTCAATTCACTGCGAAGAATTCGCCATCAATCTCGTGTTTTCTTGGCATAACCCACGATCGGAACATCCAGAAGTAGTTAGATGTACTTTAGTCAGTCAAGCTATGTAATTTAGTGGATGCACTGTTTAATGAGGACTCCTCAATATCTACTTCAGGAACGACGGAAGATCGTTATCTATCGAAGCTTAGAGGAGAGGAACGCTTTTAAAATATCTCATTAATGGCATTTCAATTAAAATTCAAAATGGCTGGAACCACAAGGATTATGTACCGTCTGGATCTGTGCCGTATTACCTTATCGCTGAGGCTAATTAGGGTGGATCGTGGAAAATGCTATTTCGAAAAATATTTTCGCCATGGGAATTCTTGATTCCAATTATAACACCAGAAATGACGTATCGCGTTGGAAATAAAACGCCGAAAACGCGATAAAAATCTGGTTTTAATCTGGAGAGGAAAAGATACTACAGATAATTCTGCCCAGTAATGGGACTTGGAGGCAATGGAGGTAGTAGTATCACAGCAGTATATTTGCACAAGCTCAAATACTTTTGCAATACCGTAAATTAATGGAAATGTGTCCCCTTAGGGTTCCGAGTCATGATTCTTATAATTTCCATGGTTTTCTGGAATCAAATCCGTAGGCTTGATTCAGTGAAAGAAGGCTATTCCCTTGCGGATGTATGATTGCATTCCGTAATTGAACTTCGTTTATTCAAAAACTTACTGTCGAACTTACTGAGTGTGTGTTTGCGTCACCAGCTTCAATAACGTATTTAATGTTTGTGGAGGACTGGATTTGGGGTTGTTAGCTTTTGCAAATGTATGGTTTGATTGTATTTGCTCTTACTCGATGAATACGAATTCGAGATAGTTGTTACTAGATGTATGGGATAAGATTTCATGTAAAATGAATAGAAAGACCCCGGGAAAAAAATGGAATCTTTTCGAATAACGGGATCCGTTACAAGGTAAGTAGCCATTGTAGTTTGATATCCCATATTTTACATTGAAAACTCGCAATTCATTATGTATCACTTTTATTCCGTAAAAATGCTGAATAGTGTTTTAATGGATAACTTAATGCTTAGTTTTTCAAACTGAGGCAATTTCTAATGATTGATAATCTAATTAATTAATCAATAATATATTTTAATGCAATTAATTAATTAATAATCTAATGTAATCTAATCTAATTTAATTAACTACTTAATAATCTATTCTAATCTAATTAATCGAATCAATTAATACGTTCAATTAATAATCTAATCTAATTAATCTGATTAATTAATAATTGAATGGAAAATTTGTATTTCAGAAAAAAATTGTCTAAAATTAAATGGATTTATTATTGAAATATGAAATTTACATTTTGTGCGTTTGTATGAACTATATTATAATGGAAAAAATACTTTATCGTAAATTGTTTCGATTAAATTAAAAAATAATTTTGTTTTAAGCAATAATAAAATTACTTAAATAGAAAGTAGGAAATAGTTAGAAAAAAACTATGCAAACATGCACTAGCTTATTTAAAAAGTTTCTTGATTATCACATTGCATTTTTAGAAATCCATGTGTTGTGACTAATCCTCGGTGTTCTGTAGTGCGGGACGGCCATCTCATGGGCAATCTACTCATGGATGGAGGGAAAAGGGCAGCTTCTGTTGTGATGGAGCACCCATATCTAGAAGTCTAACTTGGCTCTGCGATATTCCTACAACCATATGAGACTGGGTCCTATGACTTAAAGTTGATTCCGAATCACTATCCGAATATTACCGAATCCGAATACTATTGGAATCACTATCAATTCCGAATCACTATCCATGGAACCCCCGGAACTCGAACACGGAACCTGTAGCAGCAAGCACCAAAGCGCTAGACGCCATTCTGGATCAGAAATCCATATAATGTGATTATAAAAATAATTTAAAGTCAACCGAATTATTCCTTCAATGTTATAAAAAAATCTGTTCTTCTCCATAAGGGCACAAATTCCAAGATCATAAAGAAGAAGTTTTAAAAAAGAAATATAAAATAAGGTGTGAATACCTTAAAGAAGATTCACTTTGAGTGTGCCCTCAGTGCATTCTGGAAGAAGATTTGTTATATGTGCTAATAAGTAATTCAAAATGTGTGGAATTGGGAAAGAAAATAAACATATATTCTCAAGATAACATTGCAAATTGATTTAATCAGATGATTTATTTTTAAAACACTGTTAGTTAATAATTTATAAATTTATTAATTATCAATTTATTTTTCATTAAAACTTAAACAATATAATACCTATAGGTCTTGTTCCATTAGATATAAACAGTATAAGCATTATTTTTAGTCATAGTTCAAGAAATCAAAAATAATGCGTCCTTTCAAAGTTATTGACTGTTTCTCATAAATACTTCCATTTAGAGATAAATGGATATTTTTTGTAATTCGGCAATAATGATGATCGAACCATAACTGTTAACAGATTTGACAATGTTGCTGCCTCTAAGAAAAGCAGAATAAAGCTATACCGAACTATACTTTTTGACTGATGCAAGGGTTGTTAGAGAGAAATATGTGGATTTTCTGAATTCCGCTTGTAACAGTTAAGACTATGAAAAAAAAGAGAAAGTGTTAAACATGAGATATTTCACCAAAACAGAGTAAATAAACAATTTTCCTGCTTTACTGATCAATTGTAGAGATAATTACCGAAACCGTGATGGATACAACAGGAGGATTAACAATATTGATATTCACTGCCGCATGAAATACCAATCTGCTGGGAATCATAGATACCACTCACTCTCCATGTGTGAAGCTCCCCAATAAGGATCGGGCAGTCTGCACGACCGGCTGGACGAATCCAAATGATGTTGTAGGACAGCCGTTCGTGGACACGAATCCAAAGTTCCAGGGACTTTAATTTACCCTGTCATGAATTTTAGCCGGAAATTTCTTTTGTGGTTCTTACAATAATGTTTTACAAGACCAGCTTTCTCACATAATGACAATATAGTTAAACAAACTATCACTTACCTACTACCATCCGGCTTCAGTTCTTGCATACTTGTAACTTTTATGGATATCTAATAAGAATTAAGGTCATTTCTATATGCACCTGACATAACACCATTGATGTATATATATATATATATATATATATAAGAAATACCAATCTGCCCAAGAAATACCAATCTGCCGGGAATCATGAAATGCACTCATTTTCCATGTGAAACTCTCTGATAAGGATTGTGCAGTGTGCGCGACCTGCTGGGCCAATCTATAGGATATTGTGGGTCAACAGCTCGCAGACAGGGCGGCATCAATTCAGGCTTTCATTAGCTTTAGCTGGAAAACTTGACGAAATGTTCCCGGAATTTCTTTCGTTGTTCTTATAATAACGTTTTACAAAGGCAGCTTTCTCACATAACGACAATACAGTTAAACGAACTAGTATGTAAATTATGAGATGGACCTACTATCTCCATCTCAATAATAAAGTTATCCGCTAAGTCAAATTTTAATCAGAATGTCAAGTTTACATCCTTTAAGAGAGGTAGGAAACACCTCGGATGACTCGGACTCCCATTTTGTAAGATGAGCCAAAAATTATTTTCAAATGCTTAACGGAAGTTAAACAGAGATTCTACATTTAATATACTGACACAGTCTTATTAAGATGACACCTTATATGAATTAGATTCTAGTGAATGTGCATCTGGCTTACTAAGATAATCAGTTGTTAACTGAGAGCGATTTCTACAGTCCATTCTTGGGTTGTGAGCGAATGGTGAATGTGCATCAGGCTTACTGAGTTAAGTAGCGCGATGAATAAACCTATCATCGCTCATGTATACACAACGATATTTTATGAAGTCTACTCTCAGCAATAACCTCTTTTGACGAATCAGTTGTTAACTGAGAGCGATTTACAAAGTCCATTCTTGGGTTGTGAACGAATGGTACGTATGCCGGACATATATGAGCATGCGTCAGTGCAATAGAAGTTCAAATACGTGCCCTTATAGTACGTGCCCGTACCATGACGACCTGAGAATTGCATGAAAACGATATGAATTAGTCCCCTTGACCCAGGCCTGCATTCCGGGAATCGTCCATTCTGTACATTAGTGATTAGATTAGATAAATGTTTGTTAAACTTCTGTGTAAACACGAGAAAATGGTTAAGTTCATTGTAAACAAATTCATATATTTTTGTACCAAACAACTTGCTATTAAATTAATTCAGAAGACAATTCAGACGGAATTTTAACCTAAAAAAACAATACACCAAATATATATCGGTCTATATACATATATATCGGTCAGATGTATGTTAAAATGTTTCCTCAAGAAACGTCTTTTTTAATAAAGAAATTAAACAATGAGACGTCGAATTTTATTATATATGAATACATTAATTTATTCCACAGCTGTAATAAAAAAATCTAGAAAATTTATTACGTAGATCTTTGCAATTAAAAGAAAATTAACAATAATCGAATTAATGTCTTATAATAGCATTAATGCTTTATATAATGCGTTTTTTATTAAAATAGATTAATTGATACAATAAAGATTTTAAATATTTGAGATATTAAACATCCTGCTCTAGGAATGTTTTGGTTCCCTATTTTCAGTTTATATATTTATATATATATATATATGTTTCACAAAATCTATCATATTTAAATACATTAGAATATTTAATGAACTGGGAAAGCATGAATCATATCTGCTACCCTTAAATAAACTAAAAGTAATAGATTAATTTATTATTTGATAACACGCAATTTCGAAATAAATTACTGTGATGTATGTACACTGTTACAAAAGTCAAGGATAAATTTGAATGAAATTTTAAATATAATATCTTCATGCATACAGGTGCGATTTTAAATCATACTTATCTTACTTTAATCTTACTTTAACTATTTCATATACAAGATACTAAATAAATATATTTATACATATAGGGATATTTATACAAATAATTAATAAATTAACTATTAAACTATTAATGAAATAATAACTAAGTATTAAATTTATATACTGTAACTAAATACGAACATGCAAGATGTTTAATATAATAGATATGTAATTTCTGGATTAAATTAAAAGAAAAGACATAAAAAGCACAAATTTAATATAGCACTAATTATTAAAAGCACAATGTATATAAAACAACAAAAATAATGTATAATACACTGATTTAAATAAAAATGAAAGACATTTAATATAAGATAATATTTATGGCATTTTTTAAAGATGTGTTTGAAATTAAAACTACTAATTTATTATTCCTATTTTTAAACTTTCATTTGCAATGAAGAAAACTTATTTTTTTATGCTACAAATTAAGAATAATAAAAATAAATTAAAAATCAGTATAATGATCGATAGTTTTTGAATAAAGATCTGATTAAATGTCATGTAAAAAAATTCCTTTACATTTGCCAATTTTATATTTATTTCTCATAGAAAATAAATGCATATTTTTTTTATTCATGATATAAAGTAGTGTATGATGTTGTTTTCAAATGTCAGGCATTCCCCACTAGAGTTCAAAGTTACCCAGTCTGCACAATGGACAACATGCCATGCATAGTATACCAGCAAAGTTCTAAACAAAAACACTAAGAACACTTATAATGAAGCCCGGTATGATGTTTAAACAGATAGACATTCCGTTCTAGATTTATCATTCTTATGCAAGTTTAGATACTAACATAAACTTCCGTTGGAATTTTCTTTCGAACTAAGCTAATCAAATTTGGAAAACCTAAGCGCTAACCATTATGCCAATGTGGTCTTTACATCAAGAAATACATAAGCACATAATAAAGGAAAAGAAATTACAGCTTATTAGGTCCTAGAACCAGTTGTTGCAATAAATAAATTTTTATTTTAATAAAAAATGCAGATACTTTTTAAAGGCTTCCTTTCGTATTGAAATGCTATATTGGAGAAGAATCCAAGACATTCTCGTTGACATACAGTCTGAAAATAAATACGTGACACTGCCACACACTTCATTGATTTCGTTCTTGATGTCATGAGAAAGCTGTGACTAATTCTGAGCGTTGGGCAAAGCAGGATTGTCAACCTATGAGTAGTCTAATCATGGGTGAAGGGGAAGGGGGCAGCTTCTGTTGTGATGGAGCACCCATAGGTTGGAGTCTGACTTCACTCCGAGTAGCTAAAGAAGGAGGGCAAGGCCTTCCAGGATAACTGTAGGGAACACTGCCCCGCATTTGCGTATCGCATAGATGTAAACCCGGAAACCTTCACCCAAGTAGTCCGAATAAAGAGTCCAGATGCTGAGCATCACAAATGCCATCGGGTCTCCTCGGTTTTGAAACCGTCTCTACAACAAAGCCGCCAGCGGATTGAATTTCGGCCTTAATGCTCACCAGCGGCTGAGTCACGAGTCGGGCACGAGAAAGGTAATACTAATAAACAACGCGCAATGTTGACCATTTACTACTACTTCTGTCAATACAACAGAAAAGTACTTTCACTAAAATTATTATTATTTCACTATTTAATTATATTACTTTTATTATTTCTAAATTAAAAATTCATTTCTGAAACATGTTCATAGAAAATGTTAATTTACTTCATAATCTATGTGTTTTAAGTACAAATGGATACATAAGCATTTAACTAAGAAGATAAGACCTATCGACTCATTGCTGAGGATAAGCACAATATCCAGGGATGAAACGGCATTTGCAAATGGAAAGCAGATTCCGAAAGGGAGATTCGTGGATAATAATCAATGATTTCTGACAGGATGGCCAGAATTTCAGCAGGGATTCTGCATTAGAATAGAAAATTAAGATCAGCGAGTAAAAGACATGAATAGAACATGTGTGATCTGGTCGAGTTGACTAAACTTTGTTGTTTAATTATTTCATATAATTCATTTCAATGGAAGGCAATATGTGTGCACGGAATTTCTAAGTGGAGTAGGATTTAAAATTTATTAATTCTGTCCTAGTATTCAACGGATGGTAAACTGAATTCAGATATTTCTTAGCGGAAATATATCACACGTTAATCAATAAATTGTACGAAAATTTTATTTCTTCAAATTTGTAAACTTAATATGAGTTTAATTCATTTGAACAATAGTTAAAAAGAATGTATAGATAATTTTCTAAAAAAACTAATTGTTTCTTTGAATCTTTTCTTAGATTTTATATATTTTTTAATGTGTTTCAAGATTTGTCTTCTAATTTGATTGATATATCTTCAAGTTTTCTTCATTTTTGATGAATTCCTGTATCAAATGAATTCATCTCCGTTCCGTTCATATTTGTTTATTCATTTTCATTCATATGAATTAATATTCGTGAAAGTGGCCACTGCTTATGGCTCGAAGGATAAAAAATTTTGACAGATTAACGAATTCAAAAGCCTACAAGTCATTTAATCCCTCAATAATAAAAGTACATTGTACCCTTCTATTTATATGAACATCTTTTAGAAAAATATAAATAAATGTGTTGGATATCGTAAAAATTTAAGTTGTATTAAATGTTTAGACTACGGTCAATTGCAGGAAAACTCCCAACATGTTGTTCATGTGAACCTGGACAATTAAATACTAAGAAAATGCTATTGCCAACTATTCTTACTCAAGAAATATTACTTGTTTCTTCCGCTTTTATAGATTCAATAAAATTTAAAGTTCACTTTTGTTAGAGATTTTGTATCTGACTCTCTTATACATTTTTTTCAAATAATACACATTAAAAAAATAAACAAAATTTCATTCAATTGTTTTACGTAAGGCACACAAGAAATCAAATAGATTTTAAATTTATTAGATTTTGTTCAACTTGGAAAAAATGGATTTTAGTTATAGTCTGTTTATATAAAAGTATTGTTATATTTTTTTCAAATAAAGAAAAATTATATTTGAGTACGACAAATGTTATTGGTTATTTTTTCTAACAAACGTTATTAAAATGGACTTAATTTACTGGATTATCATATAAATTTAATAATATGCTATTAAAAGAGGCATGATAGGCGAGGCTTATGGATCGAGATCCTACGGGGCTATGTATGTTTGTAGTGTGTCGAAATCCACTTTAAACCGTAGGTCCCGGTCTAATATGACCGTACAGCGCTGGACTGAAAATAGGGCTGAAAATCCTACCCCGTAAAAAGAAAAAAATCCCCTGTCTCGCACTCTGCCGGTAAGCAGACATTTTTGGTTCCCCATGGGTTTGTTGCGCCAATGAAGAAGGAGATAATGATAAAAATCTTCATAAATGAGGAGCAGTTATTAGCAATATTGATGAACAAAATTGTTAATCTCAGCATTTGATATCGATTAGAAATTGAGGAAAAAAGGTTAACATATAAGTATAATGGATAAACTCGTAATCTTTATAGTAAAACGTCTGTTTTCAACTCCAAAAGGAATGCATACTTATTTATGAGGAATTAATACTTTTAACGTATTTGTGAAACAGTTAATTTTTAATTTTATATGTTTACAAATACGGAGATATATTTTGATCATAGAAACGTTGCACATATCTGTAAGATAATAGAAGTGTAGTAGATAACAAATAATTACAGCTATTTTTAAATAAACACAATTAAAGCTGTTTCTTAAATAACAAATTTGTAACACTATCAAAAAATTGTTATACTTACAAATAATGGTAATTAAACATTATGATTAACAGAATAATCATAATTTATTTAATTTAACTTAAAGTGTATCTGATTATCATAAAGTACCATTTATTTAAAACTGAAAAACAAGTTCTCTAGGCGAAAAAAAAACAATCAAAATATATTCAAATAGAAAAATCTTATTTGATTGCAATAAAAAGTAATTTAATGTAACCATTAAAGATAATCGAAATTTCCTTTTTCATCTAATTATCAATTTGTACTTTAATATTTCCCTAGAAATATCGAAAGAAATTTTAACAAAATTGAATTCTTAATACTTAAATATAATTTCCATGTTTTATCTCATTGATTCTAGATGAATCGATGAGATACAAAGAAAAGAAATCCCGTCGAATATTTATTCATAAAAAAGAAAACTAAAACCTATCGAAAATGACTAAAAGGTTTCAGACTGAAACACTAGGAAGTGAGTTCCTTCTACGAAGAGCGAATATCTACGGCATCGTATGCAAATCCATTCGATGTAACATCACGCGTTTCAACTCCCTCCAGGCGATACCATCTTCCACACCTTTGCCCCCACCCCTTGACACACCCCGCGCAAAACGAGTACTTCACTTTCACAGTTTTCTTATCAGCACCACAGCAATTTATACGTCTCCGGTCAGAAACGAAAGTGTTTTTTTGGGCCCCATTACGGACACTTTTCCCACTTTGGTCATAAGTTTTTATTTCGGTCGCCAAAGCGTTTCATCTTCTATACTATGGTGGCGGTTTTTTTACCCCCAACCATCGAGGATGATAAAAATCCTAAAAGAGAGAGGCCCCCAGAATTTTTCTTTTCCATCCGTTTGACATTTCGAACTCTATTCTCTTCCAACTTTTTTTTCTCTTCTTTCTTTTACGTTTGCAGATGAGACATTTACTGGTACCTCTCCCCAACACATGATTGCTTTTTTTTTACCATCCTTCTCTTACGTCCAAATAACCTTCTGAAGTGGTCCATAAATCTTGACTGGAAGATGATGTTCTCCAGCAATGGCATCTATGCTCCGGAACCAAGATTCTTCCTCCGTGCTCTGCCAGACTAAACTGAAAAGAAAAAAGAAAAAAAAATACATCCACAACGCTCTATTTATGATCTGTTCGCTCTCGTATATTCGGCCATTTTTTTATACTACAGTGTCCTCCTTTTCCCCCATACTATGCTATGTGATTTTTGTTTACTTATTTAGATCTTTTCTTTTTCCTTTCGTTTCAGTTGTGTACCCCATTCCTCCCAGCTAACATAACACATTTATTTTGAGGAATTGATAAGGATGTATTGTTTTTAGGCTAAACTCGGCGGAAGACCCGTTCTAACCTTTTTACTTAGTCACGAAAGATCTAAAAAAGCTTTTCGTGATGTCTCTCCTGGAAATGGTAATATTCAGCAGTGCGTAGAATGAAGATTTAAAAAAATGAATGAAAAAAGGGAGAAAGAGAAGAATGCATAGACGGCTCTCTGTCTCTTTTATAGGAAAAAATTGCGAATTCTCGAGAAAATACGCATCCCGCAGAGAAAGTAATACAGTTTTAGAGCGGAGGGGAAATTTGAATGTGTATAAATAGTATTTCGTGTATTCAATACATATTTTACTCCTTACTTTCTGTAACAAAATAATTCAACAAAAGTGTAGTAAAAGTGATGGATCTATTTTAAGACAAATCGTTATAACACAGATAAAAAAGAATGAAATACTATTATAATTTTAAACAACTTAAAACTATGTTAATGATCAGCTAATAAAATAGTATGTTTAAAATTCATTCATCTCCGTTCCTTTATTGATAGGTTCAAAAATGAATTTAATTTTATGTATTTATAAATACGCACACATAGTTTGATCCCAGAAATTTCATATATATTGGTTAATTAATAGACATATGGTAGATCAAATATAATTAAAACATTTTTTAATAAGGACAATTAAAATGATTTTTAACTAAAAAAATTGTTGCAGTGTCAAAAAAGAGTGTTACAGTTACAAATAATGATAGTTAAACATACATGTATTTAATTGGAATAAATTATAGACGGTTTCAAAATTCTTTATAACAAATTATTATAATTAATTAAAACATTATGTTCAACAGGAAAATTAAAATTGATTTATTTTAACTGAAAATGTATCTTATTATCATAAAGTAGCATTCATTTAAAACTTTCAACACAAATCCTGTGGGAGAAAAAAAAATAAATCAAAATTTTTCAAATTGAAAAATCTTATTTGATTGCAAAAAAAAAGTAATTCAATATAACCATTGCAGATAATCGAAATTTACTCTTTCATCAAACAATCAATTATCTCTTCAATGATTCCTTAAAAATGGCTAAATAAATTTGTATTAAATTGAATTCTTAATACAGCACAAATATAATTTGAATTTTTAATCTCATATATTCAATTCCTTTTTCAGAATTAATGAGATAAAAAAAAGAAAAAAAATCGAATATTTACCCATAAAAAAGTAAAAGGAAATTCTATCGAAAATGACTAAAAGGTTTCAGACAGAAACATTGGGGAGTGACTTCCTTCTACGAAGAACCAATATCTAAGACATCGTATGCAAATCCCTTCGATGAAAATCAAGCGTTCCTGTCTCCCTCCAGGCGATACCATCATCCACCCCTGGGCCCACCCCTTGCAACATCCCACACAAAACGAGTTCTTCACTTTTACAGTTTTCTTATCAGCACCACAGCAATTTATACGTCTCCGGTCAGAAACGAAAGTGTTTTTTCGTGCCCCATTACGGACACTTTTCCCACTTTGGTCATAAGTTTTTATCTCGGACGCCAAAGCGCTTCCTTTTCTATAATATGGTGGCGATTTTTTTTTTTGACCAACCATCCAGGCTGGAAAAATCCAAAAAGAGAGGGGACCCCAGAAGTTTTCTTTTCCATCCATTTGAAATTTCGAACTCTTATTCTCTTCCAAATTTTTTCGCTCTTCTTTCTTTTACGTTTGCAGATGAGACATTTACTGGTACCTCCCCCCAGCACATGATTGCATTTTTTTTTTACCATCCCTCTCTTATTCCCCATATCCTTTTGAAGTGGTCCGTAAATCTAGACTGGAATATGATTTCCTCCAGCAATGGCATTTATGCTCCACAACCAAGATTTTTCCTCGTGCTCTTCCAGACTAAACTGAAAATAAGAAAGACAAAAAAAGCATCCCCAACGCTCTATTTATGATCTGTTCGCTCTCGTATATTCGACCATTTTTTATACTACAGTGTTCTCCTTTCTCCCCATCCTATGCTATTCGATTTTTGTTTAATTATTTAGATCTTCTTTTTTCTACTTTTGTTTGAGTTGTTGTACCCCATTCCTCCTAGCTACCGTAACACATTTATTCTTAGGAATTTATAAGGATGTATTGTTTTTAGGCTAAACTCGGCGGAAGACCTGTTCGAACCTTTTTACTTATTCACGAAAGATCGAAAAAAGCTTTTCGTGATCTTTCTCCTGGAAATGGTAATATTCAGTAATGTGCAGAAGGGAGATTTAAAAAAAAATGAGCGGAAAAAGAGAGAAAGAGAAGAATGCCTAGACAACTCTCGGTCTCTTTTATAGGAAAAAATTGCGATTTCTGGGGAATAAATG
>BPLQ01005930.1:0-12742 GCA_021605075.1 Caerostris darwini | reverse complement strand
TATTAAATAAACTACAAGATACCAATATATAAGACAAAGAAAAAAATTTTTGGAAATTATTTATTTCTGAACTTTCGTGATATTACATGTTCCAAAGTATGCGGCATCTTGAAAATGTACACAAAAATATACTTTCCAAACTATAACATCCTATATCAAAATTTGTGAGCGATTGATGCAACAAAGCAAATAGTATAAGGAAGCAAAAAAAAAATAAAGTCTATGGTGTCGCATTTATTGAGAAGCAAAGAGTAATAAAGGAAGCAAAAATATCTCCTTTTTAGAAAACAACAACAACAACAACTCGATAAGTGGATGCTTCAAGCAGCTTGCTCTGGAGAGTACAAAGACGACATCAGAGTCTTGAAACTTCCTGATTGGTGGATGACTTCTTTGGAGGACCCGAAACTATTGACCCTTTCTTGGTCAGCGTAGAAGGGCCTGGGCCCCTGTGCAGGCCCGGGAGCCCTTCGAGGGAGGGTGGGGGTCCTCTGCTCTGGCAGTGGGCTCCCTGACCTGTTCTCAACCTCCTGGATCATCTGGAAGGTCGGGGACAAGGTGATGTCTACTATGTTGGTGAGTTTTGTTCCGGGTCTGGCCGGAGCAAGGTTTCCTGGAGTGCCAGGAGAGAGTGGGCCGGACTGTCCTGGTGGTAGAGGGTTTCCTACATTTAGCGTTGGCTTCCTGAAATGGATAATTATTGATTAGTTATAAAGTTTTTAAAAAGTCAATATTGTGAGAATATTTTATGCTTATAAAACGATAAAAAGCACAATTAATTTATTAATCTTATCATTAATTTATTATTATCTTGCATCATAGGATGGACCTGATCAGCTAAAACTTCTCTATACTTCTCCCCAGTGATTCCTCCTTTCACGGTTACGATCGGGTTAAGCAGAAAACGATTACATGACGCATATCAGATCCACATCCATGCTTAACAGTTGGAAGATGACCTCATACAACTGTAATATGTACTTTTTGTTGGCTGCTGCTTGCTAACGACTAGTTGCGTCTACCAATTTCTTTCTTTTTTCATTAATTTATTATATTACAATATTAATATACACTATATTAACGATAATACATATACATGGCACCCTGTGCCTCTTCCACAATATCAATCCTATGTAATACTTAAAACCATATACACATCACGTACGGTCCCTGATCGTCTATCTCGTTCAGACGCTCCTAGCATTCTCCTCGTGATCTCAAGCTCGCATGTACTTGCCACACAGTTAAGGTCCCAGTTACTGGTCACAGTCGTGACCTCTCACGGCTATGTAATAATAATTAAACGTTACATTTTCATATTTAAAAAATTGGTAGCTAAGATAACATTGTAATGCTTACGAAGCGTGTTTAAATGTACCTTTTATTCACAGATGTTTCCATTATTTTGATAAACACCTGTATATATATTACATCATTATAATTATTATATCAAACAAGTAAAAACTCAGGATCTTGGTGGAAAATTCAAGCCCTGTGATTCGGTGTGGTTTGTAGCTCTATAGTCATTTTATGCTAATTAGATCGGGACCTACGGCTTAACGTGAATTCCGAACCATGCCAGGGTTCGAACCTGAAGCCTGCGGTAGAAAAGGTCAGAGCACTAGCCAATTGACCATCAGCTCTCTGCAACCCTGCGGAGATAGTAGAAAAAAATCTATAGATACTTGTTTAAAACATTTCCTGATCAGATTTCGTAAACCAACAGCATTAAACTTGGAACTTGAAAGAAAATATTCTGTTTGTTCTTAAATATCTAAAATATTGAATTTTTTAATTTTGCTTCTTCATAAATTTTATAAATATTTGATATTTTTAATATCATAGTGTTAAATGATTTCAGCGTTGATTTTCAATAATTTTTAACTACTAACTGAACTTCTTTTCCTAAAAATCATCATTTTGTGTATTTATAAGTTTTTTCAAGTGCAAGCTTATCAGCAAATAATGTAATTTTAATGTAAAAATTTATTTTGCAATAGAATTCCGGTTCTTTTTTTATTTTTAAGACTTTGACAAGCAGAACAAGGATGTAACTTCGCGTTTTATCTTTCTTTGTTATTTATTTTTTTCTCAAATAAAGAGATGCTTGGCTACGCTTTGACACATAAAATCGACAAGCTGTTGACAACTTCATTGACAAAGCACCACTCTGATATGTCACTGCTCTTATGGAGACAAAGAAGGATGTCTTCTGGAAAAAAACTGAAAAATTTAAATACGTAACTTTATTCGGAATTAATTTTTACTTTGAATTTTGTTTTTTCATTGAAGTTCAGTATTAGCATGGTATTCTAGACGATTATTATAACACGGTTACAGCAAGGCATTTCTAAATTCTGAAGCAAATTTTGAGAAAGACATAAATTTCGCACAACACAAGACGTGGTAACAACTTGTAAAAAACAGCATAATCTATTCATTTATTCGTTTCAATGTTCTTGTAGGCAGAGTAGAGATGGGAAAAACTGGTAATATCCGTTAACGAAGTTAACCATTACTTCTACTATAAATTAACAATTAATTTTAACCGTTAAATTTAATGCTCCTAACTCTTTAATGTGTGATTAAAATATGTAGACTAATACTATACAATCAACAGAAATTATTTGAATTGTAACATAGAATAAATGTATCGAGAGATCTATCAAGAAAAACGTTATATTTTTTTGTATTCAACAACTCCACCAACTAACAAACTACAGCCCATAGGCCAAATCCGCCTGCCTTATGGCAGATTCTGAGATTGGAGATGGCTTCTTTTTGTAGGGCAGGATTGCCAGTCCTACGCCCAACTCTCTATAGCGATATTAGACCGGAATCTACGTTTTAAAATTGATTCCGGATCACTACAAACAGCTACGGCACCACCATAGTCAGTCGGTTATCAGGCCTCTGACATTTATCCTCCATAGTTCAGTTGCATGAAGCAATCTATCACCCATTTCTCTGGATGTTGCCATGTATGTTTGTAGTGGTTCGGAATCGACTTTAAGCTGTAGGTCCCGGTCTCACATGACCGTAGAGCGTCACAGGGCCCAATCAGACTTCTTCTCACCCACGTCATTCCCAAACTGTAAAGGGACAATTCAGCTCTAGCCACAGTGATGTGGTGTGTAGTAGCAGTAGTAGGAACCAATGAGGACAGCAAGGCTTATAGTTACATGACTTTTTTCACAAACAAACAAGTTCGCCAACACAAGTGATTTTAACATTATTGTTTGAATGTCAAAATTGGTGTTTGCTTCATACTGAAAGTAACGAAATAAGCCCGTGTGATATGTATTTTGTACATGCAACATTTGATCATATTGGTTAAATGAAGGGGTGCTCACTTGTTAGATACGCCCGTCTGCTCCTGGATCGTCTGATCAATGTTCTTCTGCGAGTACAGGAACATGGGGGAGTTGTACTGGTGGTGGACGAGCTGAGCGCTGTCGTTCAGGGGGCGCTCGAACATGGGAGCTCCGGGTGGGGGGCCCTGAGGCTTTCTGCTGTAGTGGCCGATGGTCGAGTACGTGGGGGTCGGGTAGCTGTTGTACTTCGGCTGGAAGGGGAAAAATTATACATAGTTAACTGTGTCACATGAAAAATCAACTTAAAATCACAATTGATTGTCATGAATACAATGATTAATTTTCAGAAAGATTTGGACTTTTAAAAAAGTAGTTTTTTTTATATGTAATGAATGCTAGGCCCTTAATAAATCTTTATATATATAGTTCTTCTGTACATGTGTTTGTCATTGAACTTCTCCTAAACGGCTGGGCCAATTTTGATGAAATTTCTTGTGTGTGATGAGTGTGTTCTGCAGGTTTAGATTCGCAACTGGACCCGGTAAGTGGCACTACAGTCGATTTAATTATTCTGTACATGTGTTTGTCAATGAACTCACTTTAAACGGCTTCACCGATTTTGATGAAAGTTTTTGTGTGTGTTTAACGAAACACGGAGAAAGTGTTTATGCTATCCCCTTTGTAGCAAATGGTCACCAGGTGCAGCTGCAGTCTATCAACTTCTATATCGTTCAACCAATTGCAATAAAATTTGGTAATAATATGTATTCGAGTATGGAAAATAGGTTCACACTATTTATTTTATTGTTACTTGCAACCATATGGTGCTGCAGTATTTCATTATATATACACCGTTATATATAATGGAACATGGATGCACATATATTGGAACATGGAGAATATATACACGATATGCAATTTTTTATTTTAGTAACAAATTTTGTATGATTTTTCCTATACAAGAAAACGAATAAAGTAGTTAGAAAATCTACTCAGGCTTCCTCACATTCATGAACTTTATAATAATAATAATAATAAATAAATAAAACTAAACCAGGAACATAAGCAGTATCAGATGCCGTAGATACATATGAAGACGATATAAAATATATCATTACATTTTATTTCTTAAATGAAATATATTACAAAGAGAAAATCTAATACTTTACTATATTTTTACTAGATTGCATTGAAAAGGTTTTGCATTGATAGAGCTAATCCATGGAAATTCATTTGTTCAAATAGTGAAAATTGACAAATGGGGCTTTGACGCATTAACGTATAAATTATGACATCCAAAATCAAGTGAAAAATATATATTTTACATATTTTATTTGAGTATTAAGGACATTTAATTTGTGCTTCAGAATAGGTTCTCATTGAAAATAATCGTGCTAATTTGGTTGTTCATATAGGATCAAAGTGACAACAGGTTCTGGTACTGAACCCCTTGACAAATGATATTCTTTAGCAAAAAAAGCTTGAAGAATAATTTTCAAGACATCACCTCATCCTGTGATGCATTTGCAAGTCAAGGTGCATTCCCAAGTGACAATAAGCTGAAATACAGATATCTGAAATCGTACCTGGTGGAAAACTTATTTGAAAATAAATTTAAGCAATAGGTGCTCAGTACATGCATGTTAATTTAAAAGTACAAAAATAAAAAGTGTCACGTATGTTGATAAAGAATCGAATCAGTCAGTCTTACTAAAGATGGCCCTATGGTAGATCTTCCTTTCCAATTGGGGTCTGGTGCATGCCTCAGATAGGAACCCATGGGAACATCATGTCTTGTTTTGGGTTTTGGTGCAATCAGTGGCAACGTTCTGTAACCCTGAAAATATGAAAACAAATAACTATAAGGTATTAAAGTTATCGGCGATTTTACTATTTTAATAAACTTAAAATTATTATTTTGCTAATTTGATACCATCAAATGACAAACAGTAGTGCTAAAAATGATTTAACCAAATTTTATTTTTTTTCTTCCCAAAATATTCCCTAGGTTTAAATTGCACTTTAGTAAAGCAAACTATGCTAAGAGACGTTAAAATTTTAAAACAAAAAAAAAGTTTCAAATTCTTCACTAGTTCTATTTTAAAAAATGCAAAGATCCTGGTTTTATCTGCAAATAATAAAAAAACTCCTGTCTGGTGAAAAAAAATTTAAATATCTCTTCCCACTTTCTTCTAGCAGCATTATCATTAACTTTTCAACGTCAGTCGTATGCGGAAACAAAACTCGTTCAAGCTTAATTTAACTTCTAAAAATTCTCTTTAAAAAAAAGATAAAAAGGAAGGGAACGTTAAAGAATTTGCGTCGCATTTCTTTATTTTCCCCAGTTTTATGAGACTGTCTCTCCATTCGCCAAAAACATAAAACGTTTATACTTTGGAAGAGTTTTTGACCCCGGCAGCAGCCAAAAATAACGCGTTCTGTCTTCTCTGTTTACCGGGATCTAAAATACCTCACGGAATGATACGAAGTGTCGCCATTCACTTTTGCACATGTTACGAGAAATTCCGTCTCCAATTTCTTCTTTTATTTGGGGTTTTTTTCCCTTCCAATTAATTATGTTTTCGTAGCAGATCAATTTCAACTAAATTGTTTTTATTATACTGAATGAAATTAAAGTATATTTCATTATAAAATATTACATTATTATAATTATTAATATAATCATTGTTGTTTTAAAATATATAGCATTTAAACTTTGTCATTTGTTTCCAGTAAAGGAAATGTGTAGCAATAACCAGATAAATGCCAGGAGGTCGACTTCCCATTTTACCACTATTATTATGAATGAATACCTTTTCCACTATTATTATGAAGAATGCTCTATACTTGGAGAGTTCAACCTGCACCCCCATCTTCTTGAGCACAACGGAAAAGCTTTTCTACGTATTTATAGTGCCCATACGATTAATAGATGTAGAAATTTTTGATTTGGTGTTACTTGTCGAATTACCAATTACCAAAACCAAATTCCCACCTACTTGAGATCCCGGAAATCTTTTCCGGGATCTGAAGTAGGTGGGAATTTCATATTGTAAAACATAAATTGAATCATAATTATCTTACGTATGCCTAGTATTCATCCCATGAATAGATGTAACAACATTTCCTTCGGCAACACTCTTCAAGTTTTAAAACTAATTCCCTCAGTTGAACATGATTCAGTTCATGTTTTACAATATGGGATTCCCATCTCCATCCCCATCTTCTTGAGACTACCGAAAAATATTTACACTTCACTTATGTATAGTGCCCATTCCACGAATAGATGTCGAAATCTTTGATTTGGCATCACTTATCAACTTTTAAACCAAACTTACTTAGTTTGGAAACGAGATGCGCCGTGCCATAATGATTCAGTATGACTCAATAGTTGATATATCCAAGAATTGGCTACAATAAATGCACTTAATTGTAATCCCGTATGAACATGGCTCAATTCATGTTTTACTGTATGGAATCGTAATACGAGAAATATTCAATGTGCCCTTCTCCAGTTTTCATAAATTAACTTGGCGGTCAATATAATGGCAAAATCAGTTGCAACATGTATATGGAATCGTATATAGAAATAGTTTCAACATGTATATGGTATATACAATATGGAATTGTCATAAATATCTAATAAATCGTAGTAAATGCTTCTGTTTCCATAATGCTTCTGTTCGAACCCCATAAGTGATGTGACATCTATTCAGACAAAAATTCGCTTCTCCACGTGACATAATGTGTGCATATACAGAAATTTTGAGCTAAAGTATTGTGATACATCTTGCATTTCTCATTCACGTGTATGACTCTGATTTAGTTGTATATAGCATCATCATCAAACTAAAATGCCGAACTTAACTGCGTGAATTGTATGGCATCTTTTCTATTCTGGAGGAATCCGCTTTTGCATATTACATGATGGGCTTATCCTAAATAAGCTAAACTATTATGATACTGCATGTAGCTCTAAATTTTGACAGTTAAATAAAAAGTAAAAAAATAAAGCTTATTTTAAATTTTCATTATTTGAAATTATTATTTTTGTCTCAATTCTTAATTATTAGAAATTAATCATTAACATAACTTTAACACAATTAGCATTATAATGAACATGTATAACACATATACATAGACATGGATAACACATATACGACATGGATAACACATATACATAGACATGGTAACCCATATGCATAGACATGGTGACACATATGCATAGATATGGATAGACTTATGCATATTTATGCATGAACAGACTTATGCTATATTTTCTTAAATGAATTAATCTCAAGGATAGTAAAAAAATTAATTTAAAAAATATGGAAATGAATGTCAAGTGTATACAGGGCTTCTTAAATTTAATGTATAATGTGACAATCTATGTGAGGTATAATCTAACAGTCATTGCATATGTTGACTACTAAGAAAAATACAACAGTTGGAACTTTTTCAGATAAAGAACGTTTGGATAAAAATTTGAACATAATACAGGAATAGCATAAATTAATGGCGGGATTTAAAGGAATTATATTTTAAAAACATAGAATCTAACAAAAAACATAGTAAACACAACAACACAACATAGTAAAACACTTGCTCAACCAAGGTCGGATTTTTTTATACCATCGCACACATAATATAATCAATAATACATTAAAATAAAGAAAAAAACTTTACATTTTTTTCGCTTGTAAATGACGGATGTGTGATAAATATCCAATCTGTAATCAAGTTTGTTTAACACATCTTGCAAATTGTACACTGTTAACAGTTCTCAATTCAGGACTGGTGCATTCTTTAGTTTGTTAAATTCTTTTGGCAATAGTGGTTTATAAACAAAATTTTTAATCAGGTGATATTGATTATGAAGATGTAACGTCTCGGCCTATACTAGACCTATAAAGGCTTCAACAAAAGGGACACTTTCAGGTTCATGGGAACACTTTAAACTTTTATTTACAAACATTATATATATGCTGAACTGTATTTACGAAAAAATGAAAATTAAAGATAATTTGATTCAAAAGTGCGGTTCATTCCAAGGATGGAGATTTTCAGAGTTCTCGAATCTACGACGATTCTATTTCACCAGGTATGTTGCAGATCTTAGTTACACAAGGGGTTCACCTTGAACACAAGGTGTCTTATAAACACAAGGGGTTTACTTTGGAAACAGGCGGAATTTCCTGCCTGTTCAGTCACTTCAGAGAAAAAAAGAAAATAACACTTCTGGTCGACTCGTCGCAGAACTCTCTTCTCCTTCTCAAGAAACCTCCCTTTAAGAATATCCATCAGTGGTGGTGGTGGTGTGTGGGGGGTATCATCCCTCACTTCTCATTGGAGTAGATATTTTCTCAACTCATGGTCTATCACCCATCACATGCAACAATTCACAGCGTAATCCATATTTCACCTGCAATTGTTTCGATCTGTGAAGGTCGGACAGACAATGAGGTCATGAGGTCTCATTATTCATGACACTGAATCAGATCAAAAACCTATCAAATTTGAGTGACAGGTTGTTCTCATTAGTACAAAACACTAATTGCATGTAATATAAGTATTTACAACACTGTTTATCTGTTGTCAAATTTGAGTGATAAGTAGTTGTTATGCACTTGTTAAAGAATATACATTCTTTTTTCCTGGGAACGAAATGCTACAATTCTTGACTTGGAAAAAATGCTACAAGGGTTACCTGGGGATCCAGGAATCTATTTAATCCAATATTGTGGAAGCTCCTCGTTTCAGTAATTAGGAAAAAATTTAATTATTCATTCCCAGGAAAGAAGGATGTATATTCTTTAACAAGTACGTAATCACAAACTATCACTCAAATTTGACAGCAGTGTTGTGGATACTTATATTACATGAAATTAGTGTTTTATACTAATGAGAAAAAATTCAATAGGGTGGAATTCTATTTTGGAGAAAAAGTTTGGAATGTTTTTCTTTATTTCCATGTATTATATTACGTGTGATAGTTTTGAAAATTTAAATATATTTGAAATTCAGTTATTTATGCATTATCAATAAATAAGTCATAAATAATAGTCATCATATAATATATGGTCTATAAATAAGTCATCAAGTTATTTTTACATTATTAATGTATAATTCATAATAAAAGAAGAAAGAAAATCCACACTTACCTGATGGCTCATAGCATCTCTCTCTTTGTATTTTTCCTGCGCATATCCGATCAGTTCGGCATCGGCTAAGTTTTTCGGGGTGGGCGTGAAGTAGGGGGTTCGAGAGGTCGGCAGTGGGGAAGAGCAGTAGTCCCTGGGCGGCTGGGGGGTCATCCTCGGGGGTGGGGGTGTCACCCTCGGCGGAGACATGGGCTGGAACATGGGTGCCTTGGGAAGTGATCGAGCGGCTTCGTTTTCTCTCAGCAGCTTGGCGTAGGGATGCATCCCGTCGGTTGTCGGCAGAGGACTTGTGGGGGTGAGAGGCGTTTGGGGTGCTCCTGGCAACCTTTGGGGAAGGTCGTTAGGTAATACTTAGTACATACAAAAAGGATGCCAATAATTGTTTTACACACACAAAAAGGATGCCAATAATTGTTTGACACTCACAAAAAGGATGCCAATAGTTCCAAGGCCTTTAGTTCAGAAACTGGTAAGATGAGTCTTAGTTAAATTGCAACATAACAATGTAAATGTTTTGAATCAGAGTACGTTGGAAAGAAAAATATTTGGTGGGAACTATTTTTGGAGGTTATTGTTGTTGTTTTTTAACCTACATGAATACTATGGAAAATTTATATTCTTATATTCAGTTTCTTTTACTATGAAACTTCATGGTAAAATTTAAATCATATTCAAGGCAAAGCGTTGAGCTGCAAAGCGTGAAGCATTGATCAATTACAATATTCGGACATCACTCGCTTGAGGCTTGTGATTGATGGACATTTCACGTCTCGTATCTCAACATCTTGGTGTGAATGCGGCTTTATTTAAACATGCATCAAATCAGTGTAGTGCCAAAACTTCAAGAACTATATGGATAGAATGGATGGAAATAAAATCGTTTTTATATTTATTTATTTATTATTATTATTATTGTTTTATTTTATTTTTTATTTATTTAATTTATTATTTTTTTTTTTTTTGAATGGAGTTTTTTGCAGCGCAATACATTGAAAAAATATATTTGGTGTGAACTATTTTAGGATGTTATTGGTCTTTCTTACTTTCTTCTTTTTTCCCCCCTTTCCCCCCCCTCCCCTTTTTTTTTTTTTTTTTTCATTTTACCTTCATGGAAACTAACATTGCTAAAATTAAACTCTTATTCATGCCAAAGAGTTTGAAGCGTGAAGTAGCGTGACGCGTGAAGTATCGACCAATTATCTTCAGGCATCATACGCTTGAGGCTTGTAATTGATGGATGCTTCATGTCTCGTCTTTCAACGTTTTGGTGTGAATGCGTCTTTAGTATCAAAACTTCAAGAACTATATGGATAGAATGGATGGAACTATATGGATGGAAATAAAATCGTTTTTATTTTTATTTTTATTTATTTATTATTATTATTGTTTTTATATATTTTTTTTATTTGCTTTATTTTATTTATTTTTATTTATTTTTCTGTAGAATGAAGGTTTTTGAAGCCCAATACATTGAAAAAAATATTTGGTGTGTGAACTATTTTAGGATGCTACCTATATGGATAAGTTTGAAATAAAATCGTTTTTATTTTCATTTTTATTTATTTAATATCATTAGAATTGTTTTATTTAAATTTTTATTTATTTATTTTATTTTATTTTTATTCATTTTATTTTATTTTATTATTTTTTTTCTGTAGAATGAAGATTTTTGAAGCGTAATACATTGAAAAAAAAAAATACTTGGTGTGAATTATTTTAGGGTGTTATTGGTCTTTCTTTCTTTCTTTTTTTATTTTTTATTTTTATTTATTTATTTTTTTTAACCTTTATGAAAATTAACATAATAATACATTGGTAAATTTTAAGTCTTATTCAGGTCAAAGCGCTGAGCGGCAAAACGTGAAGCATCGACCAATTACCTACAGGCATTGTTTGCTGAGGCTTGTGATTGGTGGAAGTTTCAAGAATCGTCTGAAAAAAATTTCTGATTTCTGATGCGGCTTTATTTAGACATGCATCAAATAAATGTAGTATCAAAACTTCAAGAAATATGTGGATAAGTTTGAAATAAAATCTTTTTTATTTTTATTTTTATTTATTTATTTATTATTAATATTATTGTTTTATTTTATTTTTATTTATATATTTTGTAGAATGAAATTTTTCTAATGTATCTAATTTTTTCTAATTATTCTAATGTTTGTATGAGTGTAGTAATAAATCAGAAACCTTTTAAATAATGGGACAGAAAACAGTGGACAACCGTGGCAAATTTAAAGACGTGATGGCAGGTGTTTATGACAGGTGTTTTTTTTCATTCATATTGGATGTGATTTACATTTGACATCCGAATAGTTTGTAATTAAATGTTTCTGATGATGTCAAAAAAATAAGTGTTCAATTTGGGCAAAAAAGTAACAGAAGTACTGCATCATTATCAAATGAATTTCTCTATTTAATTAATAAATTAATGAGTCTTTACCATAAAAGAATTTTTAATAAATCTTTACCAGGAAAGAATCTTTAATGAATCTTACCAGAAAATAATCTTTAATGAATCTTTATCAGAAAAGAATCTTTAATGAACCTTTGCCGGAAACGAATTTTTAATGAATTTTTACCAGAAAAGAACCTGTAATGAATCTTTACGAAAAACGTTTAACATATAAAATTTTGTTTAATTTCTTTAATCTGTAGTGAATTTTTACCAATCTGTAATGTCTCTTAACCAGAAACGAATCTTTAATGAAATTTTACCAGAAAAGAATCTTTACCAGAAACGTTTAACCTACAAAATGTTGCTTACCTTCTAATGAGGAGCTGCAACCGTGTGCTGGCCGCTTTGATCAGGTCATGGGCATCCATATGAGTCATATCCACAGTGTCCCGACCCTGGATCTGAAGGATGGTGTCTCCCCTTTGTAGTTCGCCTTCGGATGGGCTGCCCATGAACACCTGTTAACAGACGTGCCCTCATGAGCAATATTTAATACTGTCCATTCTTTGTAACTTTGAATTTGCCGTAACATATGACAAATCAGCGGCTTATGACCCAGGATTAAGTATCCAGCATTAAAAAAATCTATGTGTATAGGTTGTGATTAATAATCAGTGTTGCGCTGGATGGACATCCCATGAGTAGTCTACTCATAGGTGGAGGGAAGGTGGCAGCTTCTGTTGTGAAAATGGTCTGGTTTGGGTTTTCGAACTTTCTTTTTTTTTTCTTTCCTCAATACCTCACCCCTGTACCAGTTAAAAAGGTGAGGGTAGAACATCGGTGGGCCTCGTGCATATCACGAACAGACC
>BPLQ01005929.1:878521-904396 GCA_021605075.1 Caerostris darwini | reverse complement strand
GGGTAGGGGCTGTGGCTGCCCGCCAGGTAAGGGGGCGTCCCCGGCCCCGGATAGGCATGGCCACCAGGCCCCAGGTAGCCGTTGGGTGGGGGCGGAGAAGGGCGCAGAGAAGAGTCCGTCTCGCCCAGCTGTGAGTTGTTACCCATCGGAGTGCTGAATGTGTCACGCAGGTCATCGTCTGTAAAAATAAAAAATAAAAATAAATAAATAATTGAAAAAAATTTACATAAAAATTTTAATTAAAAATTAAAAAATTTGCTATCTATAAAAATTGGCTGTTATGTAAGTTCTGTGTATTGGAATTAATAGGGGTCAATACAGACACTCACTGTTTGTTTGCGATTACTGATTAAGATGTAGTATGTTAAACATATTTTAAAGCCTTTGGGGGGTAAAGCGTATCATACCCTACTATATGAATGTTTTAGATGAATCTCTAAGCAGTGCTGGACATTTTTTTATTTGTTTTGATAAAATTATATAATATCAATATTTTTAAATTTTTATAAACTACTAAAAAATTTTTACATATCATAAAATGGAGAATAAAAATAAATTGAAGCGTTTATTCCTCAATGTTTATTTTATTGATTAGCAGATTTAACGTAAGAAATTAGCTTCATGGTAGAAAAATCTTTATGCGCATATGTTCTCTGAAGCGTTTCCATTGAAGAACACCCAGAAATGTTTTATAAAAGAAAAATTGGTTAATAAAATATATTTTAAAAGTAATTTTATTGGTGAAAGTCTTGCAATAACTGTAAAATAAAATGTTTCATAAAATTTTCCGGTATTTTACATTATGACAGAATAAGATTTAGAAGAAAATTGTTGAAATTCGTTTTGAGAGTCACGCTACTGTTTTGATCCATTAATGCGGTATCGGAAAGCATAAAAATAACTTTGATGGAAAAGCCAATAAATTCAATCTTGTTTTAAATAACTAATTAACTATTCTGCATTTTAGAAATAGCTTCATTGTCAGGTTAACTGTCGCTATATGCGTTTTATATGACGATACAAATATATGAGGCTGTTCCCTTCAGAAAACCACTAAGATGTGAAGATAAAACGAAAGGCAATGATGCCTAACTGATATGGTGAGCGCATATTAGATTTTTGGTTTCAACGTCCTCAAATATTTCAATGCTGGGATAAAAGAAATCATTTTGAATAAATCTCATTACTTTCAATTTGTAATAGACGCATTTGATGTATAAGTAAATTAAGATGGAAATCGAAGTTATTAAAAGCATAAATGGAGTTTTGTTATGAAATCTTTTAGTAGCGTAACCAAAACATCTAATTCAAATTTTAACACTTGCACAGAAGCGTTATCCTCTAATATTATTTAGAGTGATATTTGTATTTGTATCGCATAATGAAATGAATTACATTATTTATAACAAAATCCTTTTTATTTTAAAAAAAAAGTTTGAAGATATATTTGTTAATAAAATTTATAATTTATATTATAAAAATCAATAATAATCTGATAAAATATAAATACTAAATATTACGAATAAATTCAAAAACATACAAGTTTAATAATTTTATACGAATTTTAAAATAAAAGAATGAATATTTATTATAATGTTCCAATTCAATTTTTTATAAATTATTTTATTTTAAAAAATAGTTTATTTTGTTTTTATAGAGCAGTGAAAAAGGATCGAAAATATCAATAATGAAATGAGGCAATAATGTATAATAACGTAAATTGCCTCATTTCATCAAAAACTAGCTGAAAATTTATTTGAAATAATATATTGAAAATTGAAAAAGAAATAAAATACAATAACTATGAAATAAATTTTTAATATTATTAAAATTATTTTTTTTTGAAAAATTTCCTTTTTTTCTTCGCGAAAAAAAAATCAATAAAAACTGAAACATAAATTGATTTTCCATTTACAACTATCCGTTATCAAGTCAAAGTTATTTTGAATGGCTAAGGAAGAAAATCATCTCCATGTCAAATTTAAATCTTATATATTTAGAGAACTTACAATTGAATTTTTATTTAATAATCTCATCTCTTGAAGTATGGATTCTTGATTATGGATGGTATCTTCAAAAAGTGAAGAATTGACTATTAATTCATGTCCTCTAATTCTTATTGTAAGAAAGGCTATGAGTAAAAAAAATTAAGTTATTAAAAAGATTAAGTTAAATTACTTCTGCTTCTAATTTTCTAATGAGATTTTTCAGTGAGTCATTGCAATATATTTTGTCATACATTTTTTATTTTTTTTGTTAGATCATTTTTTGATGACTTCTTCTTCATATATTTTATCAATATGGTTAAAATCACATATTTCTGATTCTTTCATGGAATTTTTTTACCTTCGGTTTAGATAAAAATTAAAATTTTTATATATACTTTTGCATCATTTTATATAATTATCACTATAATTTATTGCCACAAACATTTTTTGAAAAATAAAATGCAAATGTATCAAACTAAAATTGTAAATTTAAAAAAATTAAAAAGTTTTAGAATGCTGATTCGAAGAATCATGAGCTTAAAATACAAATAGAGACATGTCATGCTACTATTGCTTTTAATTGTAAATAAAAAAAATTTCACCATTTTCATTCTCGCTACTAGACGTTGATACGCTTTCTTAATAAGATAGATAAAAGAGCAGTGTAAACTTTCCTACCTCTATAACTCCTTTATTTGTTTAGAAAGAAGATATTGATTATTTTGATAATTTTTATTTATTACCGTTGATATTTTTTGTGGATATAAGAAAACTCATTCCTGAACAATATGTTCTCACCTCATAAAAAGATTCTCACTAGAAAAAATAGAACCATGCTGAAAAATTGTAAAAGTGAACTACGTTTTAAAACATTTAGATTTTTTTTATCAAATAATAATAAATAAATAAATAATAAATCCATATTCGGTTAATTAATGAATGCTATTTATTTTTATTTACCGTAAATTCATTGATAACTACTTAATACCACGAAGAGTATTAAATACCCACAATATTTATCCTTGTGGGTAGTGAAAAAAAAGTATTTCTAACAAAGCATATTGGAGCCTACACACGAGCTTAGAAAGCATAAATGGAAGACTGCTTGTTTTCAATGGAGCCAGTTTGAAAAGGAAACCTCACTACTTTCCCTTTCTACTTCCGTAAAGTTTTGAAACCCCTCAAAAGCAATGGAAGCAGAACTAAAGAGCACAAAGAAAAACATTTATTCTTTAACAAATAAAAAAGTGAAGCCAACCAGGGGCGAGTTTTCTTTGACGCAACGGTTGGTTCCACACTTCTGTTCCTTTTCCCTGTTTTTGCTCTCACTTAACAACAGGTGGTGGGTGTTTATACACTGGTAATCCTTGGGTCACCAAAGAGGAAAGATTAGACACGAAATACTTCACAAAAATATTTACGGCTTGTGTGGCTTTGTGATTTTCTGTTTAAGAAGTAAGTTTTGTTTTGTTCAGTTTTAAAATGGCATCCATTAAAAAAGAAGTGAAGTTGTCAGTTTCGTTTTAATTCACAAGGTATAATGACGTATAATATTGCTGAATGTTAACTTAATAAGTTGGAAAATATGTGATTTTTTTTTTTGCACAGTAATAAAAATATATAAATTATCAGTAATAAAAATAACAAATAAAATAAAAATAGCATAATTTAACCTTAAAATTAAGTTAACTAATTTTAATTTAACCTTAAAATTAATTAAATATCACATGTTGCAGATATCGTGCATTCATTATTGATAAATTAACGCAAGGAATGGGGACTAACATTAATATCTTTTTAGTAATTATTTTTAAACTCACAAATAACTTTTTTTAGTGATGTTAGTTATTTTCTTACAACATTAAATAATGTTTTAAGAAAAATAAAATAATTCTTATTTGAAGTTTTTGTATAGTTTAGAAGTTTTAGTATAAATCTAACAATGTTAATGTAAATGTAAAAAAAATAATTTAGCATCTTGATTACTAAATAATAATGAATGGCAAAAACAAGTTTAATAAAAAAATTTCACAAAATATTTTATTATTTCAGAGTTGTAGATCGTATGAGTAAAAGTTAAGAATGAAACATTTTCTGTTAACATAAATTTTAATAAACTTTTTTCATAATTTACAAATAAAAATACATTCTATTTGTAAATTATGAAAAAAGTCGAAAAGCTAAAAAGTTTCTTTTTTTTTTCAGCTAATCAATAGCAATACATATATATTTTTCTAATGGGGTTTATTATCAGCTGTTTACATATTTTTATATTCGCTCTGTAATGGTGATTTACATAATGTTTTTGTGATGTAATAGGGTTTCACATAATGATTTTGTGACTTAATAATAATTTACATAAAGATTTTGTGACATATGGTGATTTACTGAACTAGATAACTCTGAAGTTTACATGTTTATGCGGCATTTATGTATAAATAGTTATGATAGTATTTTCTTGAGATTTTATTAGATTAGATTTACTTTCTTGTATAACATATGTTTGAGTCAGTTTCTTTTTAAATATATCCTTTAAGAAAGCAATCTTCTCTTTTTCTTTTTATACGCTGAAAAAGTAAACAGCTTAAAACTTTAAGTAAAGAGGCGATAGAAATTTAAACTAAAATAACGTATATTAAGAAAAAGAAAATGTGTATTAAAACTACTATTCCGC
The DNA here is from genome assembly GCA_021605075.1 of Caerostris darwini. Taxonomy (NCBI): domain Eukaryota; kingdom Metazoa; phylum Arthropoda; class Arachnida; order Araneae; family Araneidae; genus Caerostris; species Caerostris darwini. Next base: position 899,734 of record BPLQ01005929.1, on the reverse strand, counting down.
ATCTGAAATGCTAAAATGCCTCATTATAGTTTTGGGAATGACGTGGGTGAAGTTGTGTAACCCCAATTTCGAACGAACACCCCCTCAAGGATGGCGCCATACATATATCCACTTCTCAGGACTAGCTGAAAAACAATCCAGCCTACACTGTCACCTGAAACTTTTGATTGCTTATGGAATTTCTAAACAAGAACTTTCGGTTGGAAAATCCAACGTGCTGCTCATCAGGCAAGTTCAGCTTAAAAAATGTGGAGGGATATGAAAAATTGAAGGATTGTGTATTAAAATGATTGATACTAAAAAATCAAAGCGTAATGGGGTTAGCAATACTTTGCCATTTTTCACCAACCAACAATTATAATGAATGATGAATATTAAAAAAAAACAAAAAAATATGAGAGCAATATTAGGTCATATAGATGTAATTTGGTCGTAAAACGACTTATTTTTACAATATCTTTTAATTTTTCTTAGTCAAGTATCAAATTAAATTATCTCCTGTTATTTATTGCATGAGAATACGCTGCTTTTTTACAATACTTTTTTTGTTAAACCTACATAACGTAATGGGCCTAAATGTAGATCATTTTGCTGTAAAATTCTATAATGAAAAACTATCTATAATGAAAATTGATACAAAATTCAATGTTCATGGTTTAAAGACATCAGTGTAAAATTCTAAATAATAATTTTATGCCTTTCAGTGCATTACTAAAAATCTGATATCATGATCTCACGCAGCTATTGAGGAAAAAAATTATGTTGGTATTACATCATAATTTTCATTTCATTATTTTCTTTTCATGGTTTCATTATGGCTTTTCATAGTTAAAGTATTAATAATTCTATTTTTTGGCTTATGGAACATTTTCCAAGTTCCGAAAATTTAAGAACAAAGTAATAAATTCTTAGAACATAATTTAGGCACTCACCTCTGAAATCTTTGTGCGACCTGAGGTCGATTTCGAGCGAGTCGTCTCCGCCCCTCTCTATGCTGCTGTCGGGTGAGGTAGGAGGTCCTCCGCTGCCCACGGCCTGCTTGAGGTGTCCGTTCCTGAAGTACTCCCCCCATCTGCTCTTTCCGGCGTCTTTCTTGAGCCTCTTCTCCTTGGCGCGCCTGTTCTGGAACCACACCTGGACCACTCGCATGTCCAAGCCGGTGTCCTGACTCAACTGCTCCCTCACGTGCCTGGCCGGTTTGGGGCTGTTGTTGTACGCGTTCTTCAAAGTTTCGAGCTGCTTGGCGGTGATGGTGGTCCGAGGCCGCTTTGTTGTCCCCTCTGTTCTGGAACAGGTAAAGTCGTTAGAGGCGCTCATACTTCAGTTGAAGTTTTCTGAACATGCTTATTCATCCGTAAAAAAACAATTGAAACACTTCTAATGTGTGTTGTTTTCAAATGTTGGGCACATTGTTCTAATATCGTCCGCCATCGGAATGTTGGATGTGGAGCTGATTCTGAGTCATTAAAGGATGGGAATTCCTACTCATACTTTATGATTGCAATTTGAAATGATAGACCCACGGGCTGTCTTTTAAGAATCACATTATTCCTCGAGCTTTTTATGAAAAGATTTTCTAACTTAAGGATTTACTGCTATTATCTTCAACATGCCAAGGGCAAATATATTCAATCCTAGCCAATTTTACTCCTCCCGAAAAAAAAGGACTGAATAATTTTTTTTGTGTATTCCTCATCACATGATGTCCTTTAGTGTGCCTCTTTTATATCCGTTACGTGTTGCTCAAACGTGTACGGTAGATTCAGCGCTAAGCATCACCTACGCAACATATTTCGATATCATTTAGTATCTGTGTAGTGAATAGTGAATTCAACACTTAAACTGCGAAAAACGACTTAAAGTAGCTATAGACGGAGAGCATATGGCTTTGCATGTGACGTTGAACAGAGAGCATGTAACCTAGAAAATTTCGTTAAAAACTTTGTGTTCCTCCATTAACTGTGTAGCATTTCTAATTAATATAAACAATTTTCTCGGTACTCTCCCTTTTCGATACATTTGGACTCTATAATTAAAACATTCTAATATTTTTATATTTAAAAATGAGAATTTTTTAATATAGATGTAATTGAAATCAGTAAAAAAAAAATTGAATAATTCATTTTGCTTTTATAACATAGCTATCGTTAGTTGTAGTCTAAACACAAAAAGGAAAAGTAAAGTGAAGAGTTAGTAGGTAAGTTTAAAATTAAAATGTTTCTCATGTTATCTTTGATATACCAATAAATTTTAATTTCTTTAAACAATAAAACGTATCTTTAAAGGAAAACAGCAATGCTTTTAATCATCAAAATGAACTCCATCTTTAATTGCCCCTTCTACCATAGGTTGGGTAGCTACGAAGAAGGACAGTGTTTTAACCCGATTTTGAACTGTTAAATGCCCCGAAGTGTATCGTATATAAAGCATTTGCTTCAACTTGAACAGGAAATGGGTGTTCGTATTTTTTGTGTTCGTTTCAAATATATATATTTATAGGGGTTTTTTTTTCCAATTTTCGAGACAACTCAAACTCAGACAGTTAAAATATGTCGTTATCAATATTCGGATGATGGAATGCAATGATAATATGTTGGGAAACTAGAAGATAAAGGACCCCAAGTCAGATTGCTAGACATAAATGTAAAGCCCAACATCGTATCCAATTTATGGAGACAATTTAATAATGTTGAATCAGTTGAGAAGAAGCCTGGTGAAGGTCATCTAGGAGCGACAAAGCCAATAAAAAGCCAATAAATTTGTACATTACAACGATACGTAACAGGAGCTCAACAGTTTCTCAGCTTTCTCGTGACTTCCAAATGACCACAAGAACCCAAGTTGAAACGGTTACTGTTTTTCCAGAAGGCTATATGTAAAAGGTTTGTTTGCAAAAAGACATGTAGTTTGCATTGCGCTCATTACTGCGACTAGGAGAACCCGTTTAGCAGTTGGCAGACGACATTGACTTTGGATCAGAAATTAGTAGTGGTCACCTGATAAGTCTCGGTTTAACCTAACCCCTAATTCTTGACTGTTCATTTTCAGAGAACTAGCATCCGCTATTCACATATTCCGCTCAGAGTCACATCTGAGAAAGGGACTGCTTTGACAGTGGAGTTTTTATAGACTGAATAGGCTTCATGTCCTGTGGGCTCACAGACGTTCGTATTCTTGTGTCAGAATCTCTGTGATTTCTGTAAAGTATAAGGGACGGGAAATCTTAGATTTCTACATTCTCCCTTTGGATTTCATTTTAATGGACAATAAAGCACATCCACATAATATTCATTTGGGGAAGTGCGGCCGACTGCCACAGGAACTACTACGCCACCTGATTTCCAATATGAATTCACACTGCGAGAAGTTGTATAATTCTAAAGTGAGTCTATAATAGTGTGTGTATGTTTGAGAGTCACATGCCATGAAAGTTTATTGCAGTTTGGATAGAAAATGATAGGCGTTTTCATTAGTTCTCGAGGACCACTCAGTCTGGGGTCTATTTTTGGTCACGTATTAAATAATTTACGACCCTTCCGAAAGACTATTGGTAATTCTTTTATAATTGATCAGAGTAATTTAAGGAGGGATTACAATCTGTATTAACTAACATTTTGTTAGATATTTTCAGTTTTGTGTAAGACCTGCCTGTATTGATGAATTTCATGCACAACCGTGCATATAATGTGCATAAATTATAATTTATAAATGTATCTATGTGCATGTATAAAAATCTTCAGAAGAAAGGGAGAGGTAATTGTATAGAATTGAGATAGATGCTGTCGGAAACCCTTACCGCGTGCTTTGGCGGCTTCGTAGTCAGCTTTGCACACGAGCTTGTTGTCTTCCATGAGGTAGAACTCGTCTCCCGTGTTCAGCTGCCTCTTGCACAGGATGCAGGCGAAGCAGTGCAGGTGGTATACGTTGTCCTGCGCACGACGAACCACCTGCGTCGGAGGGATGCCCTGCTCGCACCCTGCGCACTTGGTGCCGAACCGCCTGAAACACAACATTTTTCACATCAGTCCTCCCATAGGATGAAGATCACTTTTGAGAAATTTGGTTTTTAAAAACAATCGTGAAGATAATACATTTTGGTTATTCAATCTTACATATAAATAGTTTCAATACTTGGCAGCTATGTAAAACTGTGTATTTTGAGTAGCTTTGTTAAAATTTATAATTTTTTTATAGATTTTTTTTTTGATGTTGCTTTTAATTATTTAAATTCGTAAAAAAATATTCTAATTTTAAAATTAAATATCTATCAAGATATTTAGTTCGAAAATTAAAATAATTTCTTATGACTAAATAACTTGATAACTAAATATCTTGATAGATATTTAATTGGAAAATTATAGTCTTAAATAGCCTTATATCTATCAGTTGTAAGGCTTATTTTATTGAAGTCAATATAAAACTATTTAAATCACAATTTGAAACATTGCATTTTGAAATTTTGCATAGTTACAGGACTACTGATAATATATTAATCAAGCTAGAAAATTTAATTTATTTTGCTGTTTAATTGAAACAAAAGATTAAATAATTACAGCTACAATTTTATTGCATCAATAATAGAACCCTTTGTAACAATATAGGATTAGTAATATCTTTGTTTAATAATCAATATAATATACGTTAAACGTTTTCAAACTTCAGCATACATTAAATCAGTTTTAATGAGATTAACCAATCAAAAAATTAATAATTGATGTATTTGGATTGGTTAAAAAAAAAAATTCTACAATTTCAATAATTTCAGTGGAGTTGTTCATTGAAGTTTTTCAAACACTAAATTAAAAATAAAAGCTAGAACTATATTTTTTTATAATTAAGAAATAATAAATTCGATTACTTCTTTTGATTTGCTTAACTTGCTCCGGTATTAATAATTCTTTGTTTTGATATTATTTTAATATATTTTTAATTATAGTACTTTCTTTCAACGTAATTTCGGGAAAAAAAAATTAAATAAAATTTTAACAAATGCAATTTGGAAATATCTGATAGTCGTGTTTCAAGAAAAACAGACAATAACTTAAATTAATTGAAAATAAATTAAAAATACAAACAAATTATAATAAAACTTATAGTTTTCGAATTTTTATAGTTTTCTTAACTGACCGATAGATGGCTGCACTATCTATCATTACCCCAAATCTCAACATATTGTAATTGATTTCAGGATTTACTGAGGTTAAATAATTTATTTTCATACAGTAAATCTTTCTTCAGTTATATATTTCTATATTTTATACAACTAATACTGTTAGAATATATGAAGAAAGAAATCAATTTTTTTTTATTGATATATGCTTATAAACATATCGAAATTAGAATATATATACATGTTTATAATTTCTTATTGAATCAGAAATGCATAGTTTGGCATATATTTAAAACTAATACAAAATCCAACAATATTTTATGCGTTGTTTTCTTATAATTATATGAAGTGATTAACAACGAAATGAATTTTGTTTCTTTAAATAAATTAAAAACATATAAACGTTGTTTTTTAAAATAAAGCGTATTTTCAACACTATGTTCCACTTATTGAGATTAGAAACTTTAAATATTTATCCCAGTAAATCTTTAATTTAGTTCGGTAAATCGCAAACTTCGAAAAATACCATTCTAAACTTAAAAAATTAAGCAAAATTTGGATAACATCATGTAATGTTTAATCAATTTCTTTTGTTTTGCTTTCTTTTTCTTTTCTTTTTTTTTTTTTTTTTAATTTTTTTGGCTTGAAAGTGTTCTATACAAATTAAATTCTCACATTTTTTAATTTTGTTTTATAATTCTTAAAACGAGAAAAGATAATCCCAATAAATTGATTGGTATCTTGAAAATGAAATAAACTTCTAATAACTTTTATTCGCGAAAACTGATAAAAGAAAAAAAATATGTAGAAGCAGATTATAAAATCAACAGAGACGATGATTAAATTAATATTTTGACAGCTCTTTCCAATAACAAAAAAAATTCTAATTATGTTAAGCTGAGATATATTCGCAAGAAAAATTTTCAATTAGTTTTGTGGCGGGATAAGCATTTTGAGAGGAAATCAAAAACATAAATAAAACTTATGAGAAAAAGCGAACCATTCATATTAGAAATTCTTTTTTAAATCAACTTTAGAAGAATTAACGCTCTTTTTAATTCTTTAATTAAGTTTTCTCTCTTGTCAAATTGAATAGAATCAAATATTTTTGCTGAAGTTTTCTTCTCGATTTTGTTCAGCCATTTTGTTTTCTTTGGCATTTTTTTTTTAATACAATAATCCTTGTCAAAGAATTTAATGCACAACACGTAAGTTAATTTGCTTATTATGTTAATTTTGATTTATTATATAAACAATTTATTCTTCTTATAACGAAAAAAATCATAAATTAAGTTGCATTTCCCTCCCTAAATATAACTGATGTTTCTATTTAAAATTAATAACAATAATAATAAAAAAAGGCATATTACAGAATTTTTCATTATTATTTAACTTGGAAAGATTATTCTTAAAAACGAAATAATTTAACATGAAAAATGCCTAATTAAAATTTTAAATTTTTTTTTCTTACTGGGCCATATTTTAATTAAAGATTCATACTAATTTCTTTTCTAATTATGTGCATTATGCAATAATATTGAAAAGAAGCTAGTAATTAAAACTCAGCATATATTGTATTTCTTGTAATATACTGAGTAGCCTAGTTATTTTATGAAAAAAATCAATTAGAAAATGAAGGAAAAATTTCTCTCTCCTGTAACAAATAAATTAATATTTAGATCTTTTAGGAGTACAATTGAAGAAGTTTATTTGAATTTTTTATTTATTTATATAGTGTTATTAATTTTGTAAGTCCGCAAATTATTTAATATAGATAACAAAACAAATTTTTTTTCCTTCTGATGAAACATTTTGTAGAAATATATCAAAGTTATGTTTTTTTCAACATCACCAAAGCTTTTTTTTTTTTTTTTTCCCCATATCTTGTTATTTTTTTACAAAGACAAGAAGTTATCTAAAAGTTAAAATGATAATTTTCTATCCAAACTGATTTTCTAAAATATAAGAGGAATAATTATAGTATTTTCCCATAGAAATAACATGAAAGTGCTCATAATGATTCTGCTGCTTAGCGTAATATTGTAAGAATAACAATTTACTGAACGCTCGATAGCTATGAGGGACTTGATTATAACTACTGCTGATTTTTTCGTTAATCAGTTTCGCTGAGCCAAGATTTTTAAAATACAACAAACTCTTACCTATACATCGACATAAAATTACCTATAAGCAAGTAATATGCCTCTGTAGAAGTCGATATTCGTTAGCTCAAAGCAATTTTAAAAGATAACAAAATATGTTCAAAATAGAGGATATTGATGTTTGTATTCATTAAAATAATTGTGATACTTGAAAGCTGAAATATTACGGAAATACAAAACAAGTTCACAATAAAAAAAGGCCTTACTTATTTATACAATATATATTGGTATGTATATATATATATTTGCCAGCTAGTAAAAAACTGAAGATTGTTTTGAGTTTCTACTATCATTTGTAATGATTAGACAAACAACCAAACAAAATCACTTAAATAATTTAAGTTCATTGAAATACGAGAATAGGTTAATTAATTTCATTTTGATAAGCATAATTACGAGAATTTGATATATATATAATTTCAGAAACTGCCATTAGAAGGCAAATTTGTTGGGAAAGAATTTCAGAAAATGAAGGTTTAAGGAAACATTTCAGTGAGTTATAACTGAGAATAAAGGCAGAGACAAATAAATGAAAATCAATAATAATGCTTCACAATATCTGCATTCCGTACTTTTGAAAAATTGATATTTAAATGAAATAGATGCACGAAAGAAGCAGCATAAATGAAATCATTTCGTATTTGTATTTCTTAAAATGATTCATTTAGCGTGTCTTTATCGAATTCTCAATAGACTTGTTAAAAAGCCAAGTAGATTAAAATTGTAATGACGGGATGTCTGTAAAAGTAAATACAGAAGGAGAGAAATCTGGATATTGAAACTCTTAAGAGAGAAACTCACTTAAAGAAGTCATCCTTGCAGAAGACCTGCCCGTTCCTGGCGAAGCACTTGTCGGCGAGCTGTGCTTGGCAGTCGATGCACTTGAGGCACTTCCCGTGCCAGGAGCGCTCCAGGACTTTCAGGATGAATCTGTCCAGGATAGGCTGCTCGCAACCGGCGCACTTAGGAATAGTAGCTGAAAACAAATACACACAGATTTACTCGAAGAAACTCGCTAAATGAATCAGTTTTGCTTCAAGTGTTTAATTTAAAATTGAATCTTACCCTATGAATGCGAACATAAATTATATATACGAATATAAAATTTAAATTAACAATAAAGGATTTTAGCAGATAATGATGTGGGTAAACAATTCCAATTATTGATGTGTGCTTTATCATTTGAGTACGTTGAAAAACATTAGTGAAATATTAATTGTTGTATTACATATAATATTTATTCCATTTAAAAGTATCTCATTAGTGTGCAATATTTCTTTGATCTGATTTATTAATTTTAAATAAATAAAAGCAATGAAATGATTTAATTAAAACTTACCTTGCGATAGCAAACAAATAATTTAAAAAGCTACAAATTGTCCAAAAGATAGTAAACTTTATCAAAGAAGTTGTTATGAAATGGAAATATTTTTATGAAGATTTGTAATGAAGCATAAACAGAATTCAGTAAAAAACTTTAGTATGTCATTACAACTAATTTCTTATTAAATACACTTTCTTTTTATACTTAATTTTGATAGTATTAATTAAAATTTTGATGGAAAGTACTACATAAAGAATATCTTTTTCGTTTAATGTAATCAATAACAATTTTCACAAATAACATCAGAAGGCAAATACACGAATTATATATATCACATTTCTCGGTAAGATTATTTCTCCAAACAAATCCAATTTAATAACGTGCATAATCATTAATCATTTCTACGTTATTCAATACGCTAAAATTGTGAATTATCAGTTTTTGAAAGATTAAAAATATGAGTATGAAATTAATAAATTAAATTTTAATTGTTGAAATTCTTTTCCAGAAACTAAATTTCTTATGTTAACATTTATAGTTTTATCAGTAACTTCGGCTGTGCAAAAAGTGTCATTTTTAAAAATCATTGAATGTGTTTGATTTTTGAGGTAAATATTGCAATCCGAGATAAATATTGCATAATTAAAATCATAAAACTCAATACATTATTCTAAGAGGAATTGAAATAACACTCCGGATATTATGAACTGCTAGTTAATTAATTGAATAAATTGAGATTTCCTTCCACATGAAAGGGAGTTGTTTAGATTACATTACCTACATTTTTAATTATTTATTTACTTTCTTGATTACATTATTAATATTTATCTTTGCGACTGTTTTTAAAGAATTTGGAAATTCAAGAATCATCAAAAATCTACTAAATTCGATTACTAGTATTTTATTCGATTACTAGTAATTTATTCGATAACCGATTATTTCTTATTAATGTTACTTAGTTTACAGTTACTCATCCATTAACTTAACATACTATCTACAACATTTATGAAATTATAATAATAAATTTATTTGCAATATTTATACGAGGAAATATTCCATACCAAATATAAGAAGAAACAATTTTTTACAGAAAAAGTGTACGTTTTAAAGTAAAATGTAAAAGAAAATATCACCCTAATTAATGAAACCTGTTGAAATCAGAAGAAAAAAGTAATTAATTTTAAATTTTATTATTATTATTATTATTATCAAACATTTCTTTCAATTATTGTTGTCAAACATTTCTTTCAATGATTTATGAGACAATACTTATATTTACATTTGTGAACTTGGTTTTTTTGTTTTAATCTTAAAAAAATAATGTCTTAATCTTGATAAAAATCTATCGTTTAGATTAAATATTCGCCTCCTTCCTTATATATGTAAACATGTGGATTTTAATAATTAATTCTACGTTAAGTATCAAACCTAAAACTACATACCATGCACTAAAATTTATCATGAAATAAACTAAACCATTGAATAAAGTCAACAATATATATATATATACAATTTCTATGATAAGATCGTTATTAATCTGCATAATTTCTGAAATACCTTTAGTACACGGTTTAACTAGAATATATTTTTTTTAAAGTTAAAATACAGGTATTAATGACAGTGATCTTTAAAGAATAACATCTTTAAATAGGAGATTACAAATTATCTAACAATTATAATACGTTTAAAAGTTCGAAAAATTAATTTTTGCATTCAAAAAAACCTCGAGATAATCAAGACATACATTGTACAGAATTAAATTTAGAAACTATTTATAAACAATCTAACCAGTTGTTCTTTTGTGAATCTTTTATTTTTAAAAATAACTAATTTTTGATAGCTACTTTAGGTATGAAAATTCTATGTATATTCATTTTCAATATAATATCAATTAGATTTTCAATGAGAATTATTATTGTTGTCGTTATGTAACGGCTTGACATGCTTACGCCAACTAGTTATAGTTCTAAAAGAAGTTTGACTATTATATTTAAATATTTTGTTTTTATAAATAAATTTTCTTTTAAAATGGAAAGGAGATTAAATTACTTATATAATCATAATAATAATTGAGACATTATTTAAAGAATTTGTAAACTGAATTATGTTTAGAATTAATGATCTTATTTTTAAATAGCAGTATATTTAGATCGTATTACATATATTCTAACTGATTTATGAAGAACGTGAGAATAAAGTCTTATTCAAAGAATTTATTAATTAAGCATAAATTGTTTGAAGATTATAATAGTAATATTTTTCTACATATAGAACAGCTGTCAGCATTTTTTTAAATATCGATGGGTTTCGTGCTCCCTTTACGTATAACGCGAAAAGCCCACTGACAGAAGGAGTTTTCAGGCGGGATTACACTGCATTTATGGTATGGGAGAAAATACAGAAAACTCCCATCACACAACCTGGTAAATGATTCGGGACATTTTACACACGTTGTCACAATCACCATCCAATATCCCAATTTCTGAAAATAGTGACTGCTAACGAACACCATCAGTGGATTCGAACCTTATTTTCTCCTACATTTCAAACTGCGCAAGTAACTCCTAGTCCATTAGAAGAGCAATTTTCAGCATTGTTCAATTTTAATTAAAATAAATACAAGTGGTAAATATTAAAAAAAAATTACATAAATTCATACAAATATATTTAATTCTACATATTATAGAAATTTATATAAATTTTTTTCATGCTTTTACATTCCAAAGAAACTTTATAATATCTCTTTTTTTAAAGTTTAAAAAAAAAATTATGAAAGAGTCTCCCAAACTAAATAAATCGATATGTAATTATTTTACATAGATGTATATAATCGAAAAGCAGAATTAGAAAAATAAAACAACCTAAAGGTACCTAAAATAACTGTAGCCTTTTTAATAAAATGTTTTCTCTGGGTTACTTTAAAAAGTTAATAAAGATTAAGAAGTGAAAAGAAAATTATTTATACGTTTTTGCAAATTACAAAACCAAATTAATCTTAATTGAATAAACCTTTCTTTTACTTTCTTCATGTATTACTCATATAACACTAATTTTAAAATTAAGGTTCTTTATTTTTTTTTTTTTTCTTCAAAACATACGCTGTGCAAAAGATAGAAAAAAATACAGTCAAAATAAAACTAAAATACCTCTAATGCAAAGATAACTATTAACTTTAATTATTATTTATTATTAATTTAACGTTAAATTCTTAACTTTAAGTATATAAGAATGGTTTTAAAAGAAAAATACAAGGACTATATATATATAATTATAGAGCTTCTTAATTTACATTTTTATGAATGTTAATCAGTAAAATGGTTTTATTGCTCTATTTTAAAGGTAATTCAATAGTATTTAATATAAATTGTGATATCATAATTAACAATTAAAAAATAAAAAATAAACTACATTAACAATTTAAAATTATCACGTTACATTTTATGAATAAAGTTTTAAAAATAATGAAATAAACAATTAGCTAATTATGTAAACGGCATTTTAACATTTAAAAATATTAAAAATTAATAACATAACTAATAAGGTCTTACAAACTTTTTTCAAACGTAAAATTTTGTAATAACTTATACGGAAATACTAATTAATGTTATTTCTAATAACATGACTAGATTATCTTAAAACATATTACATTATCTTAATTCTTATACTACGATAAATCACTATTCACAAAGGTTCTAAAATTCCTGATCAATTTCTAAAAGTCAATTGATTTTAAATTATATGACAAATTGATATATGATTATTAATTAACAAATGAAATATTTATTTTATTAACATTCATTATTAAAAAAAAAGGCCTCTAAAATCCTCTTAAAGATATACTTTATCCAGAATGCAAGCATGAGCTACAAATCATTGGTAAAGGAATACTCACGAAAAAGCATGGGTGGACAGTATGGTTTGATGTCCTGCAAGCCTGAGGCCAGAGACCCTACCGGAGGTGACCGGTGAGGATCTGGCCGAAGTCCTCGTCTACCCCCTGCGGTCATCACCATGAAGGAAAACAGTTCACTCAATCACAACACAATACTCATTCACTTCTGTATGCTACTCGAAACTTTTCAGTGTCAGGCGCGTCTTTAGAACTTGCTTAAAAATGATAGTGACATATCACCTTCGAAAATAGGATCGGTCCCCAAAGTATAATTAAATATCAGAATATTTTTTTTTATTTTTAAAAATTTCTTCGGTTTCTTTTAATTCTTGTATAGTGTCTTCATTTGATAGATGTATAATTTTTTTTTTTTCTGAAAGGATTAGATGGGAACTGAAGTCATCAGAAGTTTTTAACTTTGAAATGTCCATTCATTGCAGGTTGTTTTGCGAGATAAACTTATTAAAGAAGTACAAGATTGCTGTTGATTCTCCGATGTCCGTCTTTAAAGTGAGTCAATTTCTATATTTCAATAGTCAATGAACCTCTTCAGTTATAAAAACAAGAGCAGCAACACATTTAAATATTCTTTTAACTCAAATTTTTAAAGTTGAACCTGTTCATTTATGATGGTAATCAGATCTCTACTAGGTATCAACTCCAACACTTAACTCGCATGCTAAAAAGAAGTCAATACTAAAAAGGGGGGAAAGAACACCGACAGGAGGAAGATGTCTTGAAGAAGAGTTTGAAGGATGAGTCGTACTTGGGCAAGATTCAATTAGGGGAACGAGAGGCGACACTTGGCGACTTGAAGAGGTCAATAAAAATCGCTGGTTGTCCTCCGCGCAAAAATTGGTGGCATGAGTGGCGATGGAGATGACGACGCCTGTTCCTCTGAAGGGCTGACAGGGCAGCGCGGCTAGCATGCATTCCCCGTGCCTCTGACGTCACGAGAGAGGACCCTCCCCATTCGACGACGGCCGGCCCAGCTCGTTTCCAGGGAAACCAATCTGGATGCTGTGTCGGATAACGAGTTGCTCCGCGAGCGCCGAGGACCGCACGAGGGCCAAGTAAATTCAAAGCGCACACAATGAGAAGCTCATGGTTTTTTTGAGATGAACTTCAGCGTACAATGAAAAAGGGATAAATTTTAATTTTAATTGCAGGGATAAAGCATTAAGGAAAGAAATTATTTTACACAAAACAGTGAAATAAATTGGTTAAATTGTACAGTATTAGTTTAGAAAAAAAAAATTTTTTTTTTCTTTAATCTGTCATATGATTTTATTCGTGTCCTGATAGTGATGCGCGCAGCTAGCATATAGGAGAACGCAGGGTTCTAATTCAATCCTCTGGTTGGTATGTACTTCAGTAATTGTTGAGTTGAGTAGAAGGGCCTAATGGCCGAGTGACTAGTTTTCTGGAGTTAAGTACCACAAGTTTCAGGTTCGAATCCTGACTCTGCCATGGATGTTTGTAGTGATTTGGAATCCACTTTAAACCTTAGGTCCCAGTCTAATATGGCTATAGAGCGTTGGGCGGAGGGGTGACAACATTAACCAGTAAAAAGAAAAACCACATCTCTCATTTCGGAAACTGGTAGAAAGCCTTGACCCACCAGGGGCTGTCGTGCCATTGAAGAAGAATTGCTCAGACTAATTAGCGATTGTGTTAGCATATTTAACCACCTTGCATTATCACACCTTGCGTTATGCTTTGTGGGAGTTTTCCGTATTTTCTTTCATGTGACCCCAAATACGAAGAGTTTATCTTCCAGAAGACATTTTTCCCAAACCCCATAAATGGATAGTTCATTGCTGGATAAAAAAAAAAGAAAGAAATATTACTGAAATAAAACAATAGTTACTAATCCTTCCCTACTTTTCCATTCGTAACCAGAGAATATATGGTTGTGCCCTCCCCCTTCAACTTCTTGCCTAGTTAAATATAGGTCATAATAATTTTAAAATTTATTTTCTGTTAGTAATATATAAAAGCAATTTTATTTTGCCAATAATTAAATATTAAGAATACTTGGCCTTTCATTTTACTTTAACCCAAGTCTCATAGCTCCTATCCAGATTTATGTAACCCCCTACCAATTAGAAAAGCTAAATATGGTAAAAATAAATTAAAAAATAATAATTCTTATATAATAATAACTTTACCTCCACCCTCTTACATTTTTTAACTAATCGGGGATTCCATAAACCTGGATCGATAATGTGGTGCAGAGGGAAAAAGTGTAAAAGAACCTATCAGTTAATCATTAGTATAATTCTTTAAACTAATAAATATAAAATTAACCTGAATATTTGTTATTGCTAATAAAAGATAAATTAAATAAACTAAAAGAAGTGAGTGTCGGGAATTGGACTTAATCGATCTGTGATGTGAAATTTTAGTTCTGTGTAAGTATTCAGGCTTGAAATTTAGTTTCTTTCAAATCAAAGCCGAAAAGCTTTTCTTACATATGTTTGTGGTTGTAAAAAAAGAAATACCATTTTGATTATTTATGGCTTAAAATGATTAATTCCTTACCAAATGTATTTTACCCTGAAAACTACATTAATGAGCTGTTCGCAAACATAAAAGCAGCAGTTGTTCAAAATGAGTATTTTCAAACAACTCTCAAAGTAAAATTTACAAGAAAAAAATTCAAATATAAATTTGAATTTTGCCCTATTTGTGACTATTTGTAACATGCATAAGGAAGCAAAATTCTGCAATAACTATTGTAAAGCATCTAACATCAATAATTCTGTTGTATGGTGAGTTTTCTCTCCTACGAGAAGCAAATGTGGGCCATTTACTCCTTAAAGTCTTTCCGAACGGCAACACCTCATCACTCGTCAACGGTGAGTTGTTCATGACATATATAAGTGAGGCTTATCAGTGTTCTACCATATATATATATGTATAAAAATCTATCTATCGATATAGATAGATAGATTTTTTTTCTTTCTAATGCAGCTGGCAAACACTTAGACAGCTTGGTCTTGTATGCTTAAGGCAAGCGCTGCACAGACGTACTCACTTTGCATTACCCAGGGGGCGCGTGTGACTTGAAGATAAGCCACGGACGCGGAGTAACAATGCCCCCGCAACGCTCTACGATCCTATTAGACCGGGACCTACAGTTTAAAGTAGATTCCGAACCACTACAAACATCCATGGCACCGCCGGGACTCGAACCCGAAACCTGTGGTACCGAGCGCCAGAGCGCTAGCCACTCGGCCATTCAGCCCCCTATAGATAGATAGATAGATAATAGGACAGATTACTTTGGTTTCGAGAGTAACTTTAATATGTTATAGTAAGAATTTCTCTTCCCCATTTGAATAGATTTTACTGTCACCCCCCCCCCCTTCTTTTAAAAAACACTTAAAAAAAGATTTAGGGATGTTGAATTAAGTCATCACTTATTTTAAAGTTCTGTGATAATATTTAGAAGAGATTCAACAAACGTTTGTGAATGGAGCTTTAGAATTTATAAAGCTAAGGTATGGATAAATCTATCTGTAATGTGTTCGGCTACTTATCTGAACAAGTAAAGTGAAATTCTCTAAATTGATTTATGTTTAAGCCCGAGTATAGGTACAATGAATATTTGGTAGAAAAACCATTGGGGTTAGAGATTTATGAGCGAAAGAGCTCCAGACATCATGCAGAGGAAAATTGTTTTGACACCAGCGACCAACACTGATAAACTGAAAGGGTGATTCCATTGTAAAGTAATTAACAAGCGTAGAAATGTAAAGGAATAAACAAAGGGTGATCCCATTGTTAAGTAGTCAACAATTGTGTATAATCATCTAGGCTGAAACGTAGAAACGTACTACGTAAATACTGGAAAATGTTAGTGATATAGATAATAAACATGTTGTGCATATTAAAAACCTAAACACTATATGTTACGCTTGGAAGACTGATTTTTTAATTGCTCGAAACGCACTTTAGTGGAAACATGAGCAACCGATGATGTAGGAGGATTCGAGTTCGAACATGTTGGAGGCGCCTATGATTTCGACGAGGCTCATGGTAGCGTGTGTAAAATAATCTCTCATCGATAGCCAAGTTGATGGTGGGAGTTTTCCAGGTTTTTCTGCCATATCACTTGGCACATTCTGCAAATACCTTCCATCCGTCGGGGGACAGTTCGTAGCATACTTAGTGCACTTATGTACGAAAAAATGTTGAAATGTTATTGAATTTTTCAATTTAGAAACAAATTTTTTACACATGAATTATTATATTTTAATATTACTTCTGTATTCGATTATCCATGGATCTAACTACCCCGACCGTACCTGGATGTGAATATTCAATTTTCCAGAAAAATTCTGCTCGAAATGTGATGATTGAGAGCAGAGATAATGATCGATGGAGAAGAGTGGGCGGACCCGTGTCCCGTCGGATATTGAAGTGAGACTTCAAGTTGAGCGTGAAGTCAGTGCGCCGTTGACGTGAGTCCATCCATTTATCTCCCGAAACTTGCCATTTAGGTAGGATTCTCCCTAGAGAAGAGATTATGATCGGGACATGGGAATCATTAGCTCGCTTGCAGGGAATCAAAACAAAACTGTGCGCTTTGGCCAGTTTCGTTTGAATGCTGAGTGCTTATTCGTCTGGCGCCATCATTTGTAGGTGTCTTCAGAATTATAATTTAAAAATTGTATGTGGTTTTTTTTTTTTTTTTTTTTTTTAAGCAGAAAATCATATAGTGTACGCACTAACTTCGACGCAGTAAACAATCAGTGGAATTTTGAAATAAAATAGTCAGGAAAATTCTTAGAATTTGTAAAAAAAGGTCTTTATTTAATAAAGTGATAATTGTAGAGAAATTATGCAATTTTATATTTATATATAACCAATACAATTTATTAATGCCAATTTAATAATACATTAAAAATATCAGTGCAAAAATAACCAAATGAAAATTTGTGCAATGTACTGAAGTTTTTTTTTTTTCTTGCAATAATTACAATTTGTTTCAGCGGTAAAAACTCTTGTTAACATGCATAGAACGAGGGTTCAACTTACGCTAATGGTGTGATCTAAGGATAATGTTTAAAGGAAATGGTAGATTTAGGTAACAAATGTAACAAAGTGATATTCCTCGATGATATTCCGGTTTTTCCGAATATTAAATACAAAGACAGAACTATTACTCCTGAAAGCTCTCTTGGAAAACTTACCCTGCCCCCTTACCTCTCCCATTATACACACCATAAAAATCACCAATCCATAGACCAATGATGGATGGATTGGCGTTTTTCATTCTAAAGAGGTATACAGGTTTTGAGAAATCCCCCACATTGGCAAAAATAATTTTCTAAACATTGAGTCAGTCTTTTAATAATATGCCTTGCCATCTGTTTTTTACTTTAATGGAGTAATTCTTCCCAATTGTTAAAAACATTTTCAATTGTAATAATCCTTTGTACCACTTCTCTTAAAATGTGTAATCAAGTATAGTTTACAATCAACATTCGAAGACTACCTTCAGTTTAGATATAACATGCCTTACTGTAGGATCGTAAAAAATCAAATTGTTTGGGATTTAATATATCCAATACTAATATGCCAAAATTTAAGAATTATAAATTGTGTGAAATAAATAATATAGTATGAATAATTACAATGAGCAATATGACCAAGATCTGGTACTCAGTGCCACAGGTTTCGGGTTCGAATCACAGTGGTGACGTAAATGTTTGTAGTAGTTCGGAACCGTAAATCCCAGTCTAACCCCTTTAAACCGTAGATCCCAGTCTAACTTGACTGTAGAGCGTTGGGCGCAGTGCTGACCCCGTAAAAAGAAAACATCTCTTGTCTCGAAATCTGCCAGTAGGCAGACGGCCTTGGCCCACCATGAGGCTGTTGCGCCAATGAAGAAGGAGAATGTGACCAAGAATGCTATTACATTAAAAATCACTGATTATATAATCTACAAGTACCGATTTTCAATAATTATTTCATTTAAAAAAATCAGTGTATTAAGAGCTTTTTATTTTTTTCTTAGGACAAAAAAAAAAAAAAATTTGTAATATTCAGCGGGCAAAAAAGCCTTTCTTATTTGAATTACTAAGCCGACACAATTTGAAAAGCATGGTTCTAAAGATTTGTGGCAGGAATGTTATGTCAAATTAATCGCTTGTTAAAAGCTGTACAAGGCGAATATCTTTAGAGAAATTTTCTCGATTAATTTCTTTCTCCTTTTAATCAAGACAAGCAAATTGCTTTCAGTATTATATCAGTACTAGATGAATGGTAATGTCGAGAACCTCAGATCTTTAGGGAAAATTCAAGTAAAATCAGTACTTTTTTATAGACTCTCATCATCTATATGATAGTTACCTTTTCTAAAGAGGGCCATTATATTTATAAATATATATGTTCATAGACATTCATGCATTGCAAAACCCACCTCTACGTCGAATTTTAATGATAATAGAAATAACAATACATTAATTAGTTTATAGGCAGCACTACACAGTTTTTAATTAGAAAATTGAGGATACAATCTAATAGTTAAAATGATGACTCACATTAATAATTTAATTTTTGTCAAGGGCCTTATGTTTAATATGCTCTACAGAGCATATTTAATATGCTCTATAAATTTATTACTGATTATAACAGCGAACAGCGCAAAATTGAATCTTGGCCATATAAAGGGGGGTTCTCAGTGGATAATAAAATCTCACACCGTAGAACATCAGCCAATTGGAAACCTGAGTGGACGGAAGAGCCTATGCTATAACTAAAGCGGTTCGAGATGAAATTTAGAAGAATTGCCAAGCCTAAACAAACTCTGCGTCTGAGTAGTAAAAGAGATGAAAAATCAATAAATATTTATTATACTCTCCTGCACTGATTTTCGCAACAATTAATAAGATGGCTTTTAGTGTCAATTTATAAATGAAAATTTATTTAAAAATTTTGGATGACAATTTTTAGGTTTTTTTTCCCCTTTTATTAATATTATTGCAATTTTAATGTATTTAATAATTTATTTTTTTTTTTGTATTCGACAAAATCTAAAAAACTAATCCAAATTATCTTTAATAATTTCATTTTTAATTTGATTTCAATCACATTTTAAAATATTGGTGTTTATGTGCATAGCAATTAATGGAATCTTTTCAAGCAACGATCTTGAACATTACACTTTTTGCAATAAATTCTCAACAATAAATGCCGTTCAAATCTTCAAGATTTACTGCGAATCAAAGCAAAAATCAGTAAATATCAATAAAAGGAAAAAAAGCATAAATAAATTGAAGAGGAAAAAGTATAAATAAATAAAGGATAAAAAGTGATAAAATATCAAAGAACAGTTTTAAAAATCAATTTATTCCATTTACTGATATTAAGTTTCTTCCCTTAACATTATCAACAAAAATTATTCAAATATACTTTTCCCTATTGAATAAAAGATTACTGTAGGTTAGTGCCCCGTTATTAAATAGCAATAAGTTAAAGTAACAATGTAACAAGTTTTTGTATCGGTAAAAATAATCCATACACAAGTAATATATATAAAAAAAAAATTTTAAATCATTTCTTACTTTTTTTCACTCTATTGCAGAAAGTCCTTTATAAATAAATTTCATTCATTTTTTTAAGTTTATCTGGCGTCATCTATTGGTAGATATATGCAACTTAAATCTAAAAAAAAACTAAAATTAATTAATTAAATTTAATTAATGAATTAATATTTGAAAAAACTGTATTAACATCCAGTGTCATCCACTACAAGTTCAAAAAAATGTATTTGAACTTGAGTGGATGAATAAAAAGTATTTTTTGAACGATTGAAAATTTGAACAAGATGTATTTATAGGATGAGTGTGAGCTAATAGAAGGAATTGAATAAAAAATAAAAAAATGGTGGAGAAGAAATTATGTGTTGTAATTTCGTTTTTAAGACTCAATTTTTCTTTTTTCACATGAGTTTAATGTATAAATGATTTTTTTTCCCAAATAAATCTTTTAATTATCTTTGTTTCGAGAAAATGATTTAATTCTATTTTTAAAATTACATAGTGTTGTATTCAGTGTCAGCTAATAGAAGGAATTGAAAAAAAGGGTCTAAAAATTCTTATGTTATTCATTATTTCTGGGTTCTTTAAGGATTAATAACAGAGGATTGGATCTGAAAAAATTCATAAAATTTTGACTAATTGTTTTTCAAAAGTAGAATCAATTCATTCCACTAATCAATACCAATTTTCTGCTACTAATGCTATCAACAAAGAGTCTTTTCGAAACGGTGGAGAAGCCATTTCAGATGTGACTAGTCACCCGAAACTCAAAAACACGACTTCCACTTTGAGAAAGGCAAACACATTTCGGAGTGCGGCAACACAGCACACGCGACCACTGATGCCACCGCACGTGCCGAAACTCTCTTCTCGACATTTGTTAGGTCGAGACCTTTCATCCTTCGCTGTCTGTTGTCCAGGTGAGCGGTCACGCGCCGGGGTTAATGCGGGAGGTCGCGGTTTGTGGGAAAGATGGGCGACGCCCTCTTCGAAAAGCACTAACCTCGTGTGACGCACACGTTACGCTCGTTTTGACAGCTCGCGCGCAGGTGAATTTGCTGGCCCCCGCGCAGTCAGTTACGTTGGTAGTGGTTGTCGGAAGTTGCTTCTAATCCTTGTGAAGCAAGAGAGAGAGAAAAAAAATCCACCCCTAATTGGCAGATATGTCAGAC
>BPLQ01005929.1:819345-877429 GCA_021605075.1 Caerostris darwini | reverse complement strand
CACACCTACTGCACCCGTATTTTAAGTGAACTTCCCCAAGAGTGGTATATGAACATTTGCCCCCTCTTCAAACACAGCATAGGGACATTTAGGCCTATTGTGCCCTCTCCACATCTCAATTTGATTTCAAGTGTCGAGTTTTGAAATCGGTTCTCCTTGTTCGGAAACACGACACGTTATCCATCAATTCATTCTGCCGTTTAGTGAAAGTTTGAAGAAGTGCATTTCATTTGTAGAATTGCGGATTGGAATCATTTAGATGCATCGAAGAAACTGAAAAGCAATTATTTATGATAGCAATCGTAATATTTTCTTTAAACTTGACAAGCATTAACATAAATCTGAAATCTAGTCTAAACTATTATGCTAAATCGAGGAAGACCATTCCAAGCTTTGCGTAGTAGCGATCTAAAAAAAATTACAAATAATCTTGTCTTACAATTTATTTTAAGCTAAATTACACGTAAGATGAATAAAAAAAAAGATGAACAATCCAATTGATAGTTTCAATAAATACTTTAGTTGGGAGTCTTTATTTCACTAAAGATTTGATTTAAAGACCCTTTCTCTAAAAAGGTTATTTTATTTATTAAACCTTTAACAATAGACGATGTCTAATAGAACGAAGAAATCTGTTGCTAAATAAAATTTCAAAATTTTGCAACAAATACTCTTATGAATTTTTTGTTTTATTTCTATTTAAAATAAATGCTTAAGGCCCTTAATAGAATTTTAGGAAAATTATGAAAAGGCTGTACAAAATTTAAAAATAAAAGCTCAAAAGTTTAAAGGAAATGCACCCCAATAGACTACATACATAAATGCATGCATGAATTAGTAAATTATTCAATTATGTCTATAAAAAACTGAAGACGAATTAGAAGCATGCATTCTTTGCCAATTCTAATTTTATGTCTAAAGTTTTTCAGTAGGCAATTTAAAAAATGATTTTTTGGTAAACAATTCAAATGATATTACTGGGGGAAAATAAAGAAGGAAGGAAAGAGAGAGAAAAGTTTCTAATCTATTCTGCATACGCAAAAGAGAAAATCATGTCCTTGTTGCTGCTGCGGAAGAGGGAAGCAGTGGAATTTTCTGCCACTGGAAGAGTTATGGACCCTTTTGGTACCATCCTTTCCCGGGATTTTCATGAATATCATTAGACCGGAGCCCTGCTATTGACCATCAGTCATGGTCCCAGATGCTCCCGCAGTCATGAAACCGAATGAAAAGCAATTGACCCACCAGATCCATCCGTGGTTGCTTTTCATCAAGGTGAGCTCGTCTACTTGCCCAAATTTTATTATTCTCTTTCCGAATCCAATCATGGGCGGCTGCTGCCTTATGGCTTTAAAACCTGCTGATAAATAGTTCTGGTATTCATGAGAGACTCGGCGAGCCCGGAGCAAATATATAACTTTGCAAAGTGACCAATTACGGAACTTGGTCAATTACTCAAAGGAAAGGATTTGAATTATCGATGGGGAAGTGCCTTCCGCATCGTTCAGGTGCCTTTTGGAGATATGGACTGTGATGAATGATGGAGAGCTCTGGTAACGTTTCTCTGCACTTTCTCCCGACTAATTTGCAACCACATTGCTCAACGTCATTTAAAATAGTCTATGAATTTAATCTCAAAATTTAAAGTTTACAAATTTAACTTAATAATGATAGTAATAAACTGAATTATTTGTCCATATTTACCTGTGATATTTATTTTTAAAAAATGTAAAATAAATTATATATCTATTTAGAAAGCTATGTTGTTAGCTGGAGATTATAAATTCATAACAAATTTAATAGGTTGGATAGGTTTCGTGGGCTTCGTGGTTTCTGCATTACTATATGGAGACTTTCATTAAATATAAATTATGGCAAGTTTAAAATTAGTTTATTTATCTGATAGCTAATTACAAAACTCGGCGTCTTTTTATTTGCTGTACATTTAATAGTTTCAATGGTATTACTATATTGTTAATTTCCTCCATTAAATAAAAATTATGGCAAACAGTCTTTATTTATTTGTTAGCTAATTAGAAAACTTGGTGTATTTTATATACACCGTACATTTAGTAGTTTTTATTGTTCATGATTGAATTGAAATAGGTTGAAATATCTTTGAGATATAGTAATTATAAATTTCAATTGACTGAATCGCTGCTAAAGAATATAAAAAAAATATTTAAAAATTTGTACTGTATATTTTAAGTGCTTAAATATTTAATAATATTCTAATGTATATTATTTTGTAATCGAAGAAAACAAGATTTATATCATAAAATACATTTCCCTTAACTATAACCATATTAACAAAACATTTATCGCTGGAAAAATTACAAATTTTATTTTGGGAAATGTAAATTTTCTTTATGGATTAACATAAAATTAATTGAAAAATTTGGCAATTAATTTCCATTTAATTTCTCCAAATTTTCTAGAAAATTGATATCAAATATCTAAAATTGTCTAATGTGCTTAAAAAAATCACCAATATGTTCTAATTATGAAACTTTCTTATATTGTTATTATTTTTGGGGGGTAATAATGTTTTTTGGTGGTAATAATATCTATAGTTATTATTTTTAGTGGTAATATATCCATTCGTTATTCAATTAAATTTGCTTATACATTTCTTTAATAATTAAAAAAAAATTCTACCAAGTTCATTTCTTACAATGTAAATCTATTATGCAAAATTGAATCTTTGTAAAAAAATCTACAAAAAATAGTTATGCACGAGTGAATGTTATTTCTTCTAATTTTAATATCACTGAAAAATCTTTTTTTCCTCTAAAATTATTATATTTGCATCTTGTAGATAAACAAAATCCTAAAACAAATTTTAGTTAATTGAAAGCTATAACTTTATTTCCCATTAATTTCAATATTTTATAAACATATCAATTGTGACTACTTAGGAAGGAAACTGAGAATGAACTAAGCATATTTTCCTTGAAATCATTTTCTGATTTTCCTGATTCCAGTTCTAATTTATCGATCTTTATTGTTATTTTTTCTTCCTTCTAAGTTTATCAAAGTAAAATAAAAGAAACTAAAATTGGGAAATGTCGCATCTTATCTTCTACTTCATTGACGCAACAGCCCCATGGTGGGCCAAGGCCATCTGCTTACTTTCAGATATCGAGACAGGACATGTTTCATTTTACGGGATAGGGTTGTCAGCCTTACTCCAACGTTCTACAATGATATTAGACCGGGACCTATGGTTTAACGGGAATTGCAAACCACTACAAACAACCATGGTACGCCGGGACTCGAACCCGAAATCTGCCGCACCGAGCGCCAGAGTAGCCATCAGGACCCCGCATCATGTATGCTAGTTTTAAATAAAATACTTGAACACGTCTTTTTTTACAATTAGTTTTAGAAAATGAATGAAGCATAGTTTATTTTTATACTTAAGTTATTAAAAAAAAAAAAAAAAAAAAAAAAAGAAAGATTATGTCACTTTTATTTTTAGTATTTACATAAAGCATTAGTATTTCTATATACCGTTATACTTAACAATGATATTTTCTATAAATGCATATTTAAATTCCTAACAGAAAATTTAGTAATTAGTCGATTTATGCCAGATATGCAAATTTTCGTAATACAAGGGAATTTTGCTTGTTACAATATAGTTACTATTTTGTAAACCATCTTCCTGACTTCTTAATTCAAATATTAATAATATTTCTAGACAGACATATGAAACAAGATCTATTCACCTAGTCTAATCTGAGCAACCACTTCCACTGCACGATTACCGAAGCTATTATTTTTAGCATCCCGTATCCCGACAGGTTTGCGACTGTTTGAGCAAAATGAGTCACGGTCATCTAGACGTGAGTGAATGGAGGGCTATCACTCAGCAAAGGACATGAATGGCCATCACCTTCACTATTTGCGGTCTGCGTCGGTGAGACAGACGTATCATCACGTTCGCTATTTGCTCGGTAACCCCCTCATCCAACGTCGCGCATCTGTCGCCTTTTTTTATACGCGGGCAGCATATGGGAGGTTGCTCTTTTGGAAAACTCGAATTAAAAGCTCATTTCGATTTTCGGACCCCTTTTTCAGTCGCGGTGATTAATCTCGTCTCCTACATTTGATGATACATTCATACAGAATGAAAAAAATTAGAAATATTTTAATGATAAATTTTTGAATTTTTTGCTTAAAACACAACGTAACAGCATAATTGAAGCTTGGACTTGATTTTACTGTAGATTATTATTATTTTTTTTTTTTACTTAAATATACTTTTTTCAATATGAAATACAAAGTAATGGCTTTATGCCATTCAGAAAAATGGCACAATTGAGTCAACCTCGTGATCTGAAATTTTTTTTTTTTTAAATCTGTTGACGTTATGTCACGATTTCACTATATTGCAGAAAGTCCTTTATAAATGATTTTAATTCATTTTTTTAAGTTTATCTGGCGCCATCTATTGGTAAATATATGCAACTTATTTATGCAATAACTTTTTTATCTAAAAAAAACTAAAACTAATTAATTAAATTTAATTACTGAATTAATATTTGAAAAACTGTATTAACATCAAGTGCCATCCCTTACAAGTTCAAAAAAATGTATTTGAACTTGCGTGGATGAATAAAAAGTATTTTATGAACGACTGAAAATTTGAACAGGATATATATAGAGAGAGTGTGAGCTAATAGAAGGAATTGAAAAAGAGATAATTAAATGCCTTTTTTAAAAAGATTTAATTATTTAATAAAATTATAAAATTAATAATAATAAAAATGTCACGAAAAGAAGTGTAGATGTTGATGAAACCAGTTGCATGTAATCAAAAAATAAAACAGAATGAGCAAAGGGTTGAAAGGAGAAGGATTAGAGTCAGGAGTCAGGAGAGTCAGGATTAGAAATTAATTAAAAATATTTAGAACAGTGCGAGTTCTTCTGCTATCTTTGCGGGAAGAAATTTCATAATCGTAATTTTGTAGGATATTTAAAACAGGGTTATTGATGTTTTGCATGTCATTATAGAATTTTGTAGAAATTTTGTGGACAAATTGTCTTAAACTTAGAATCGAGAGAGCGCGTCTAATATCAAGGGAAAAGAACTGCTTCAGTCTTGCTACATTTAATTTTATCTTCCACTTAAAGAGCCATTTTTCTAAATTAATGATGTAATTTTACAAATTTTCCTGGATAGTACAAGTTTTTCGGCTTAGTTTTAGTTGCGTTAAGACTGCAGTGTCGTCAGTATACAGACTAATTTTGATATTGTTCTTTTCCGGAATATCGTTGATAAAGATAGTATAGAGGAAATGTCCTAGAATGGAGCCCTGGCGCACACCAGCAGGAATATCACGAATTGAGGAATCAGTATTCCCTACTGCGACGAATTACTTGAAACAAATAAGGCGAGAAATTGTAAGAAATGAGTTTGTAAATCAATCCATTACCCCAGATTCTATCAAAAGCCTTGGCCACATCAAGAAAAATTGCAGCAGTTTCATATTTCCAAGAAATTCCTTCAGCAGTAGTTTCTGTGAGATTGTAGAGCTGGTGAGTTGTAGAAAGTTTTTGGGGTAAATCCAAATTGCTGTGGGTGAGTATGTCTTTAAACTCAAATATAAAATAATTCTTCAGTATTTTTCAGAAACATCATTAATTCATTAATGTAGAACACGTGTCAAAAAATTCATTGTCAAGCTCTTACTAACTACAAATTAGGTTGGGATGCGTTATTAGACATTTTTTTCTGTCTAATATTTAGGAATCGAAGAGCACTATTAAAAAAATTATTCTATGTATAATATGCAACATAATGTTCAGAATAACTAATTTTATTAAATACTAAATGTGTAAGGCTAGTTTTGTCGATAATCAGTTAATTTTTTCTTGTTTTAAACATAAAATCAAAATTTTTTTTGCATAATAACTTTGTAAGTGAAGGTTTAAGAAGTGTCTGCATATTTAAGTATTTTTCGTTTTCTGGAAATAAATTCTAGGATGTCTTAATTAATATATCATTGGTTTATTCTAATTCATAGCTACTATTTCAT
The DNA here is from genome assembly GCA_021605075.1 of Caerostris darwini. NCBI lineage: Eukaryota > Metazoa > Arthropoda > Arachnida > Araneae > Araneidae > Caerostris > Caerostris darwini. The sequence continues at coordinate 871,385 of BPLQ01005929.1, read as the reverse complement.
GAAAAAGTTTGATTAGATCATTTTAAGACTAACAATAGGATTTTATATGAATAATCAAACAAAATAACACTGGATTTAATTCAATATTAAAATACTAAAAATCTTATTATTGCAACTAACTTAATTTAAATTTTTAATAAAGCAGACATTATGAAAACTTGCAGTTGATTAAAAACTTGAATACAAATAGAAAGCCGAAATAGCTATTTCTTTTTTTTTTTTTTTAATCTCTAAATAGTTCAATATATTAAATGTAAAATTTTTACTTTTAAATTAAACATTAAATTTAAAATTTCTTTTTTATTTCGCTTGAAAGAATCCATAAAGACTATAAGCTTTTACAAAATAAATAGAGAAGTAATTCTTTTTCCCCTTTTACAATTTACCTAAATATTGCTCCATCTGCTATTCGAAAAGAGAGATACTAAGCGGAACAAAAAAGAGCGAACGAACGAACGAAAAAGATAAAGTAGCAATTAAAACATTCCGATAGGAGGCGTGGTGGAAGTTGGTAATGAAGCGTTCCGTTCATGTAGAAACTCTGTTAAGGAGGAGCTGAAAAGAGGAAAGAACAGCAATTAAATCCCTGGCGTTGCAATAAAAGACGCCATTAACATATTCATGATCGAAAACAAAAGCTAAGATGGCGTTCGCTATCTTCAAGCCAAAAGAGAAAAAAAAAAAAAAAGAAATCGTTTGGGATTTCAGCAGATAAAAGTAAAAAGATGGCTTTTTCTATTTTGAATGTTTTAACTGCTTCGTTGATGCATAAAAAATGTAAATTAATTTTTTTCTTGTGTTTTTTTTTATTATTATTATTATTATACCTAAGTTTTTTGGTGCAATGTTAAAATAAAAAAAAGAGTAACATAAAGATTTGAGAGAAAAATGTTTTATCTTGATTTGCATTTCTAATAGGTATACTATTTTATTTGTTTTTGTGTTTCATTTGAAAGATGTTCCTTTTTAACTAAAGCGCAAAATAATTTGACGTTGACAACAAGCATGCATGTTATACTTGTTTAATTTAAGAAATTGTTCTTAAAAGTGATTCGTACTTTGATTAAAACACAAGAGAAAGCATTTTATTAATGGACATAAAAGTACTCTTGGTTAAGACTTTAATCAAGGATTGGATGAGAAAAAAAAAAAAACTTTTTATCCTACAGTTGGCTCATAACAATTTAAGAAATAAACATGTGTGGCTAACAATAAATCTTAAAGTTTATAAAATAATCGGGATTTACTAATGATGTGAGATTTCTAATTGTGCAAGAAATATACGAAACTTTAATGCAATCTCCAAATCAAAATCTATCAAAAAATAAATAAATAGTTAAATATTAATATAAAAAAGTTAATATTACCTACAAAAATTTTTATTTGTATTTATTATAATATTTTTCAATACTTCTTTCTCTTAATGTCCTTAAAGTGTGCACAAGATGACCGTAGAGCGACAAACCAAACCAAACCAATCTTAATGTCCTACTTTTGGTACCATAGACTTCAGGTTCGAATCCTGGCGGTGGCATGGATGTTTTTGAGTGGTTCGAAATTCACGTTGAACTGTAAGTCCCGGTCTAATGACCCAAAAGTGTGCACGAAATGACCGTAGAGCGACAAACCAAACCAAACTTAATGTTCTGATTTAAAATTTACAATTACAGGAATAATTCGAAAAATGGAAACAAAAAAGTTTCTATGTTCTACATAATTTGTGTCATTACCAATGAGTAAATTATTTCACAATTTAAAAATAAAACATTATAATTAAATATATAATCCAGCTTTTGTAAGCGAACATCTAGATGAATTGTGGTATTTTTAAGCGCTATATGAAAAACATTTTTAAAACATTTTCTTATTAATAGGGTAAAAAATGTATCTATTTTGATACTAGTATCTGGGGAATTAAAATTCTGTTGATTTTCCTTCTTGATTGCTAATGTTTTATATACTAGTACCAATAGAGTTGTTTAATAATTTTTATCTTCTGGGAAAACTATTACAGGAAATCGTCCAGAATGTGCTCTTTATTGGTCGTTCTCTTCTGAACAATCCTGGAAAACAATAGGAAGTAGTCCGTATTGATGCGAGGCATTTGTCACTCTTCACCAAATCTACTCATTATTGATGCTTCTTCTCTTGACATGAATCAAATAATGTACAGGAATTCATGGTTTACAGAAATAGATCGGCTTTTGATGGTACCAGTAATTGCGTAACAGATTGCTTCGAGTCCTGGTGATTGAAAGAAATTGCAGCTTTTCGGAAAGCTTTCAGGGCATAGATCTCAATATTTTAATAACATCATATAGATTGGTTCGGTCTTCACTTCGGGCTAATTAGACCGGGACCTACAGTTTAATGTGGATTCCGAATCACTAACAAACATCCATGCCACCTCCAGGATTCGAACCTGAAGCACCAATGGCCAGAGCGCTAGCCTATTGGCTATCAGGCCGCCATCATATAGAAGAAAATCTGTACAGCTTTTGTAGAGAGGACTTTAGACACTCTGTCACAATCTCTATGAAGCCTATTCTCAAAATTGTGATTGTAATGCCCGCCAAAAATGGAAATCAACCCCTAGCCGATTTATAAGCTAATTAAAAGGCCGAACTAAATGAACTCAGTTTTTTAGTTTTTATCATTCTTATACCAAGTTGCCCAATTCTGGACTATCTAAAAAATTAAATGTATAACACAAAATAATACGATATATTTTGTGCATTTTTTGTGATTTATTTCATACATCCTATTAATATTTCAAAAAGAAAGCCTCCAACAAAATTTTAAAATTTGAAATATTTTTTTTTAATCTTAGCAAACTTCAAAATTTCTTTAGAAAAAAAAATATCAACCATTTTTATTTCGTTATAATATAATTATGATACATAATACAATATCAATTTGTGTATCTGAAACATATTAAAACTGGTGCATAAGAAAAATTTGCTTTTAATAATTCTAATAGAAGTAATTCTAACCACCCCTCCTTCTAAAATGTTGTCCTGTCCTGTTTTAATATTGAATATAAATATAAATTATCTGAATCCATTTTTTTTTTAAAGCATTAAACTTTTGAACCAAACTCTTTTTGTAACTGCAGTTTTTACAACTTATTGGTAAATAATAAAATACACATCTTACAATAATTACGATGGTAAGCCATTGAGATAATAAAAGCGGGCCAGAATCAGTCCTATGTAGCAAGATGGTTGAAGGTGGACCCCTCTGTAATTCATAAACTGCGGGACTGTATTCACAAAAATTGAAAAGAGCTTCTAGACAGTATAGCCTTGAAAAATCTAAAGCTGGAAGTACTACATACTCGTTATTTGCAGCAAAGAAGGCACACAGCTGCTACACCAAACCCAATCTAAGATCTTCTATTGTTATAAGACTGATATTCAGATGAACTGCTTGCAGAAGATTTCACGAAGGACAATTGTAAACAAGACGCTTAACATTGGATGTACTCCTCGCACCACGGTAGCGAAATAAAAGGTTTAATTGGGCATGTACTCATGACTATTGGAGTTCAATAGAGGTCTGCAGTCTTTAGGGATGAATACAGATTTTGTTTGCAAAATGGCACAAGAAGTTTGTTAGTCTTTGAGTCTGCTAACTGGACTTTAAATATGCCATAAAAGTTGAGTAATGACGTCACTTTGATCATCCTGCCGGAAATCACTCGACAAGAACTTTCTCTTGGCTGCTGGACATTGTTAATAGAGTTTTTGTGTGTTTGCGATCGTGTATTAAGTAGCATTATTTAGATGTTTTTCGAAATATTTTATTGCTGTTTTGTTCCTTAAGTTTCCAATTAATATTGCTTTATTATTATTTTAATATTTGAGTTTAGTATTAAGTAGTATTAAGGGCTTATGACCGAATAATTAACGCTCTGGCGTTCCTCACCACAGATATCGGGTTCGAATCCTGGCGATATCATGGATGTTTTTAGTGGTTCGAAATCCCCTTTAAACCTTATATCCCAGTCTAAAGGCTCGTGCTCACCAAGGCGACAAGATGCAAGCGACCAAAATTTGACCTCACCGCGGTCGCCTGAAACCGGTTTGCAGTCCGCCGTTTGGAGTTGGCCAACTTTCAACTTGAAGCGGTTTTTCACTAGGCGTAATGCTATTTCTGACGTTTCGCTGTGAAGGGGTCGAAAAAATTTAGTCGCTTGCCTCTTGCATCTTCACGTCTCTCGCCTCGGTGGGAACGAGCCTTAATATGACTATAGAGTGTTAATGTAGGGCTGACAACCCTACCCTGCAAAAGGAAAAAATCATCTTATGTTTCGGAATCTGCCAATAGGCAGAAGACCTTGGCCTACCATAGGGCTGCTGCGCCATTGAAGAAGAATAGTAGTGTTATTAAATAATTTCTTAGTGAAAAAGATAACGCTTAAAAAGCAGATCGCATTGCTTATGCATTTTTTATAACTGAAATTAAAAAAAAAAAAAAAAAAACGAAGAAAACTTTACAAACTGGTGTTTTAAGAACTTCATTACAGATTGGAAAAGAAGTTGCTTTGGATTTTCAAGTTTCAAGTTTTTCTATGTCTCTTTACAAAATAAGAATATTCTGTTTTCATTTACAAGGTAACTGGGCTGCAATTTGACTGTGACTACTTGGCAAGGAGAACAACATTGTTTAATAAATATACAGCACTACAAAACTACTTTAGGATCTTAGAAAAAAAATAAAGGTGAGAAATTTTATTATTTATGTTATATTTGAACATATAACTCATTTGATTTCAACTAAGATTTTGAATTTTATGAGTTTCCTTCTGTTTGATAGTAAATTTTTTAGTTATCTTTCAGCCTATGATTTTATCCGTAATTCAAAAATTTTAATTCTCATCTTTTTCGTGAAAAAAATGTCTAATTCTTTTAATAATAACGATAATAATAGCCCAAAAATAATAGTAATAATAGTCCCAGTAAGTAATAATAGCCGATAATAAAAGCCCCAGGACAAGGTTAAAGCCTAATTTAAAGGACCAGATTGAATTGCTTACAGAAAATGAAAAAATTTATCTGCCTTTTACTTGATGAAATATTCATAAATATAGTGTTTCATATAAATCGGATCAGACTATTGGTATGGCTCATAGTTCTGCTTGAGAAGCTACCACTATTCAAATTTTTAGGTTAGCAATATTTTCTATATAATAGTAATCATGCTAGAAAAATCAAAACTGCTGATGCATTCAAATACTCTTAGAGTTTGAAATGTTTTAATTTAACTCAGTTATCCTTTCTTGTGTTTAAATTTAAATAACAATAGAATTAATAGAAATTTGATTATTAACACGTGCAATGGTATCTTAAAATATTGTGTCCAAAATCCATTTTAGCTAGATAAAAAATATTCTTTTATTTTATACTGTATTCTATTAGAAATAATTGGATGAAACAAAAGAGAAATCTAAACTCTTTATTTACCCAATCCAAATGATTTTTCAAAAGTTTATTTGAAAAGTATTCAATCTTTAAAAAATATTGATGATACTAAGAAATTGTCAGATGCAAAAATAAAGCTCATATTATAACAGAAATATTTTTATCCATTTTCATTTGAGAAACAAAATGTTTTGTTTGCTTTAAATCTATTCCATGAAACAAATATAATTGCTTTAAAGAGTAAAAAAATTAAAAAAATGTTTTATTACAGCATTATTTATTGATTGTATACTATAATATATCAACAATTTAGTTTAATGAATGACTAGAAATTTTCTGGTGTTCGTTAAGTTACATTTTATTGGATATCCCAATTTTTTTTTATCAAGACTAACTTTTCATACCAAATTTAATAAAAAAGGTTTTTTTTTTTTTTGACTGTGGGGCCTGATGGCCGAGTGATTAGAGCTCTGGCTCTCGGTGCCCCACGTTTCGAGCTCGAGCCCTGGCACTGCCATGGATGCCTGCAGTGGCTCGAAATCCCCCCTAAACTATAGGTCAACTAACTATAAAACTTGATACTATATATATATATATCTTGTATATTGTTATCCCAATAAAAGTAGAAAGGTAAACAGACTTTCTTGGGAGTTCTTCCAGGGCAGAATCACTCACTTTTTGGTTACATGCAAGGAATAGATTCTCATAACCACCCTGTGAACTATACCTGTCTATTCTATTACAATCATGTCTGTATATCGTTTTAAATGGCTCTAATTAGCTTACAGAAATCAAATTTGTAATTTCCTTCTCTGAAACAGGGTCCAACAATTCTTTTTGAATACAAATAACTTACATCATTTTTCTTTCTCGTGATCTCCTCAGTTAATTCTGTGTGTAATGACATAACATTAAATCTTCAAAGAGTAAATAAGAGAACGTACTCTGTTTACCAAGTAATCTTGTTTCATGAATTTATTTTTTCTTAAGAAAAACGAATTTATTTTATCTTATTCAATAGTTATTTTATAATTTTCATAAATTTAGGCTCTGAAATATTTGCTGAAATATGAATACCCAATAGTTATGAAAAATATTTTTAATTTACTTTTTTATAATAAAGCCAATTATTTAATTTAATTAATCTCAGAAAAATGGAACCAAGATCTTTTTTTCATAAGACGAAGAATTTTTTTAACTGCATTCTCAAATTTGCACAAACATTCTCCGCTTATTTTTTCCACATTTCCTCCCTGTCTTCCATTTCTTTTCTTCTTTTTTTCAATTTAATTTCATTTATTTATGGAATGTAAAAAAAGAGAAATGATTATGAGAAATAATAATACACCACATCTAATTGACTTACCCATTAAGATAGTAACGAAAGATTGAAAGTATTAAGAACAAATTTAAGACCAATACTTTTTACGATGATTTATTACATGATGGAATCCCATTGATAATGTAAATGTTTATTTTAACAAATACCAATAAACATAAGGTAAGGTGAAACGTAAAAAAATTCGTACAAAAAACTTAAATTGTTTAGTGCTGAACAAAAGATTTATTCAAAATAAGAAACAAAAGATTTATTTTGATCTGACTGTTTTTCAGTATTTTGATGAGTAAAAAAGGTTTTGAAAATACCACCCTGAGGATTTTCTACGTGTGATTTTCTTTCCATCAATAACTTAAAGTAGATTTTTAAAACTGTTTTCTCTAAAAATCAATCTTAAATACATATTAGAAGATAAAAAGGAGATAGAAAGAGAGAAAAAACAGAAAGAAATGTAAGATTGTCGAAAGCTAATTTTGAAAGCCAAAGAAACAGAGAAAGAAATAAAAGCCCTAACCAACGCTTTTAAATCTTTTATTGCTCCAAAACACTCATCAAAAAGTGCTTCGAAATTCCAAACCCTGATCAAAAATCCACCAAGAATTTTTTTTCTTCACCTCTTCTCTGTTTATAGCATGAAAATAGATACACGGAAAAAAAATATATACTCCAGCGCACAAAAAATAAGCCAGAAAAGAATCCAGAAATAATAATAGTGCTGAGGAAAAAAAATCCGCAACAAAACGAAGCATTCCCTCTCGAGTTCACAGTTAATGCTATTCGTACGTTTAAGAGCATTTGAATAATGCGCCTGCATGTCCGAATTCAAGATGAGCTTCTCATTTGCATTCTCGAATCGATGCTCTAAATTGGGATTTGGTCTTGAGGGAGGCTAACGCGCCACTCATTGGCTCTCTCTCCCGAATCTCTACTGTTTTCCCGGAGATCCTCTTCCTGACAAACGATCCGGGAGAGACATTCTAAATCCGTTTCCTAAAACTTTTCTCTCCCCATAAATTTGAGTTCTCGCCTTCTTTACAGTTTTTTTTTCTCTCTCTCTCTCTCCCTCCTTCATCCCAAGACCTTTTGTTCCCGTTTTCCCACTTTTTTATTTCCGGTTTTCCTTCCCGAAGCAGCACCTTGCTTATGTAAATCTCCCGGTAGCTGCCTTTTCGCCCGGAAACGGGATCCAGTCTTCGCCAGCCTGGGGGCATGAATAAGGATTGCGTTATGCGATGGAGGGAAATAAAAAAAATAAAAAAATTCCGATTTCTATTTCGTCTTCGAGAAGAATCGGTGAATTTTAAAAATGGGGTGGTGCAACTTTAGATTTGGAATTTTCATGATGAATGATAGAGGGTGTGATGAAAGAACATTTATAAGTGGATCAAATTAAGTAACACGGCATGTAGTGACATGTTTACATTTTACTACTGATGTCAACTGCATATCATAAGGGTATGACAAATTTGTATTATAAAATTATTTTTTGTTTTACTTTTTTTTTTTTTTTTTTCAATACAGGTGAATAGTAGGATTTAGGATTAATTAAAAAATTGCAAAATTATGTTGTTTCTTATCCCACTTGGTAAACAGCAACATCTAGACCAAGTCCAAGAACCTATGTGTTCTCATGGTAGGAGGGGAATTGGGAGCAGCTTCTGTTGTGATGGAGCACCCGTAGGTAGAAGTCTGACTTGGTTCCGTGAAGTTCACTGTTCGCTGTTTACGGGGTAGGGTTGTCATCCCCAAGCCCAATAGTCATATTAGACGGAAACTTACGCTTAAAGTGAATTCCAAACCACTACAAACATTCATGGACCCCGCCGGGAATCGAACTCGAAACCTGTGGCACGGAGCTTTAGAGTGCTAGTCACTCGGCCATCAGGCCCTAACTCTTTCATTTTCTATAAAACTTTTATTTTTAACGTAAAATATCCCTTTCTGTATGCTCTAACCAATTTCCAAATTGAGTGAATTTCCAATGCAGAAAAATGCAACCCACAATGTGACTTTTCAACTTCTCAGACTTGTCAAAACTATCTGGAGAATGTTTTGAGTGCCCCTAATCAAACCAGTTTATTGTAATTTGGTATGAAAATAAAAACGCGTGTGGTTTGGTTTGACAGCTTTCGGAACGAGAATTTACACTCGGTTTTTGGTTATGTAGCAAAGGATTTACTACCTTTCGAGAAAAAAAAAAAAAAAAAAAATAAATAAAGTAATTAAAATATATAAAAAATATTTTTTTTTTAAAAAAAAAAAAAAAAAAAAAAACTGAAGCTAGCTAATTAGAGGAGATAAAGAGGATTTGTGTTTCGAATTCAAACTACAACATCCAACTTTCCGATTGTTTATGTGTTTTTGTATGTTTCAAATTTTAAACTACTTGAAAAGTAATAAAATACATAGAAAAAAGATAAATTGGTAAATGAATTTAATTTTGACAGTTAAAGAAAAACATAAATACAAATATATACACATTGACGAATATTTATATATCTTATTTACTTCTTTTTCATATAAAAATTGAATGTTGTATATCATATTATTTTAAATAGTTTTTGAAATTAAACTAAGGTGATTTGAGATGAATTTCCATGTTGCAAATCATTTGTTTCTCCTTATTACATGGCCCTCTGTTGGCGCATGAATATAAATGGTTGATTTACAAAAAAAATTGAAAATGTAACTGGCGCCAAAGAAATTATGACTTTCTCGTGTGCGTGAACTTGTTTTAATAAGCAAGAAATGTAAAAGAGAAATGAGTGCGTTTTTAGTTTTCGAATAAAACAATTGTGTTTTTTACAGTCCACTGAGATTGTTTGTGAGTTTTTGTATTTGGAGACCACAATATTTTATATTGTGGAGTTATCCCATGGAGGACAGAGAAATCAGTTGATTTTGTGACTAATTATTTCTCGGTGTTTGAACAAGAGTGGTTTTGTGACTTTTTATTTCTTCGGGTGTAAACAAGAGTGATGATTTCAACTTCATTTTGGCGAGATGTTTTCCGTGGGTAATTAGGAGTTCAGAGTTGCTGTACTGTGGAGTACTGTGTTGGAATTGTGAGTCCAGTGATTGAGGTAAGAGCAATTTTCTTGGATACATTCATTCTAGTTTTCATTTTGAATATGACAGCTATTGCTTAGCTAAAAAAAGGACGAGTTGAAACTCGTGGCTGAAGAATTAGATTTAACTGTTCTAGATTATGCTAAAATTGTTCATTTAAGAAATGTGATTGTGAAAAATGATTATTTTCAAAATGATATTGAATTGGTGAAAAATATAGTTAATATAGTAATTGGGGAAAAGCAATCAAAAATAGAAAAAGAAATGGATGCAAAGCGAGAGTTAAAGAAATGTAAACTTCCTCAATTAGAAAAATAGTTAGTTAGCTAATATTCGAAAAAAGCCATTTCGTGATATTAATTGTATATTTAATCTAGAATCCCTTATTGAAAGTATTAAAACGTTATTTACCGTCAAGAGCTAAATCATTCAGCCTTTTTTTTTTCAATCTTTAGGAAAAGAGTTCAGGACAAAAAAACGTTCCTTATAATTTAAAAGCGGAAATCCTCTTAAACATCTTACAGGCTTCAGGTTCGAATCCTGTTGGTGTCCTGGATTTTTGTTAGTTATTCGGAATCCACTTTAAACTTTAGGCCCCGGTCTAATTAGCCTAAAGATTGCACAAAATGACCGTAGAGAGACAAACCAAACTAATCTTAAACATCTTCGGTGATAGAGCAAATAATTTGATGGTTTATATGTCTGAAGAAGACCTGTTAATTATGATAAATTAAAAACTATTGTGCTAAAAGAGTTTCAACCAACATTACAGCAATGTTTGTATGGGTTTCGTAGGGCACAAAAATTATCTCCAGAAAATTATGTTCAATTCGCGACAATAGTGGGTGCATCTTTTGTGTATTATTGTTAGTTGCGTAAATTAAAGTATTTTAAGTCATTATGTGAGCTAATTGTTTCGGATAAAATTTTTAGTTTATTGAATCCCGAATCGATGACTCTTATTGGAATCGAACAAAGATAATCATATTGTAAACCTCAACAATTGGGACATGAGTGCGATATTTATTTGTCCTTAAAGGGTATGATCAAACCTGAATCTAATTTGTCCGGAAGATATGGTGAATTGAGGGTAAACGATTTAAAGGAAACAAACCACAAAATTTGAGTTTTCAAAAAATATTTTCAAATGTATCCGAGGTAAAAAAATGTTAGGAATGTGCAGGAAGTGTTGTCTTTTAGATGTCGGAGCCAGACATGTTTAATAAGCAGGGAGTGTGTAAATCGGTTACAACTTAAAACCGATGAGATAAATTGTTTAATTTCTTGTTTAAACGATTCATCAGTGCTGATTAATGGAGGCATTAGAACGACAATTACAGATAAGGATAAAAGTTTTGAGAAGGAGTTGACTAGTCAGAAAAAATGACCGAATTGGACGTTAGATGCAAGTGTTGAAGTTTTGGATTTGGTTTTTTAGCAGATAATACATTTAATAAACCTGGTAAAATTGCTATCTTGTTAGGTGCAGAAGTGTTTTATGAACTTTTGAAGCCGGAACAAATATATTCTTAATTACTTTTGCAAAATACTATGTTTGGTTATGTAGCTAATGATTGCGTGTAGCGAACGGATGAAGTTAAAGTTCATCACGGTTTGATCTTGGAAGGGTATTTAAATGAAACGTTAAAAATGTTTTGGGGGATAAAGAATGTAGAGATCAAGATAAAAAAAAATAAAGAGTATGCTATATGTGAGGAACACTTTGCGCTTACACATTGGAAAAATGAAGACAGGATGGAAGTAGTCAAAATGCCCCTCAGGGATGGCATGTTATGTTTAGGTCAGTGTAGGGATGTTGCTGTTGAAAAACTCAATTCACTGTGGTCTCACTTGTTTAGAGATGCAGAATATTTCTCGCTGTATAAAGCATTTTTAGACGAATCGTGGAATTTCAGACGAATTTAAGTCACATGAAAGAAACTGTACAGAATAAGGAAACTGATGTGACATACTTATTACGCAACACACCACGGTGTATATAGAATTGAAAAGAATACTACAAAATTAAGGATGGTGTTTAATTCTTCTACTTTGAATGTCAATGGTATGTCACTGAACTCATTACAGTACAATGGCGGAATCATACAAGATGATTTATTTTAGATAATGATAGGATTGAGAAAGTATGTTTATGCTATGATGGTAGATGTCAAAATGTTTAGAATGATACTGATAAATTTGAGTCAACGTTGTCTTCAGAGACTCCTATGGAAGCATAATACTAATAATCCACCTAAGCCGTATGAACTGAAGACAGTTACATATGGCACTGGGAGTGACCAATATATTGCTATGAGGACATTCAAATAATTGTCGATGGACGAAGACCTAAGCTTCCTTAAGTTACTCCTATACTTCGCGAAAATTTCTACATGGATGATGTATTATGTGGAGCATCAACTTTAGAAGGCGTCAAAGAGTTGCAGCACCAGCTTACAGTAATTTTGCAGAAAGCGGAAATGAAATTTCATAAGTAGTGTGTTAATCATCCAGAACTTTCGCCAAACTCGGACGAAGACTGCAATTTCTCGAATCCAGATGAGATAAAAACTTTGGGAGGTTCGTGGAAACCTATAAAAGAGTGCATTTCTTTCAAAGTTAAAGTGGAACCTAGCAGTAGTTACACTAAAAGAATAGTGTTATCTATTATAGCAAGACTTTTCGATTATTTGGGTCTTGGTGTTATGGTCAGTTTTGAGTCAGTTTGTACAATTCAAGGGATTCTTTGTCTAAGGTGTCAGGGCCTCTTGGGACTGTAGAATTGGACACAGCTGAGGCATACCTGATTAAAATGATCCAAGAATGTTATTTACTTCGAAGATTCAAAACCTTCAGAGAAAGGGATGTTTGCAGTCCAGTAATAATTTAAGAAACTTAAATCACTTCTGGGATTTAGATGGGACGTTTTGTATTGGTAGCCGATTGAGTAACACTAATTTCGTTTTTGTAAAAAGTAACAAATTTACTTTTATTAATGTATATTTCCGAATAAAATATCTGCATATTGGTACATTTGCATTGCTAAGTAATGTTCGACAGAAATTTTGGCCACTAAGTGGTCGAACAACTTGTTGTAAGGTTGTACACAAGTGTATTGACTGTTTTAAAGCTAAACCAGTTATTTCGACTCAGTTAATGGGTAACCTACCTAGAAATAAAGTTATTCTTGATTATCGCTTTAAACTGTTCTGGTGTGAACTTTTGTGGTCCATTCATAGCTAAAATTAAAAATTCGCGAAGAAGTATTCCCCATACGATATCTGTATGTTTCGTATTTAAGGCAGTGCACTTGGAGATTGTGTTGGATCTGACAGAGGAGTCATTTATAACCACGCTAAAGAGATTCATTGCATGCGGAGAGAAATGTGTTAAATTGTACTCGAATAACGTAAGGAATTTCATCGGTGCTAATAGAGAGATAGAAATACTCTTTGAATTAATTTTAAAAAATCGATGAAATATTAGCTGGTTATTTATGAGCAGAAAAAAAATTGTGTGGAAATTCCTTTCCCAGAGAGCACCCAATTTTGGAGGACTTTGAGAAGTCGCAACTAAGTCTTTTAAATATTCTTTTCAGAGAGTTGTCGGTGGAGAAAATTTAACTTATTGAAGAGTTTCTTACAATAGTTGTACAAATTGAAGAAATTCTAAATTCTAGACGTCTGTGTCCTGTGTCAACTAATGAGGATGATTACGAAGTTTAATAAGTTAGTTAGTTAGTTTCTTAATAAATACATCTACGGATTTAATTATTGAACCAAATTTGACTAATTTAACTAATAGCAGACTTAATAAGTGGCAAAGGATAAATAAAATTGTACAATTGATATGGAGAAAATAGTGTCATAATTATTTGAACGAGGGGCAGCAGCGCAGTAAATGGAGGTTTGAAAAAGACAATGTTCGCATTAGTGATTTGGTATTGCTGGTTGAGAACAATTTGCCGACTTATTAATGGGTTTTGGGTCGCATTATTTATGCATTTTATGGTGGGGATCGAATGATGAGCGTGGCTCAGATGAAAACCTAGATTTGGTGTTCTTAAAAGACCTGTCTTTAAAATTTGTATCTTGCTTATGCCAGAGTATGCAATTTCTATTGGAGTGGAGTACGTTTATGTTTATGGTTTGATATATAATATATCATTTTTGTGTTTTATTGTGCAGATTGTTTTTATTGTACCACAAGTTATCGAATGTTTAGTTAAACAATGGGCTTCGGTATGTCGGCTCATGAATATAAATGGTGATTAACAAAAAGATGGAAATGTTACAGGTGCCAGAGGAATTATGACTTCCTCGTGTGCGTGGGCGTGAGCTTGTTTTAACAAGCAAGAAATGTAAAAAAGGAACGAGCGCGTCTTTGGTTTTCGAATAAAAGAGTTGTGTTTTTTACAGTCCCCTGAGATTTTGTGTTTCTGTATTCGGAGACCATAATATTTTATACCCTCTATAAACCAAAAGGTGGACCCTAGGTGTGGAATTAAGAAACAAAGATTTCACTGGATTGTTTTCTAGAGCAGATTTTAATGTAATATTAGACTATAAATAATTTCATAATGAAATATTTCTCCAAATAAACTAGTATTACTGCCTTACAATTTTTTTTTTTTTTTTTTTTTTTTTTTATAATAAAAAATTTTATAATTAAAAATTTTTCAAAAAAAAATTTTTTTTTTACTTTAAAATTTTTTTTTTTTTTTTTTTTGCTTTGTTTTAGATGAAATGAAGCTACCACAGTACATTGTTTAAACCTCAACCAATGTATTGATAACGTTAATATTTCGTACTAATTGGTGAAGTGTGTGCAGCGTTGCCAAAATTCATGTTGGAGAGTGCCCCGGCAACAGATGGCAGCGCAATGAGCAGGCACCGGACGACACGCGATTAGCACGTGCCCATCCCTGTCAGCACACGCGTCGCGCCCTCAATCCAGGTTGCCACGCTTGGCACCCTAGCACAACTCTGGACAAATTTCAGGATGTAATCCTAACATATGGGCATTATACCATGATTCATAGAACAAAATTTTAACATTTTGCGCGTCAAAGCGATTAAATCTTTTACTTATAATTAATTCATCGCTATCTAAAACTCATTTCTTGTTTGTTTGTCTGCATAATCAATCAGAGAACTTTTGCACAAAATATTTGATGCAAATTTTAAACTTTTACTAACAGATACAAATTAGATAAAGGCATAATCAAAAATGAAGATCTAGTGCATATGATGATTAATTATTAAAAAAAATTGAAGTAGATAATATCTACATCTGGGGATTTTTAAATATTGATTGATTCATAATGTTGCTTAAAAAGAATTGTAAAAAAATACATGTTTTATTGTCAATTACAAATAACAGTTGGTTTAATAGATTATGAATAACACTAAAAATCCACGAAAATCGCTTTTATTTTGATACTATTTATTTTTTGAACAAAAAAATATTTTATTATTAAGGCAGAAATACTTATCAATCATCTATAACAAATCAAAAGAATTAATCATAATTTCTCACTTATAAATAATTTACTGAACATAAAATTAAATACCATAAAGAGTTTTGCTTATTGATAATCATATAAAAGTGAAACTCTTTAATTATTAAAAATCCTTCGATGTGAAAAAGGTTGTTGCCAAATATGTAAAATGTATAGTTGTTAATTTTCTTAAAACGCGTAAAATGAACAAATAAAGCCCGAAGCTTGTGAAATTGCATTAATTTTTACCGCCTCCCCCCCCCCCCCCAAAAAAAAAACTTACCATTAAATAAGCCTATCAATTAAAAGTATAATTTAAACTTAAAAATTTATCAATTAAAAACTTGCTGCAGGGATTTTTTTATACATCCATATACTAAAATCTATATACTATACTATAAGCTATGGAAATAAGCTTTACGAAATATATTTCATTATTTTGTTAATTTTTTCAAATTTATTTCATTTATTATTATTTATTCATTAAAACTTCTGTCTATTCAAATCAGTCCTATATATGAGTTAGTCCTATTCCTTTCAGATAAAAATTTCAGCCTTTCACTATACTAAAACCTGTATCCTATATTATGACCTAGGGAAATAGGCTTTACTAAATTTATTTCATTAAAATTTCTGTAACTGAATTGTTAATTTTTTTTCTAGAAATTCTTAATTGTCGATAAAAATTTTCAGCTAATGTTTTTGTATAGAATAAATACGATCTAGGAGTTTATTTTTTAATTATTCTTATAGGAACTCTTGAGATTCATTTGTCGTCGAATAACTTTATAATATAATATTTGGACTAAAAAGTAAAATTTTGCATTGATTGAAAGAGGAAGTGAAAAGCATAACTTTTCTAGTAATGAAATTATCCTGTGTCATTATATGTTAAACTCTATTAAACATCATTATATATTAAAGTACACCAATAATATATTGAAACACCATTTATTTTGCATAATAAGGAATTGTTGGTATTTAATATTAGCAATAATCTCAAGTAAAATACTTTTTTATCTATTAAAATAAATAATTTTTTTACAGAATGTCCCTGTATTGAAAATAATGTAGCAAAATTATTAAATTATACTTGTTTCATGTTTAATATAATACGAAGAACACTTTCTCCTTCTATTAAATATTATTCATTGGATTGATTTAAGTTTCATACAGATACCGCAAATATTAGATAGTAGTCTACAAACGAGTTTCACATCCAACAACTGGGTAAAGCCAATAGATTTCTTTTCTAAACCAGGAAGCCGGTCTTTCTCAATCCGTGAGGATGGCTTGATGTGCTAAAAGGGATGAAGGGGTCAATTTCTCGTCGTCTTGTTCCCCAAACGATCTGACACCAGAAAGGGTGCTCGAGGCAGGATATCACACAGAGAAGTCATCAGCGGACGATAAATACCCCACCCCCTTGCCACTCAACGCCATCGAACATGAACGATGCCCTGACAGCTCAACCCCCGTCGTAATTGCAGCCTGTTCTTGACAGCTGGACGTCAGTCACTCTTCGTCTCTATTCAGCATGGTCAAAGGGGACAGCGGTGGAAGTTTAAGATTATAAAAGATAAAAAGGCCTACGTGTTTTTTTATTCCTATCATATACTGAATCTTGAAAGAAGTTACAAAAGAATTATTGAAAAAATAACTGTTGGTGAAATCTTTATGGAATCAGAACATTTAATCTAATGATGATATTGAAATGAAGTTGCTATGCAGCAAACTTCTGTTTCTTCCACAGACACTTTATTTAGACAATCAGCAACTAGTTGATCAATGATTTAAATAAAGCATATGTGGAGAGGAGAGGAAAACTATTTAATAAAATAATGACTTTTAAATTGACTTGATTTAGGTTTAAATAACTTCGTAATACATACTAGACTTTCACTTAGTTTTTAAATTTATTTTTCACTTACTTTGCTGCATCCAGTGTTCTCTAAAAAAATCTGAAAAAATGTAAATATCATATTTTTTTCTGATTTTCAAAGCCAATCTTCCTTTTTAAAGTATATTGCATTCATTCAAAAAACTAGAAATTTGTACTACACTCTTATTAAATTTTTAGTCACTGATATGTAAGTATTTCTGAAACTTTCTGGCATTCCGAAGTTATTTAATATATTTTCATGAAAACATTACAGTAATGAAATTTTAGCACAATTTTGTACCTCGAATATTTTTTTAATTCAATTCAGATTTATAAGTAAACAAAACTTTTAAGAACATTAATATTGTTAGAAAATAAGTGTTTTGAGTTCGAGTTTTGAGAATATTGAACAATTATACAAAAATATAAATTAATTATTAAAGGTAAACAACCATTTTGCTATAGTGCTTTAAATAATCAACGAATTTCTATTATTTAAGTGAATTTCATATCGATTTTTTTTTCTCAAACAAACTTTGATAATGTTGTTAACTTTGCGTCTATGTCTAAATTAGGTAATTCTTCCATCCGAATATTCAATCTTTCTTCCAGTAAGGCCCTTAGAGCATGGAAGAAGAGGAGATATAAACTCTTTCCCTCCAGTGCAGTTATTTTTCCCTCAATCAAACCTTCCCTGCTTTGCTTAACCCTCCCTCCCTGAGAAGACACCATCCCTGACAGTGACGGATCTCCTCCCTCTTCTCTGGGGTGTGGGGGGTGGAAGAGCGATGCTAGCTGGAGGGTAGTGACAAATCATGCCTTCTCCTTTAGGGCTACTTTAAATTTCATCTGGCTTTAATACGATTTGCTGCTTCCACACCGTTCAAAATGCGAAGATCTTCGCGAGTGAGAATATTTGCTAGCCATCCATCAAGCACCCCTAATGGCGTTGTTGCCCCCCTTTTTTTTTTCTTCGCACACCCCTTGTTCGAAAAAGGAAGCCCCTTCCTTTTCTCCCTCTCACCATCTTCTAAGTCTTTCTTCTCTTCAAAGCAGCTTTTCGTTCCCTTTTTCTTTTTAAAGCACCAATTTTTAGAACTGTGATATTCCATCAATTGAAAGAGGAAGATACTTTGTTTTAAAGCCTGATTTTCGTTTTTTTTCCCTCCCCTTTTTCTTTTAACGGTGCGAGAAATACTGTTTTTCGAAAGTTGATTTTAAAGATGTTGGATGAGAGGTTACTTTCTTAAGCTTTTCGTACTGACAGCTACTTGGAGTAGGTTGAGAAAAATGGATCAGTGCATGTCCCGGCTGAGTTACGTATGCAGTAATTCTGGCAAAAGTAGCTCTTATCAGACGTATGTTAAAAAAGTTTATAATGCGATAAATAAATAATATCATTTACATCAAAGTTATTGTCGTTCTTTTAAACATTTATTTTGATTAACGCTTAATTTAGATAATAAATATGATCCCAAATTAATGCTTCTGGTTGCATTACTGTTTAATACATTTTTACTGTACTTAATATTTAATACTAAGACCCCATACTAGTCTCAATGTAGTTCAATTAATGTCGTAAAAGGTGACTAAAATAGGTACCTAGTATCTGGGGGTATAGTTGGACACCCCTGTATTTAGGGGGTTGATAAATTTAAAGACCTGGCCCTCCAGGTTGGGGATTGGAAACAGTGTTAACATCCCTGCCCTGTAAAAAAGACCTTGTTGCGAAGCCTTTGAGAGAATGTAACCGGACTATCGACTGGAGACGACCTGGTATCGGAAAAAGGACTTGTGATTTATATATGATAAGTTTTGAGTTTGAACCGTGCTGGAGCATTCAAAGGACATTATTCACTGCATTCATTTTTATCCTCAATAATTTAATTGAATTATTATTGATAATAAAAATACATTAGCATCAACAATTTTATAATTTACATAAAACAAACTAAAGTTGTACAAAAAAAACCACACCTTTTTGTGTGTTTAATATTCATTTCTAATACTATTTTAATGTTATAAAATTATGTTTATTTCATGGAGTTATATTTCATGTTATCTATATTAAAATTGTTTACAGATCTATAAAAAAGTTTACATAAAATTGCAGAGATAGCATTATTCTTTCTGAAAATATGAGTAAAATTTTCAAGGTTAGTAAGTCTTTATACTAGAAATATATGCTTAAAAACTATTTTGTAAATCCGATTTTAAGCAGGCTTATTAGGTTTATTCATGTATAAAATTAACAACAAACTCGGCTCTATTTTAAAGATCTTTTAATTGCAATTTACAGTTCAAAATCGGTTAAACTTTACACTGATGCTGCAATTTGTGCGTTAAATGTGAAATATTATACAATTAATACATGAATAAACATTTCTGTAAAACATTTATTTGATTAACAAGGAAATTTAAATTTAAATTAGGTATACCGTTATTTAAATAAGGTAAATTTTCCATAAAAGCAGTTTCTAACAAAGTATTTATTGTTACATATATTAATGTTATACTAAATAACTTAGGAAGGTATTTTCAGTATTGAAATACTTTTTTATTACTGTTTTTTTCTACATTTAAGTATTCGAAAAGCAAAAATCTTAATTGTACATTATTACTAATTACAAGTTGGAAGATTAATAAATTTTACTTGTTTTAAATGCAAATTTCTAATTAGCGAGTCTTATAAGAAAAATAGATAAACTGAAACTCTTATACTAGATATATTTTGAACTCGACGCCGGAAAAAGGAAGAGTTGGGATTTTTCTGTCGAATTTTACCGCTGCAGATTATCTCGTAGCTCCAAGTACAGAAAATAAATAGTTCAAAAATGAGAAGCAGCGCATTACAGGAGGTTAAGACGTTTTTTTTTTCATCTATTAAAGTTTCTTGCAGTTTTCTAATTAGCATGTTTCTTTTCTTTCTTTCTTTTTTTTTTTTTTTTCCCCAAATTTCTATAAGAGAAGCATCGGTTTCTTTCCTCTTATGAAGACAACCTCAAAGTGGGAAAATCATATTTTTTATTTACAAATAATTCTGATCTTTAAATATGAAGAAAAATTAATATTTATAATGATAATAATAAAAATGTAAAACAAATACAATGTAATTTAACCATATACACATTCTGCATTTGCAAATCATTTATTATTTAAATAATCGAATATTTATTTTAAAATATATTTATATACAGTGATACCCTGAGATACGAGTGCCCCAAAATACGAGTATTTTGAGATACGAGTAGTAACTATATCAATTTTTTGCCTTCTATTAGAGCCGACATTTGAGATAAGAGTCAGTTTCATTGACATCACAACCATTGCTGATAACCTCGAATCTTAGGCGTATAAGAAAAAAAAAAAAGATAAACATAAACTCTTATCCTAAATATATTTTGATTTCGGACCCGGAAAAACTAAGAATTGCTGATGATGATGATGATTGACCATTACTGATGATCTCGTACCTCCAAGAGTACACAATAAATAGTTTGAAAATGAGAATGAGCCACGTTATGGGAGCCAGCTTAAGACGGTTTTGTTGTTGTTGTTTTTCTATTAAAGTTTCTTGGATAGATTTCTATTGAAATGTCCTGCTGAGAAAATTGATGAAAGAATGATAAAAAAAGAGAAAAACAAAATAGTGAGAAATGAGCAAAAGTGATGTAAAGAAAAAAATTAATATCGTCGGCTATTCGGCTGCGCCGACATCTATTTCTTCCTTTAGATTCCTTTTTAGACATGTGCACATATTTGCTTTTATTCTGATTGTATATAATATTTATCCTATTTAAATACATCTTTATAAAAAAAAATTATTATTTTTATTTATTTTTTTTTGAAGACTGGAATGCATTAATTTCATTTAAATTTATTTCGGTGTTAAAAACTGATTTGAGATACGAGTATTTTGACTTACGAACTCGGTCAGGAAAGGAAATAAACTAGTATATTACTAGTTAATTTACTTTTTTAATGTCTATGTTTAAATAATATGAGGAAACAGAACTGAAACTAATTAATTAAATTCAAACAATCAAAAGCATACTGTAAAATAAGCTTATAAACTATCATAGCTCCTATTCATACTTCGCAAAAAGAAAAATACATCAACCAACTTAAAATCAAAATCCCTTTATCTCAAAACGCGAGCAAAGAATCTCGATACCATAGCAACACTCCTCGCTTCCATTTTTTCCCCTCCAATTCATATAATATAGCGTGACAACCTTCTTGGCGAATCATTTTTTTCCCTCGTGTTTTTCTTTTTCCCTTTTGTCACGCAAGCTAAAAAAGAATCCCCGGATACTTGAGGACATTCTATCTAGTACACGTTTTATTATTATTTTTTTTTTCTTTTTGTTCAATCTATTTCTGCCTTTCATTGTGAGAAGGAAATATCCTAATCCCACAATCCCATCCGTTGGGATTCCGTACTCAATCAGTGGAAGAGTAGCGTGATTTTCCAGTCCTAGATTAATTAGCGTGACTTCCTCTGTTTGTCCAGGCCACTAAGTCCCGTTTTAATTAAGTTCCTGGAACCGCAGATAATGAAAAAAAAAATAATAAAAGTGAAGTTTCCATGCATTTGAAAACTCTGGAGGTTTAAAAATTTTAGAATTATGAAAGGGGAATTTTCCGAGGGTAGCACTGATTTAAAACTTTGTAACTCTGCGTGTTTGTTTAACGGATTCGGGATCAATGGATTCCAAGTTGGATAGTTCGTTTCTGTGATTAATTATTAATATAGTGCTAAATAAATGATTTGTAATTAAATTAAGGGAATTTTAAAATTAAAACGGAGTTTTGCAATAGAATGGAAATTTAGTAACTATTTTTAAATATTAATCGAAACAAAAGAAACATAATTTAATAATAAAATAAGATGAAAATGAACAGAGTGTAGCCATGTTTAAATGAACAGACACTATGATAAGTGATTTAAATAATAAAATGTAAAAAATGACCTTTGTTACAAATACTAACCAAAAAAAAAAAGTCAGATGACTTTTTCATACTAACAATCTTACAAATCAGGTCCAGGAAAAGTTTAAATATTCAGCAGAATTTTAATACTTTAGTTCTGTTTATCGAATTGCAAGATGCAAATTTATAATATATTTTTTTAGCTGAATGCTTTTAGTTATGATAATGTAAATAAAAATTCCGGATTAGGGCTAAGAATAATGCAAAACACTAGGCACTTATATAAATGAATCCCTGAATATTTGATTATGAATACATCACATTAAGATTAAGGAATATTTTTAAAAAATAAAAAATTCAATCCTTATACTTTGAAGAAATGATTTATATTCCTTTGATTAATATGCATTTAATGTTATATATTATATAATAACTTATATTATATGTATATTATATATATATACATATTATATATTTATATATAAGTATAAATAAATAATATGTATATACAGAGAGAGAGAGAGAGAGAAAGAAATGGAAATATGTAATGTATATTCCAGCCATTAATTAAAAAATGTTTATACTTAGAAGCTCATTTTTTTTCTCTGATTTTATTATTTCGTTCAAATATTTTTTTTTTTATTGGCATCAGAATTTCATGCTACGTGATGAAAAAAAGCCTGAAAGTTTCAACATTATTTTATAAAAAATAATGTTTAAAACTTATATTTTAAGTTTTAAATTTATTTTCCAAACTAATTATATTATATTATATTTATAAAAATAAATGCTAATAGATTAAAAGTTAAAAAAAATATATTGAAAATGAATGATAGCTTTATTCAACCAATTTAAGGAATTATTTAAGATTAAGTAGTAAAAATAATAAAATTTACCAAAAATAAAAAAGTTTTACTATATCCGATTAATGCTAGATCTTATCTGGTTAATAATAAGTATTTTAAAAAAAGTATTTTAATTAGTATTATCTTACAAAAAATTTTTATATTAAATTATAATATTGATTTTTAAAATAAATTGTTATTTACTATAAGATACTAACCAAACTAATATGAATGAAGTAAGTATGAGTTCTTGTGTTTTATTAAATATCATTTTTAAATTCACTGATTTGTATTAAAAAGAAACCAAACCACAAGCCATGCATTTAAGAATTTGTTTTTATACTTATATCCTTGAAATTATGAAATCAGTTTCTTTCAGATGCATAAAACTATTCATTTCGTTATTAGAATTTGTAGTTTGGTTATAAATAACCCTTACGGATTTTGATTCGTTCAAATCTTTTTAAAGTCGGATACGTTTTTCTTTATACACTTTTTAAGAATCATAACTTTTGACTAATTTTTAAAGCTCGTATTAGAAGCTTACAAATGAATTCACTGTTTTTATTTTAGATTACACGTTTGTAAATATTATACAATTTCATATAACGGCTTATTTACATGTTTTTCAATATCACTTAACCTTAACAGAAGAGAAAAAAAACTTATACTTATAAAATATAAACTTTGTATAAAAACTAAAAAACCATAGAACAAAATAAATGGTACGAAAATAAATTTATTATTTAAAAAATACTTTTCTAAATTATTCTATTGATTTTATTTAATTTATTTGAATATTTTAAGCAGCATTGATAAACAGTTAATTTATGTCTTCCATTCTTATTTATTTAATATGCTATAAAATTTATTCTGCTTCAATAATTGATAGAGTGTTAATCACCGTTCTTTATTTTTAGGGAAATATCCGAAAAATGCATAATTTATTCTATTATTAAAGCATTTATTTTATTAACATTCATAAAATTAAATATCATTTCTATTTATAAGCATAAAAATATTAGCATGACAATTTTTATTAAAAGATTTATGGAGGCTCATTAAGCTTTATAAAACACAAAGGTGATTTATACTCTGGCATTTTTAATCTTATGGTGTCTGCTTAATTCTCACCTTCTGTAAATACGTTGAAATAAATATGGTGGCATTATTCTTTTTAAATAACGACAGTATATAATAAATGTGTTTTATATTGATACTTGAAACTATTCTTCAATACTTCTCCCTTCATTATACTAACTTTTTAAAATAATATTCTTCATAGAGCATTTTTTTATGTGAAAACAATCGGCTATATTTATTGCTATAGCTTCATTTATTGCTTATTAATATATTCATAATTATTTCAACGAAATATTTTGTTAATTATACTATGTAGAACTTTCTGATCAAACGGGTAGTTCTGATTTAAACTGTTTTAAAATCTCTGTAATATTGTGCTTAAAAGCCTCGCCAAGAATAATCTTATATTTAAAAAAATCGTTAAATGCGCTTTTAATTTTTAATTTTTCTGGAGAAATACAATTCTTAAATGATGCGATTGGAATAAAAGTTCTATTTTGAAGGCTTAATTATTATTTTTTCATTGTGGCTATTTTAAAAACATTTTATTCATTGTGATTCATTTTTTTCCATTTCTGAGGAATTAGAAAGAATAATCTAATTTGAGGGATAATTATAATCCCTCCATTTTTTAAGTTATTCTTTTTATCATCAATTCAAAATAGAGATAACAGTATTTTTTCCTATATGATCATAATTAAGTATAATGCTTTTAAACTAATGATTAAAGTTCTTTCAATATATAGAACGATATTGTTGCCAAATGAAAATATCAAAATAATAAATTCATGTTTGTGAAAATTGCAACACCATGAAGGAATCGTCATAATTGAATGAAATTTAATACACAGTTGAGTGGTAGTAGTAGAAATAAATGATTAAATGTTCAAAGCAAACAAACAATAACAAGAGATCGGAATCAGTATTTTGTGTAGCCACCACGCGCCGCAATAAGTGCTGCTACACGACGGGGCATGGAGTCAAACAAATTTTGAATGTCTGCCTGAGGAAGAGCATTCCATATTGTTTTTATGCACACCCAAAGTTCGTCTGCAGAAGCAACAGGACGAGGATCACGAGCGAGACGCCGACCAACGAAATCCCACACATGTTCAATCGGCGACATATCCGAGGAATACGCAGGTCAAGGAAGAAGCTGTACCTGCCCCGTTGCAAAGAAGGATTGAACAGTCCTAACGATATGAGGGCGGGCATTGTCCTGTTGAAATACAGCGCCTGGCAAGCTTTGAAGGAAGGCAACAGCTTGGGGCTATAGAACTTCACTGATGTACCGGTTGCTGTTCAGATTGCCCACAATTCTTAGCAGTTGAGATCGTCCATGATATGCTATGGCACCCCAGACCATAGATGACCCAGACCTCCGGGTGTTCGTCCACTGTGGCGTTCGATAATGCACTCCGGAAGGTGGCGTTCACCGGCATAGCGTCTGACACGAATGCGGCCATCATGGTACCACAAATTAAAGCGGGATTCGTCAGAAAACACGACATGCTGCCAATCAGCACGTCAGTCTCTATGCTGAGCGGCCCATTGTAGCCGCAGGCGGCGATGGTTTAGCGTGAGAGGGTTCCTGTATAAAGGAGTCCTTGCGCGCAGTCCACGCTGCAGCAGACGTCTACGAATTGATGAAGCACACAATGAAACACCTGTAGCTATTGCCCACTGTGCTGCCAATTGTCTAGAGGAAGCTGTACGGTCCGTCAGCGCCATGCGGACCAGGTGTCTGTCATCGCGAGCTGACGTCACATTTCGGTGTCCACTCCCGGATTTCCGAGTAGTCCGACACTCGTCCGTCCACTGCTTCCAAAGACGCATCACTGTGCTGCTGTTACGCTGCACACGAGCGGCTACTGCACGATAAGACAATCCAGCTTCACGAAGGCCGATGATTCTCCCCCGTTCAAACTGTGTAAGTTGTTCAAATCTCGCTCTCTTTCGTCGAAGAGGCATAAGTAACGATTGAGCTAACGTTTACTACTAGCAGATAACCACCGATAACCATACACGCCTCGCGACAGCCGTCTATTTATTCGGATCCATTCGCCGTTCAGCGGGCGCTGCTCAGCCTACGCATGCGCTAGGGGTTTAAAATTCTAATCATTTGGATATCAAGCGCTAATTTGCATTTCCCGAAAATTTCAGCTCACTCGCGTAAGTCCTTCATGGTGTTGCAATTTTCACAAACATGAGTTTAATAACATAGTTATTATTAAATAGTGTAAATTCATTTTTTTCTCTGAAAGATAATTATTTATTAATGTTTAAAATTATGATGTATTAGAGACTTAAATATAAATATATCTTATGCTATAGAAATATATCACGAGGTATATCAATACGTATTTTCAAGTTAATTTATTATTTTGCTTTTAGAATGACAATATTTTATAGACTGGTGTAGATCTGGCAAGCTGAAAATCTATCTTTTTTCTTTCATACTTTTTTTTGATTACGCATTTATATGAATGTCCTAAGTGTTTTGCAGCTATAACGAAACTCTTAGAACTATTCTCAAGACTGCCGTATGTAATTAGTAATAATAAACATAAGAAAGTTACAGCTTTTTGTAAATGAATTTTCTAATCTATTTTTTTTTCTAATGATATATCTTAACAAGCAAAGCAACACATGTGCTTTTATTGATGCACTTGTGAATTTCTTAATAACTTGTGAATCTAATAATATAAAATAAACTTTGAAAAAGAAAACTAATACAATAATAAATTTAGGAATAATGTCAAACTATAATGCTTCTAATGTACTTCAAACAAATTTAAAATTTTAATTTTGAATCTTTGAAAATAGATTAAATTCAATGCGAAGTTGAACTTTATTAAACAACAAAACAAAACTGTTTGTTAACAAAATTTTGCATTCTACAAATTAAGAAATATTTCGAGAATAACTGCTTAAAATGTGGGTGTTGTGTGGGAGAAAAACTGGAGAGTTCAAGCTATCACAATTGTCTTCAAGTATCCTTATTTTTGTCAGACAAAGCAAATTAAGATATTGCTTATTGCTGCAAATGAGGACTTTGCTTACTAACAAAAATAACTTTGGAAGAAATTAATACAATAATAAATTTTATCTTTAAACTGCAATGCTGCCTGATGTATCTTAAACAAAATTAAAATTTTAAGTCCGTGAAAGCAGAGCGACAAATCAAATAATTTAAGCGGAAATAAAAAGGATAATTAACGAAGTTAATCATCATAACATAATTTTAGATGTTAACCAGATAACATGACAGTATATTATACCCACTTTCAGACTATTAGTATTATTTAAATCCGTAAGCCTTCCCTTTATATTTAAATAATATTAATCCACGGAAATCTTGTCATTCAGCTATATTTATACATTTTTGTAATAAATTAATGTGGTTTTATTCAATAATAATATGATAAATATCTATTAATTTCCAAGGGATTCTTCCATTGAATCACGGGAGGAGTTCATTCCCAAGTTACTGCTATATGGTATGATATAATATTTGTTGTTCTTTAAATATTTGAATCTATGACCCAAATTAAAAGTTAATTAAAATATAATGTTTTTTGTGATTTTCGTGAAAGAACAAGTTACAAAGTTATTACACGATAGTGTTTATAGTTTTTCTTAAATATTTAAAGTCATGGACAAAATTAATGGAAGGAGTTCATTCCCAAGTTACTGCTATATGACATGATATAATATTTGTTGTCCTTCTTCAAATATTTGAATCCATAACTCAAATAAAAGGTTAATTAAAAAATTAATGTTGTCATGGTTTTCATGAAAGAGCAAGTTACAACGATATTGGACAATGTAATGTCTTTAAGTATTTAAAGCTATGGACCAAATTAAAGTTTAATTAAAAAATAATAATTTGATATTTATCGCATTTTTATAGACTATTGCTAATTTTGAATAATGCCAGGGATATGAACCTGAAACCTGAATGATATCATGTCCAAACAAAATAACAAAAACTATTTTCCCTTTTTAGTGATAACTTTTAAAGTGGTCTCATAAATGCCCATCATGCTGTTATTAATACAAGCAGTGGGACATCAAACAATTCTGAGTGTCATGACATGAACCCGAAACCTGAATGATATGTCCAAACAAAATAACAAGAAATATATCTTTTTAATGATAACATTTAAAGCGGTCTTATAAATGCCCATCATGCTCTCATTAACACAAGCAGTGGTACATCAAGCATAAGACATTTCGATGGACAGGAATAATTGTTCTGCAAGTGGCAGAGAGAGATGTGGACACTTTATGGTAACCTTCCCCTATGGGCAAAGCCCTAAAGATGGGGCATGCGCCGGGGAACGCCCCACCTTTAATTATACTCGGCTCCTGTCCTGACTTCCATGCGAAGCGGTGCCTTTGAAGCCCTCGGAATCTTCTTTAATCAAAGAGCACCGGCCCTTAATTGGAATCCTGGATTAGAAACTGCCTTTTCTTCCACCCGTTCCTGCGAGACTCTTTTTGTTGCTCGTTCCCTATTATTAATTAAACCTCACATAACAAGAGAACGCGTCGCAAGGACTTAGCAGCAGTCGGATCCCCTTTTCCTCTGGAAAAGGAATTAGTTATGTTTGGAAAGGGAGAGGGAAAGGGGGGAGGGGTGGATGGAACAGAAAAGTATCTTCGGCAACAACACGCCTTTTGCCATTTTATTAGTACCAAACAGATGACGGCACCGACTTTTCTGACTGATCCGATTTCTTCTTTTGCTGCTGCTGCTGCAGAGAAGAGTTCTGATCCCCCAACTAGGGTGGAAGGTAGCACTGCTGCCTGCAGAGAGAAAGGAGCAGAAGCTCTGCTTATTTAGTTTATTGACTGACTTCTTCCCGCTAAATCCAGGCATCTTCCTTTTGAGAATTCCATCTTCAAAAGCGGATGATGGAAAAATGGAATGGCGCAGTAATTTGAAAGGGGGCCGGGTATTCGTTTGCATGGAGAGAGAGAGGTAGGGAAAAGAAGAACGCATTTAAGATATTGTGAAATAGGACTTCATGCCGCTACGAATATTGCTTCTCTGACTAAATATAAACGCAATGATATTAGTATTATTATTATTCCGCTGCTTCTACTTTTATTTGGTTTTACATCCCCGTTCCGTATCGCTTTCGCAAAGCTTTTCGGGAAGAGTGATACTAATACTTTTGATATATTCGCCATTTCCAATCTTCTTAAGATAGATTTGGAGTTTTAATAATTTTGCGGATGGTATTTCGAGACAGAGGAATAGGAGTTTTCGCGTAAGTCAATTCAGAGTTCTTGATATTAATATTTCGTTCGTAGAATGAAAATTAATTTTTCGTGGTAGTTGCAGATGCAACGATTTTCTTTCAATAATTTTTTGTTGTTGTTGTTGTTTATATTTTTTCATTCAGAAATGTATTTCAAAATTTGCAGTTTTACTTTTTGTTTTTTTGACATTGAGTCATAAAATGCTTTTTTGTTTTTAATTTTATTTCTGTTAATATGTTGTATTTACTGCTTTAGGATGTTATTAATAGATTGCTTTTTTGAAAAAATGAAAGAATTTCGATTTTATTTCTTTAACTTTTTTTTAATTATATTCTAAACATTAAATGGAGAGTTTGAAAAAAAAAACACATTTTGTTATGATTTGCTTAAAAACTAGATCATTTGCAAAAAAGAATTTAATTCTTACATTTTTTTTAAACAATTTTATGATCTTTTAAGTTGTCAAAGAATCGTTTATTTAACTGATTTTATGATTGTTTATTGAAGCTTTATAAAAAAAATTTCTTTATCAAATGAATAAAGAATTTTTTTTAATATTTAATACACTAACTTCTAATAATTATAAAGTTTAATACATAATTAATTATCTATTTTAGGAAAAGCATTATTTTAGGAGTATTAATTATCTTATAATGTAACGTTATATGTTGCAAATATATACTTCTAAGATAAAACTGTGCTTTTGGAATACTTTCAACAATTTGAGTAATGGTCCAGGAACATACTTTTGCTTGAAGTTATTTTTTTCAATTTAGTTAATAAATTAAAATAACATTTATCCTTTTGAAGATATTTATTCTTATTTTAATATTTTTGTGATTATAAGAATTATTTATAAACTATTTTATTCCACATATTGGTAAAAAAATCTAAAAAACTATTAAAAGTATTGCATAGTTAAAAAAAATAATTTTAATATTTTGTTTTATTCTTTTAATTTTATCATTCAAAATTATAAACAATATAATTTAAAAAAAAATTTACAACTAAAAATATTTGCACTAATTCATTAT
Organism: Caerostris darwini; assembly: GCA_021605075.1. Taxonomy (NCBI): domain Eukaryota; kingdom Metazoa; phylum Arthropoda; class Arachnida; order Araneae; family Araneidae; genus Caerostris; species Caerostris darwini. The sequence goes on along the minus strand of BPLQ01005929.1, from coordinate 841,007 downwards.
TCATTGGAAAAAATACTATCCGGTAAGAATACTGGCTTGTTATTTTGATTTGAGTTAATTTATCTAAATGTTTATAACCACATACAAATCAAACGGCTATTTTATTTACTTCATGTTTAAAAATACAGTTCATTACTGTGGCCAAAATTGTTGGCACTTTTTTATATTTTTCTGTTTTTTGACAGAATTTTGAAAACTGAATATTTTGTTAAATGCAAATATTCATTTTGTTAAAGGGAAATATTTATTTTATTAAATGAAACATTCTTAAAAGAAAAATTAATGCTGAATTGTAAAATTGAAAGAAAAAAAAGAATTTAATTGTATTGAATATATAACAAATTACATAATTAAAATGCCCTGTATACTTTGAGACTGAATAGTTTTTCAAATATATATATATATATATTCTTTAGAATATTTCTAAGATATTCTTTCTTATAGAAAAATGAATAGTTTCTTTTTAATATAAAGCAAATACTCAACATATTAAAAAAATATATCTTTATACAGAGAAGTGGTTATATACATATTGTTTTTAAGTTCTTCTAAAAATATTTCTAACTAAGTGAATTAAATAGAGAATTTTTAAATTTTTGTACTAACTTATCGGTTTAACAGTAAATATACTTATTGTGAAGGACATTATTATTGAAAACAACTGAAATGACTAACTGAAAATTGGGAATTTCTTAAAGGGGTATTAAAAAAATGAGACATGCATTCTTTTAAAAATCTGGAACACCTAATTTGCAGCTGTGTCTTTTAAAATTTTATAAGAAATTTAGCAGCTACTGACTAAAATAATTCCGTGAGCGAAAACTGATAGAAAATTGAGATCTCCTAATAATGATAAATATCTGTAACAACTTGAAAATTATGATACTACGGTGTATTACTGTGAAATCATATTGTATCAATGGAATCAAATACATCTTTTATATATTGATTTCATATGATCATGCTTTTTTTAGTTTGCAGGCTATAATATTATAATAAATATTATGAACATATATAGTCCAACAACTGACCGCGTGGAAAATTGGCAAGTAGCCTAGTTGGGTGAATTTACAAAGAGCTGTGTCATAGGAAAGGAAATTTCATTTAGAAAGGATTTTAATTGCAATAAAAGGAATTTTAAAATTTAATAATTAAAATTTTAGATTGTAATATTTATTTCTTTGAAAGTAGCTTATATCTGAGTAGCATCCTTAACAAGTAATCGATCCGTCCTTGGCACCTATAAACCAGATGTTTTCCATTCCATGCTATGCGTGGTTATATTATATATATATAAATAAAATTTCATTTTATGTAATCTATATATATTACAGAAAATACAAAATATAACAGCTTTTTTAATCGGTTAAAATGTACGGCGAACTCTGAAAATAAAATTTTACTAGACAATTATTAATAGAGTATCGATTAACCGTAACCTAAATTAAAATTCATAAAATTACCTTTTTTGTATTAAAATTCATAAAGCTCTTCGGTTTTCGCAGAATTATTATTATTTTCCAAAACACTATTTGTACGGAAAGGTAAAATATATATAATCTATTTTATCAATGCCAAAAATAAACTCATTGTGATAATACATTTTAAAAAAGCTTCTTGTAAATTGTTGTGAAATTATTTATTATCAACATTTTGAATTTAAGGGTTTTTTTTTTTTTCGTTCAAAGTTTTTAGGAATTGTAAAAGATAAGGGATAAAAATTAATGTCTTCTCAATTTTAAGACTAACTATGTGATTTTTTTTCTTATATAATATAAATGCACCAGTTATCTTAAGGCTTCATTAATTTTAAAATTAATTAAGAAACTACTAACAATTGTTTTTTTTAATATTATGGAAAAAAAAAAAAAAGCAATGGGCCAAAAATGGTATAGTAATTGAAAAACACACAACAGGTATAGTAATTTAAAAGAAAAATGAGATTTATGTTAAAAACCTTAAGTTTTCAAACATTCAAAGGATATTTTTCATCTCTGAAAAAAAATTTTTACACAAATGTTAACCAAATTAACGTATAAACCATCATGCTTATTAAGAACACCCCCTTCGATGGCAACTTTTTTCCTTCCATTCCCAAGAAACATTCCTTTGTTCTTTTACAATCCATTCCACACATCTACTCCAAAACCCCCTTATCAATCCCATCCCATACAAATAAGTGCAATACCAAGAATAGGGCAATCCCTCTTCATTCCAGTTCCAACACTTCCACCGGAACTTTTTGCGAAGGCAAGGCCACCCCACTTACCATAGCGGTTGCGCAGATAAGTGCTCCAGAAAGAAGATGCGGCCGCAGATAATCATCATAAAAAGTCACGTGCCGCCAGGAGATAAAGCAGACGGCCGTGGGAGGTGCGCACCCATCACCGGCCCAGGAAAACTGCCCACGCCCTGATAAAAGCACTCCACCCTGGGGACCCATCCCTCCACCCCCCCTTTTTTTTTTACTTTCTTTCCGTGGCAGCACGTGCCTTGCCTTACGTGTCATCCCTCAAGGTGTTGTCAGTTGCCAACCTGGTTCGAGGTACTGTACTGTACTGGATGGGGCGGTGCGTGTACCGGTAATGTCCAGATAAGTATCGACGTCGGTCGGTTCGTAAGGGAAAAAATTAGGTAGGGTACGGTTTCTGCAGATTAAGGGGGGAAATGGATTGGAAATCGCACGCTGATTAGAAAGTATTTAGTTACCGTGTGTGTAATTTGTTTTGTCATGGAAATCGAATTTCGGATGCATATCTTGCTGTCATATTTGCCTAAGGTTGCATGTGTTAGTTGGTCCCAAAATGTTGTTCCCTGTAAATCTTATCAGATACGAAAACACGTGTCTTGGTTATTAGGCAATGATTACTCGTCATAGACATGCAGTGCTGTGCAATCAGATAAAATTGCAAAAAAGGGAAGACAAACTTCGATATTTTATACGTAATTCCAAAAAATATGCTACCGGAAACCAGAAATATGCAATGGAAATCAAATTTTGGATCCATATCTTACTATTATATCCATATTTCTCAAAGGTTGCAAAAGATGCATGTGTTAGTCTCAAAATTTTGGGGGGGCGGGGGGGGGGGGGGGGGGGGGAGATAAAAAAGACTAGATCATTAAACAATGATTACGAGTCGTACGCATGCAGTATTGTGCAGTCAGATTGAATTGCAAAAAGAGATGACAAACTTCTATATTTTATATACAATTTATAGAAATATGCAACCGAGGAGATCCTCAGATAACTGGATAATAGTTTCGTTTTTCGCTCTACAGTCATCTTGTGCATACAAGGCTAAACAGACTAGGACCTACAGTTTAAAGTGGATTCCGAATCACTAACAAACATCCATGCCACCGCCAGGATACGAACCTGGGGCCTGTAGTATCAAAGGCCAGAGCGCTAGTTAATTGGCCATCAGGCCACTTAGATAATTGGATAATAATTATTCGGTCTTCGTGATAAGGGGAATTCAACAGTTAAAAAAAAAAACTGGCTTTTTTTTTTTAATCTTTTTTTTTTTTTTTTAATTTTGAATAGATGCAAATCTAAAACAATTTTTGAAATAAGCAAATAATAAATGAATAATAACTTTTGAAAATCTAAAACAATTTCTACATCGATGCAATTTCTAAAATAATTTTTTTGTTTGTGAAAATTATATATTTATTTGTATAGAAAAAAGTATATTGGAGAAGATGCATAAAATTAACTTAAAATAAAAAAAGAGTACGAGAGTATTTGAGAACGGTTATCAATATATAAAATAATAAAATCTAGCATTTAAAATTAAATTGTAAAAATGCAATTAATAAGTCAATAATAATAATTACTAAGTGAACCAGAAAGCAGATGTAAATCAGAGAAAAGTAAACAAATGTATAAATGCATTATTGGATTTCTTTTGTTTTGTATACCATTGAACCATATTCTTGGACAATGCTTTTATTTTATTATGAAACATTTCTCTATATTATTTAATTTTATTCTTTAAATATAAAATAATGTTTTGAGTTTGTAAAGAGAAAAAATTACAAACTTTAGCTCATTATTTAGAAATGAATAATTTATTTGATTAACAAAAAAATAATGCTAAACTGAGGATTAAAAATAAGTAAATAATTCTCATTCATTTTTTTCAGATATATATTTAGATCACATTATATATTTATATCAGTTTCTAGTTTTTCTTTAGCGGAATTTTAATAAAAAAATAAACTTTATTTGAAACGATCCTATAAAAATAAGTGAAAACTCTTTCAATGAAGTAAATTACGTATTTTGAAACAAGCAACTTTAAAAATAGATGCAAATGCACTAATATTTTATGATAATCGAAACAATTAAAAGAATAAAACATCAATAATTAAATTGAGACTTCGACGATGTAAAATAATTATTGTTGTTTCATAATGAAGCTTCATCAATCAAAGTGAATTAATAAATTAAGAAATAAAGTTTCGCGAATATGTTGTTCTTTACTCACAAAACTGTTAAACATTTATTATTATCTTCGTTTATTCTAAAATTTATTATCTTCGTTCTGAAGCAAAATTTATATGTGGGAAATTGGATACAATAAGGAAAATTTGCTGAAATATGAACCATATCCAACCTGAAAAATATTTCCATAAAAGAAAGAAATTCAGGATTGAAAATTGTATATATTGGTTTAATAATAACATTAAGCCCGCTGGTGAGCATTCAATTCTCTGGCTTCTTGTTGTTAGGCAATGTTTCAACAAAAACAAAAAACCCAAAGGGATTTCATGGCGTTTGTAAAGTTTAGCACCTTGCCACGTCAGTTGGAGTACCTGGTGGGAGTTTACAGGTTTTTTCCCATACAATACGTAAATTCAGGGTAATTCTCCCTAAAAGTCCTCCCAGAAGGCATTGCCATCCTTGTTCTGCCCTATGGAACCAAGTCAGACTTCTACCTACGGGTATTCTATCACAACAGAAGCTTCCCTCCATCCATGAGTAGACTGACCCATGGGATGTCCTTTCCGCACTGCAGGACAATGAGGATTAGCCACAACAACATAACATAAATAAATAGAATAGAAACACGAACTGTATTATTTTTAAATTCGATACAGATTATTGAGAAAACTAAGTTAAGTAAATGGTAAATTTATGGAAAATTGCTGAATTTTTATAGTTATATATATATTCATTAATCAGTAAATGAGTTGAAACAGTAATAACAATTTAAAGAAGCGTTATATTTCGTTTACTAATACTTGAATTTCTTTGCAATATGTGAAACTGAATGGGCAATCCTTCTATCATGTTGTGTGAGTTAGGTGCACAAATGACGGAAACTCTTTTAATATTTCTCGTACGTGTTCCGAAGCCACGAAACGTAATATATTTTTTAAGAGTCCAGAGTTTTCAAACGCATTTGTGCTCTGAGCATCCGAAATAAACAAATCTCGCCAATGCATGCCGCTTATGGATTGAAACCTTCTCTCTCCGCCACACCTGGGAAGCGCATTGCGGGGCATGCATTTTTTACTGATACCATCCCAAGTGCTTCTCTTCCCGAAAATGCCCACTTTGGACGGAAGGGCTTTCCCCATTCTAGAGCCACCCCGCCCGAGCATTCTTAAAGGCAAAGCCGAATGTAATGGGGGGCATTTGGAAATATCTCAATGATGACTTCGATGATTCAGCTTTGGAACGTGACGCGGCCATTTGCGAGGGAGGAATACAAATTTCTAGAGGGGGGAGGGGGGTTGAGAGAAGGGTGTAAAACTGTAGAAGCAATCGAGGAACTTTTTCCAGAGTGGAATATCTATCAGTCGGAGAAAAGATTGTGGGTTGGAAGTTTTGTGGAGATTATGAATCTTGAATTCAAGCTCTGGTTTGTTTATTTTTTTACATCGTGGTCTGTAGTAAATATTTAGCTTAATGAATTCACATGGAATTTAATGATATTAATTTGAAAATAATAATATTTTATTTATTTGCTAATTTATTTTTGGAAAAACATTGCAGTTTGTAAATTACCGTAGATTTTCAAGCTAATTCAGTGGTCTGATAGCCAATTGGCTAGCTCTCTGGCCTTTGGTAACACAGGCTTTAGGTTCGAATCCTGGCTAATGTATGTTAGTGGTTCGGAATCCGCGTTAAACGACAGATACCTGTCTAATTAACTGAATGTGTGCAAAAATGACCTTAGAGTGACAAACTAAACCAGTCAAGACAATTCAACATTTCTTACCGATAAAATGAAAAATTCTAAATGATTTCATTACCTGTTACTGATTAGTAAGCAAGTATAAGTTTATAATAAAGTAATTAAAAAGATAAGGTAAGAAAATTTTTTTAAAGTGTTTGTAATAATTTTTACAATTACTGAATTTCACTTGTGGCTCATAGTTAGGAAACAGCTTTCAAATGTTCGATTTTCGATAATGGTGTACATTACAGATACTGACATAAAAACTGAATAGATTCTGTGAATGGGACATTATGGCTTTATAGAGTTTTCTTTCATATAATACAAAAATACTAAGTAGTCCTCCCATAAGGATAATTGCATAATATCTTATAAGGATAATTGCATAATATCTTATAAAAAGGATAATTACATAATATCTTATAAAAAGGATAATTACATAATATCTTATAAAAAGGATAATTACATAATATCTTATAAAAAGGATAATTACATAATATCATAAAAAGGATAATTATATAATATCTTATAAAAAGGATAATTACATAATAGTAATTACATAATATCTTGTATAATATCTTGAAATGGTGCTCTTATAATAAATTTGTTAATACATTAGTGGATTTATGGACCAAATATTAATAACTGAAATGCCAAAACTTTACTTATAGAAATTAAAAACCCTTTTTATTCATGTGTGATGTTTTAATGAATTAACAATATATTTTAAATTAATAGACAGTTAGTACATAGTTATAAAAAGTAGTTAATTACAATTTTTAAATTTTTTTTATCAATATTTGTGTCATTTTCCTTTTTGTTCTTTCAACAAAGAAAATGTCCCCTCTTTTCATTTTCAGATACATAGTGGGATTTGATAGATTCTAACATACTTCATTGGCAATATTTCATGTAATTTTCTTTCAGTGTTCCAGGTATTTTGGGCAGTATAATGGTAGGTACATAAGACGAAAGAATTTAGTTCTATTTACAATTTACAAGATGAAAAAATGAACTTCTTTCATTACTTCGAAATGAAACGGATTTTTATTTAAATCCGTTTCATTTCGAAGTAAAAGTTTTACAATTTTAAAAGTTTAATTTACATTTTGTAGGTGACCAATAATTAAATATCTTTTTTTTATATTGAAAATTATATTCTATTATATTTGTAGAAAACATAATTAATAGTAAGAAATTGTTATATAAACTCTTAAAAGGTTATTAATATCTTTACAGCACAACTACAAAAAGAGTTGATGTCGTAACTTTTATAAATGGAACTAATTTAATTTTAAATACACAATTGTTCAGTCTTAATTTTTTTTTTTTCGAAAATTTCATTCATATACTTATCATTTTGTGTGAATGCAATTCTTTTTGTTTCTGTAGTAGTTAATAATCTAAAAATATCTGTATAAAAATTATGGCGTTTTGCCAACTTTGTATAAAATTAGAAATTCTACATTCCTTATACTTTTAATAATAGATAAATAAATAGAGTTCGAATGAATAAATAGAGTTCGAATGAAAACTATTTTCTCAGCACTAATTTCTCACATAAATAAATACTCATAGATCTCAGTATTAATGCAACAGTATAATAAAAAATATAAGTAACTTATATGCGAATTTAATTAATTTATACTCGCAAAGTAATTTTTTTGTTATGAATTTGACTTAGGTAAAATGAGTTCCCTAATTAAAAGTAGAATACATTTAGTTTACCCATGTAGTTTTAGTTTTTATTTTTGTCTGGCTAAGATTTTGCTGTATTTACTTCAATGAATTATAAAAGTGTAAAAATTGATTAACAAATATTAATTTTTGTTTTAGTTTATTGTATTATTATGACTTACCTTTTAAGAAAAAACTTTTGTAACAAATTTGACGTTTATTTAAAGATATAGACCACCTGAAATAAATATTTTTATGCGATGATTTGTATATTAATAATATTTAAATTTTAATTTAGATCATAACCTCTCAATTAGATGAATTTCTACGAAGAGAACAGAATGGTGCTATAAACTCATGTTTTTTTCTATGGTTTAAATCCAGACTTTAATAACATGCTGAAAACTAAGTGCTCTATATTTTGATCATTTAGGTTCTTCTTCATTGCAGCAACAGCTCCACGGTGGGCCAAGGCCGTCTGCCTACTGGCAGATAATTTAGGTTATTATACTATGTTAAATGTTAGAAGTTCACGTTATGCCCATAAACTAAGGACAACATGACAAAAAGTAAAAGCTTTTAATTAATTATTTCATTCATATCCTTTCCTCTCCCGAAGAGGCTTATAAAGATTGACAGTAAATTGTAAGAATAAACATAAAAAAACCGTGTAAATAGAAAGGGAAAAAATTCAAAAAGCAAAAAGTAACTGAAATAATTGACGAATTTCCGATTATGATGTGAGAACATATTTTCTCAGTTATTTCATTAACTTCATTCAATTAACAATACATATTCATTTCTTGAATATGTATTGTTAATTGAATTAACTTTCAACGTAACTAATTCTTAAACATTAATTTGAGAAAACAGAAATAATAATTTGTTTACAACAGTTCAAAATGAAATACAGAGCACGTGATTTGATATTGGCCAATGAGAACAATAGATATTTCAAGTCAATTTTGAAGCACTCATAATCAAAAATCACATGCAAAAGAATGTCTATTTTAGATAAAAGTTTTTAGAGGTGCGTGGAGAGAGATTCATCTGCATTAATTTACAATCTGTACTCTACTGTCTTCTTTCCAAGCATTTTTGTGGAGCTCATGTCTGAATGAAATCATGTTCACATGATAAAAAAAAAAAAAAAATTAACAAAAATGAAATGTGTATTGTCATGTTTAGTACCTTGGTATGAAGTTTGTAGCGGTTAATGAAGTGGTAAAAATAAGATAGAGTAAAACACGCTTTTCTTTTTTTTTTGTCATTCTACGGTCATTTTGTGCACACTTTAGGCTAATTAGACCGTAACCTACAATTTAATGTGGATTCGGAAGCACTCACAAACATCCATGCCATCGCCAGAATTCGAACCTGTAACCTGTGGTACCAAAAGCGACATGCTTTTACCATATTCATATCAGATAATAAACAATAACATTCTAATCCACATGGCAAAATATTATTTTATCCTCATTTCATTTATAATATTCCGAAAACCAGCATTCACTCCTCTTCTTAACACCCCCACCCCAAATCTAGGCAATTCCTTTTCTGCAATGCCCAATCTGGGGGCTGAGTTGATACGCGTGAGGAATTCATTCCTCAAGTGTCAGGCCGCAGGAAAAAGAACGCCACCTTAACACGCGAGCCCCCTTCCTCCCGAGATTCGAGAAGTCGCTTGTCGGGGGTGTCCGACATGGTGCGGGCCATGTCGGTGGGCGGGGCACGCGACCGTCTCCCAAGGAATTTCCGAGCGATCGATTCCAAAATACCGGCGGATTCACTTATCTGTTGATAACAACCAACAGCAGTTACTAGGCGCTTCTCACAACATTCTCGATCACTTTCCTTCTGGGTCTCTTGGACTTTTTTTCTAGATTCTTTCGAACATGATTTCATACTCGCTTGAATAAAAAATAAATAAAATAAAAACTACATGTGCTTGTTTAAAACTCGATATTATAATTTAATATAAAAATTGGTTTAAAACAATTTATTACTAGAAGATATGACTCTATTAATATACAGTAGAACCTCTGTAAGTAGAACTTTAAGAGTGTAATAAGCTAAATAATTCGGGTTATAGAGTTTTGACTTATGGAGGATTTTGACTTACGCAAATTTTGTAAGGAAATAGTCGACTTGTAGAGGTTTAGATTCTTTCTAATTTATTTTGAGTGAGAGAGGTAAAATAAATAAAAATTCAAGTTACAGAGATAATAAACATGTTTATTTGCAACTTAAAAGTTATAGTATGTACTACAATAAAAAATCAAAATAATTCCGAAACAACCTTAAAATTAAAAATATTATGTATTAAAAAAGTCAGTTATTATTATTTATTTATTAATTATTATTATTATTATTTTTTCTTTAGACAAATCGATCGTTCTCTATCTATAGCATTATCTAAGCTATAAAGAGCAGAAAATTCTTTTTCTTCCGAGTTGCTATTTCATAGAATTGTTTATTCTATTTATTTTATACTCGTGCATTGTTTTCTAAGAAACAATGACGTGCATTGTCGGCAAATCCTTAAAGTCAGTAACTTATTTTTCTTCGAGCTATAGAGGTAATTAGTTTCAAATGGTCGAGCTGTAAAGGTTGTAAAAAAGATTGTAAAATCAAACATTGCTAATGTTCGAGATACAGAGGTCCAATTTTTTTTTTTCGAGTTACGGAGGGAAAATATATACCAAAATGGCTAATGGGGGTTTGAGTAATCATTTAGACATATAGAGGGTTGAAATTTCGAGTAATGGAGGTATTGGGTCTTGAACGGAAGGGAACAAAAATTTTTTTCGAGTTTTGGAGGTTTTCAATTTAAAGAGTTTCTACTGTAGTACATTTATTACTAGAAAATATGATTATAGTAACATAGTAAGTATATTTATTACTAGAAGATATGGCAATTCCGATTACAGAAAAAGTATAGAAATTAAATTTTTTTTTAAAAAAATATTTGCGCAGAATTAAAGGTTTGAGATTTTAAGCAATTCACTATAAAAATAATATAAATTTGCTAAATAAAGCAGTTATTCTTATTGCAAGTTATTATTTATTCCAAAAGTTATCAATATTTTTTTCATTTTTATTCTGCAAGCATTTATTTGTAAGCGCATAACAAAATTTGTTGAATATAAATTTAAAACGTAACGACGTAAACATTTTCGACTAAAATTTTTAAAAGTGATTTAATTAATTCATTTTTTATAACATCTCAAAAACTTCTTTATCATAACTTAATACTCGTATTTCTAGCCTTGAAAAATTTATTGGTACCATTTGACGAAGTAAAAATTAAGATGGAGATAAAAAATAAATAAATAAGGTTTTTTATTTAATTAAAAAATAATAAATAAGGTTTCTAATTATTAACTATGAATTTTTTAAATGAAATAAAAAATATATACTTATGTTTTTTTAAATTATGCTGGAAAATGTATCTACTATACATGCATCCATTTACACACACATACACATTATGCTCTTTGCATAATTGATAAGTTCGATGGGGAAAATACGTAAATATTTAATGTGGCTATTTAAAGAAAGCAATAGAAATTTTCTGATTTCTTTTCATATTTTTCTGAATTAAAAACTTACGAGCGACAATCGATAATTTTTTTAATTTGACAGGTAATTTCGATTGATAGATTTTCATGATAATTTTAAAGTTACTATAAAGTATTTATTTTGTTACTTTCCAGAATTATGTATAAATAATTATATATATAATTTTTTTTTTCGTTTTTTGTCTCAGTTACGTTATGTGCAGCAATTACAAAATAATCTCGGCATAAATATTTATAAAAGCAACAATACAGCTATTATTCACTAATACAGCATCTCAATTTTCATCGATCCATTTTTTAACACACTCAATAACGAAATTGTATTTAAATTATTTGTATCTTCTCTTAAAATTCATAAATAAACTTGTTATTTTAAAGATAGATTTTCATTAATTGAAAAAATGTTAAAAAATGTCGTATATTAGGGAAAAAATCTCCACATTTATGATTTTTAAAAGAAATATTTGAATCATATATATGCAATTAAATTAAATGCAAATGCAATTAAAAAGTTATCATTATTTGAATCGTATAAAATCGTGCAATTTAAAATTATCATTATTTGAATCATATGCATAAAATCATTCAATTAAATTATCTTAATTTCTTTTGAATAAAGTAAGGTAATTTATAGAAAAATGAAATGTGTATCAAATGGTGTAATGTTTACGTTAAAATGAAATAAAAAAATGAATTAGTTAGGTTAAAGCAATTATTTGTAATGAAGTGGTAATGTTTAAAGCTGAAAATCTAAGTTAATATTCTTATTTTGAACATTATAATAGAATTAGAGGGAAGGGAATGGAAAAGTATAAACATCATTGAAAACTATAGGAATTTGGAATTTAATAGAAATAACCATAAAAAATTATAAATAGAATTCTTAGATATTGCGAAGGTGATCGCGTTGTTTAATTATTATTAAGATATAATTTATGTTTATATACTTATATATAACTAATTACTTTTCCATTTCGAAAACTTTATGTTGCATATATTAAAAGAAAAATGTTTCACATGCCTTAAAACCACTATTTTTCCATCAAATATGCCGCAAAAGAAATTTCTTCTTTCTTTTATTTATAAAAAAAAATAATTTTGTGATAAATAAGGAATTAAATATCCTTAAGAATATTTCTCAATTTTTTGTCACATAATAATGAAAATTTTGAACGTTTTTTTTTTTTTTTCACATTGGCAGACTTTCCTACATTCACGAGAGAAACAACAGAATTTGCAGCAAATGCAGCGTTATCTAAGGTGTCTCATAAAGCGAACTGCTGCATTAAATTAAAAAAGCAGAAGGATAGAACTGACAAGAGTAACTTTGTCTTGTTTATGTATAGTATAGAATAAGTCTGGAAAACTAACAAGATTTTTTAAATGTTATTTGCGAGATACTTAGTAACAATCTCCAATAAATCAATTTTTTTTTAAATAGCGACAGTACTACACGACACCAGCGCATAATTGGCATAACCCTTACCAACATATTACTATTATGTCATGAATTCAAAATTAAAGATTTACCCGACTCGTAGTAGCGTGCGCCGCTGGTGAGCATTACAGCTGAGGTTCAATCCGCTAACAGCTTGTTATAGACACTGTTTTGAAAAACGAGTAAACTAAGACATCTTTCGCGATGTTTAGCATCTTGCCTCATTAGTCATACTATCTGGTGCGAGTTTTATCCCCTGCGATATGCAAATGCGGGGTAGTTCCCCCCCCAAAAAAGTCCTCCTAGAAGGCACGACCCTCCTTCTTCAGCGACAAGGAGCCAAGTTGGACTTGTACCTACGGGTGCTCCATCACAACACAAGCTGTCCCACCCCCTTTCCCTCCTTCCATGAGAACGCACGGTTACAATGACTTGGTCTAGATGTTGCTGTCTACCAGCGAAACACGTTATAAAGGTTTAATGAAATAAAATCTCGAATGGCTATTAAAATAAGTACTAATTTGAGATATTACTGTATACCTTATCCAAAAGTGTAAAAGTAAGTATTTTTTATAAAAATTCTGGGTACTTACGTATTAACGGTACCTTGGCGACAGACTTGGCGGTTTTTAAGTGTCGCTAATCTTTATTATTTGGAATAAAAATATTTTGAAATCGTTTTGATTTTAAATGAAGTGTTTCATATATATTTTATTATTTGGAACAAAAATTTTAAGTGTAGATTGGCGTCAAATCTGTAGCTGCGGTTGGCGCGTGTGCTCTTTATTGGCGCAACTGTCACCAAGGTACCGTTAATACGTAAGTACCAAATTCGGTGTCACATATATAACTATATCAATTTATCATCTTACAAAATAAAGAATAATAAAGTTTTTCTTAAAACTTTATAAAACCTTGCTGAGTAAGGAATTACTGTTATGCATGTAACAGACGCTGGAAAACGTTAACAAGGGACTCTCTTAGATAAAGATCCCCAAACGTTTTGACAAACAAAATCTTTTAAAGAACGGATAAATAATTGCCTCGCTGAGCCCAAAACTCCATAAACAAAAAGGCCAAAAAAAGAAAACTAAAGTGAAGTGACTTGAGCTTAAGCAGAGTGCTGTCGCAAGTCAACTGAGGAGTGAAATCTTTCTTCCCTGCCGTCGCATTTTTCAGTGCCCGCTTTTAAATACACGACGAAAAGAGGGGTCTTAAAAGGGAAAAATCGAACAAATAAAAGAAAAGGAAAAAAAAATGGCAAGGAAGAAAATCAGATTTCTTCTTTTTTTTTTTCTTTTTAAGAAGGAAAACGGGGAGAGAAGGTCGACACCTCATTACAATACGTTAAGCGAACACGCCGTGGTTTCCACTTCTAATTTGCATGTTACACGGCGTGTGGATCAGCAGAGCGCCGCCATTGGTTGAGACGCTCGCGAGTGGGCGTGTCCCTTTTATCCTCGGCTTAAGTGTTTCCAGAGAGAGAGAGGGAGGGAAATTGAGAGGGAGAAAAAGGAATATTTATAGGGGAAAAAAGAGTGAAAAAGGGAAATGCAAGGGGAAAACTGGGAAAAAGAAGAAAGAATTGGAACAGTTTTGGCGGAACGCCAACATGGAAGAATTAGTTTTTTTATTTTTATTCTTCCTTTTTCAAAAGCTCTACATTTTTTTTTTATTCTTTTATTTTGTATTATTATTCTTGAATGTTAATCACGTCGAACAGCCAGAGTTACATGGGATTTTACTCTACCCAGCACAGAGAGAGAACACTATCTTTTTTATTTTATTTTATTTTTTTTCTTTCTCTCTACTAAGCTGAAATGAAGTAGCGAGTAACAGTGGAGAACATAGCGTAATTATCGATGCTTTTAAATCCTCCCCGTTCTACGACTGTTCTTTTATAGTACGTTTTCTCTTCTTTTCTGGAAACAACAACCGGAAAACATGTTGTACTGAAAATAAAAGCGTTACCAGAGAAAGATTATCCGTGTTCGCATTTTTGAAGATTCTGCTGTTTGATTGTTAGTTACTGGAATAAATTGCGCAGAATTAAGGTAGCAAATAAAAATATCGTTTAATTTACTTGATTTTAAAAAACATAAGTCTCATTTGCAGTTTTTTATTTACCTATAAAGCATTGTAAAAAAGCATCAAAACAATTCATTAAAAAAAATTATTCCATAATAAAAATTATCCCTCCCTACATTATTCTTGAATAATATAGGGCCGGATATTATTGAATTGAGTTATTTTTCACAAAATTGGTAAATGTACAATTTAATACTATTAATTAATAATAATGTATGCATAAATATATTAACTAGACTTAAATTAAGTTTAATGTTAATAAGAAATTTTTTATATCACTTTTCATGTAATTTTTTATATCATCCCAGACATTTTTTTTGTAACTAGACAATATTAAACAAAAATAAATTGCTTTATCATTATTGTAATCATTTGCTTTTTATTCGAATGTTATATAATTTCAATTTTTGGCCAGCGATTAAAAAATTTGTCCCTCAGTTTAAAAAATTTAATAAAATGAGTAACATTTTAAAAAATTTAATAAAATGAGTAACATTTTAAAAAATTTAGTAAAATTTAAATAATTAATAAAAAAATTTTAATACTGAACTCTTTATAAAATTGTTCTAACAATTGGTTTTGTTAGATGCAATTCTTACTTAGGTAACAATAAATAAAATGAAGACTTTATTTTAAGCTTGATTATTAAAATGCTTCAAATTTCTTTTAATCAAAAATCTTGATTTCCCTAGATATATTTCGATGAAAATCTTAGATTTAAAACATATTAAGTTAATATTTTCTTACTGAATTTAAAATAATCATTAATAAATTTGAATAAAACTATAAGAGAAAATAATTTAATAATTCATACCGAAAATAATATTTTTTTATAATGTTTTATATATTATAATACTTCTTCTTTCTATTGAAATTATGTGTGAATTCTAGACAAAAAGATTCATTTGCGATCTATATTAGATTATATTGCAGCTTTTGCTATTAATATTCATATATTACAGTTCAATCTTACAGTTTTTAAAGCTGTTGTATTTTAATATGTAACGCATATTTCATTATTTAAAAGAAGTCTTGCAAATTCTTATTACTTAAAAAAAAATTACGCAAAATTTTCTCAATGAATCCATACTGTCCTAGTTTTTTTTATAAATTTGGAAAAAGATTAATTAATTCATTTTTAATTTCAAACAATGTTATTTTCAAAATTAATTATTTAAATAAGAATTCAAGCATTATATTTAGAGGTAAAAAGGACAATTCAAAAATTTCGTGACAGATAATTAGAAAACTCCAAATTTTTTTTAATGAGCAAATTATATTATTTGAATCGACTTTACAAAAGTAGCTATTCCTTTAATTATTTCTAAATTAATATTTTTATTACAAATGATAAAAGAATACATTAAAACATGATAACTTCCATGTAATATAAATGGGTAGCAGGAATTTTTTTTTTTTTTTTTTTTTTTTTTTGCTCCCAAAAACGAATCGTTTCCTAAAGTTATTAATGTTATCAGAGAAAAAAAAATCACACAGTTTTTTGGTATCCGTTCTTAGTTTGAGCGACGTTTAAATGAAATTAATATTATTTTTACTTTCAAAAGTAAAACTGACAGTTAAAAATAAAAAAAAAGCCTTTAAAAATTTTTAAACATTTATTAATGCAATGATGACAACTAATATTTTGTCAGTGTATAATTAATTTTTTTATTCATTTTGGCAGGGAATTTTTGTAATAAATGTACATACTAGGTCGTTAATTTCGGAAAAATTTCGAAAAGATTAGAGACATAAAAAAGAAAAAAAAAATTACAAAAGATGAAAGGTATCGTCAAGTTAAATGATTAAAAATTTGACAAGTCCAGTACTCTACATACATTTAACTCCTCTACAAGCATGGATGCTTGTAGAAGAGAATATATATATATATATATATATAATATGATTTTTTTCAACAAAATATAAGTAAAGTAGTGAGAAATTCAAGTTATTGAGAAATATTAACAATTAGAAAGTACAAAGGAAGTAATGTTTTCTTTTATAATTCAAAATCTTAGGTGAAATTAATAATGACTTAGTGAAAAATAGCACAAATATAAAGTTTATCAGTACAATGATATACTTTAAAGGGCCTGATGGCCAAATGGCCAGCGCTCTGGACTTTGGGGCTTCAAGTATCTATCCTGGCGGTGACATGGATATTTGTTAGTGGTTCGGGTTAACTATAGGTTTTGTGTAAACTGTAGGTTCCAGTGTAATTAGCCTAAAGTGTTGAGCCACAAACAAACAATGATATATTCGTGATGCGTAAGTCAAAAATTTAATGAGACAATAGCTTATTTTAAGTGATATTTTAATTATTTATTAACCTAGTTTTTAACATAACGACTTTTTTTCTTATAAATAACTTAAGAAATATGACCGATTGTGAACATATAGAGCTTTCATATATAACTCGAAATCTTTGTTGAAATTAAAGCAGCAAAGAAAATAAACAAAAAAGATCGCAATAAATAAATAAAATATCTTTATCAGATATTTTTCATCACTATATGCTTTATATTAGTAAAAAAATTCTTTTGCATACTATAATAACGATACAGAACGAACGAATACATACAGATCTCTCGTGTTTAAGTTCGAATTTTAGAAAAAAAAAAAAAGTACTATCGTGAGTAAAAAAAATAGACTGCTCACCAAACAGCCAGAAGTATCAAAGCCAAAAAAGGTTCCACTCCCCCCCACCCGCAGTCAATCAAGCGACTGTTTTCTGTGCAAGCAAATTTCGGAGTGGTGCATGGAGCGCAGCAATGGACCGTGACTGAATCAACACGGGTATTACGCTGTGCTGTCGAGCACTCAGTGACCACTTTGTTTCTACCTCTCTATTGATCGCTGCAAATTGTGAGAACAAAGCGGAATAAACAAAGCAAGCCATAATGAGCGCTTTGTTAACTGCTAGGTATTATCTTAAATTCGTGCAAATGTAAATAAGATGACATTTTTTTTTTTTTTTTGCACGGGATGAAATTGATAGCATAATGCACGGTTACTGAAACACGAAATTGTAAATTACTTGAAAATATTTAGATTTTTTTTTATGTTCTTATTTTTTATTCTATTTACATAATAATGCATAAAATTAATGAATTTTTATTTTATCTAAGATTTTAATTTTTCTAAGAAATTTATTTATTTCAGTTATTAAAATTTCTTAACCCAATGAATCATGGAAAAAGAAAAAATTTTTGCTTGAAAAACAAAAATAAGAGATTTTTAAACTACGCTATTTTTTTATTTAACATGATGAATATCTCATTGTTAAATTTGATTATTTTTCTAAACATCTGCGGTTAAAAAGCTATTTTATATATGACCTGAGACTTTTCCCTTGAAAAACAGACCATGGAAGCTAAAACATTGACATGGCTCATATAATACATGGGGACTGATGGCAGAATGATTAGAGCTCCAGTTCGAGTCCCGGCGGTGCCATATATATTTGTAGTGGTTCGGAATCCACTTTAAATCGTAGGTCCTGGTCTAATATGACTGTTGGACGTACAGTTGGCAGACATCAGATGTTACGGGTAGGCCGTAAAAACAAAACATCTCATGGCTCGAAATCTGCCAGTAGGCAGACGGCCTTGGCCCACTACATAGATGTTGCGCCACACGACGAAGGGATATTGAAAATAGATACAATTTATTTTTGCCTTTATTGTTTTGACATCTTTGTAAAACTGTAACTCTAAAAATACAATTTACAGCAATTTTTTTTTAAAGCATCAGCCATTAAAATAAAAATAAAACAAAGTATTTAATGCATGGTATGCCGGCAAGTCTCGTCTTTCTCTTATGTTTGCCCCTAACGCGTAATAAAAGGTATCGTCATTCGGGAATGATTTTTAGGTTTAACTGTATCGAATTTGGGGACAGTAAAGGAGAAAACCGGAAAAACTAACACCAGGCAACCTGATTGTCGATGCGAGACGTATGTACACATTCACAATCACTTGTCGAATCTCCCCTATTCTGAACGCAATGACTGCAATGAACGCTATCAGTGGATTCGAATTTGAAACTTCTGTGCGTTATCACTGTACCATGAAGTGGGCAAACAATATATTTGTTTTTTAAATAAACTGCTAAAAAGAAAATTAGTTAAATATTAAAAAAAAAAAAAAAAAAAAAAAGATACTATTTCATTGTTTTGTATCGAAATTTAAGCATAATTGTAATGTATTATATTTTTGTCTGTTCGATAAACATCCAAAATTAAACGAAGTTGATTTCTCACCTTAAAAGCAGATCTACACTTTTAACAGATGGCAAAATGAATTTATTGCTGCATTGTTTTGAAGATAGCTTTAGCTGAATTTATCATAATGACACATTAGGTTAGAGTACTTCTAATTAAAAATGTAAAAAATTTATCTCAAATGAAATATATTCTTTTTATAAATATATCTAACAGACCCCCCCCCCCCCACCTCTTCATGAAATTGATCTGAATTATCTCTCATAGCCAGCAACCCCTTTATTATCCAACTCCAATCTTATTGCTTTGTCTCGATATAGCTGGCATTGATCTAAGGTTATTTGCTACTGGAACAATATATATATATATATATATGAGGCCTGATGGCCGAGTGATTAGAGCTCGGTGCTGAGTCCCGGCGGTGCCATGGATGTTCATAGTGGTTCGAAATCCACTTTAAACCGTAAGTCCCTGTCAAATAAGACTGTAGAGCGTCGGGCATAGGACTGAAACACTCCTACCCTGTAAAAAAGAAAATATCTCCTATCTCGCAATCTGGCAGTAGGCGGATGGCCATGGCCCAGCATGGGCTTGCTGTGGAAGGGCAATAATTCATATATAATTTCAGCGTTGTTCAGAGTCCATCACGAGCCCTCTACAAATGTTTGTCCTGAATAATGTGGATACATTATTCAGGACAAACATTTGCAGATGTGGACTTTTAATGTTCGCCCTTTTCTCACCTCCTCTTTGAGTTCAAAGAAATTTTCAGCCTAAAGATTTACTATACCTTAGTTTAAGAATTGACATTTGAGCTTCAATTCGGCTTCTCTTGTCGGTTTCGAACCGAACATCTCAGCTCGGGAACCCATTCCGCTTTACTTTTTTATTGTAAAACCGAAAGAATAGACAAGTGTATTTTGTCTCAAACATTAACAGATTCTGATAGTGAGAGGGAAGATTTCCCTTTTTTTTTTTTTTTTTTTTTTTTATTCGTCTTACCCACTTTAATTGTTCGAAATGTACAACATAAAGGCACTGCTCTTTTTTTTCCCCTCCCACTTGTCTGAACAGGGAAAAATCGTCCCTTCGCATACACAGGTAGGGGTGGGTCGTTTATGCCGCTATTCGTCGTGACCATTATTGCGCGTAATGGACATCTACAAAGTCCCTCGAGTCTCGACTTGCACTCGCTGTAGGCGTTCACCGGTTTCAAACAGCGCTTGCATTTTTCATAGCACTGCTCCAACAGAGGTAGAGAGGCGTCTGTGTTCTCCATCCGGCCCCCCTCCCAGTTCACGGTCGTGGTCACCGATCGCCGCTACACCTGCTTTCCACGGTTACGGTGGATGAGCAAATTGCTACATGCTCTTTATGGGTACGTCCCGTTTTATTCCCTTTTCCCGTCGCCCATTAGAGAGTCGCTTTCTGGGCGAATGAGGATGTTTAGCTGTTTGAGGAACGCAGATGTATGACGCAGTGTCAAGTTGTGCCATGAATTGAGAGGACTGTTGCGGAATACGAAATGTTTTCCGGAAAGTGTGTCCGCAAGGTGATTTTAACTTAAACTAAATATCGACAAGAATACTTGGGTTTATATAAAATTAGTTTTTTTTAATGTGATTATATATTTTGTTGGTTATTCTTGGGTACAATTGACTAAACAGTCCTTCTACATATGCCTTTGTAATTACAGAAAAAAAGTAAAATTTAATCTATAATGTTTTCTTATAATACAAACATTGATACATAATTGTAAAATTAACAGTAAAAGCGGGGAAAAAAAGATAATTAATGCTGCTCATTGTTTTCTTTTGAACAATTATTTTATTCCTACTGTAGCGTGCAGATTGAGCAACTGGATTATAACATGATATGGTTAGGTTGAGATACTTGAGGCATAGGTTGGAAGACACACAGCTTTATTGACTGCACAAATACCATGCACATACAATTAGTCACAAACAATATTTAACACATTTAAAGAAATATAATTATATATTCGTAAAAGGACTGCATTTCTAAGCCGAAAACCCGATACTCAGCTATGTGCGGGATGCGCGAAATATACTTTCTCACCGGATGAGAGTCTGTGGGCCAACTACTACGTAAGGTTGCGTTAAATATATTTCCTATCGGGATGAGAGACTGTAAACTAAATGTTTCTCAACAGAAGAGCGTGAATGCGTCGTACTTCCTCTCAGATGAGAGTCTCGAGACCTACTGACAATTTGTCCTGAAATGTCACAGGGGGCGTTCTTGCCAGTGTGTAAGAGGAAGCACTATTACACTACATTCTTTTGAAGCTTCAATTTAAGAACTTTATAAACAATCTAAAATGCATTTATGTTGAATTTTGACTGAAAAAAAAAAAAAAAAAAAAAAAAATTTAAATATACAATAAAAATAAAAAATTCAAAAAAATTAAAGGTAAAATTGACTAGAGCTCCCGAGTCCCTACTGGC